>JAJTWQ010000293.1:0-316494 GCA_029007595.1 Solanum commersonii
TTATGAAATTGTTGCCGAGGTCTCCGTCGAACATCTTCGAGTAAAGTTTCTGGTAGAACTCCACTATTTCCCCTTGGATCCTTTCTGGATCTTGGACTATATTCCCCGAACGAGCGGTTGATCTATGGTGTTATACCTCGGGTGTACATTAGCCATTTTGTGGAAGAACTTGGTATTCTTATGCTCTTCCTTTAGCCAAATAGATCTTGACCTTTGTCTCCAGGTATATCTCTTCATTATTTATTAAACCCTCCAGGTTCGAATAAAGTTGCCTTTTCCGTTGCTTCATCTTCATTTAATGCTCTATCGGTGGAAATATTTTCCATAACATCCAGCTTTTCAAGCACATTCTTTCTTTGTTGGCCAAGACTTCTTTGTTCACTTCTATTCCATTCCTTCAATCTATGTTTCAAAGCTTTTAATTTAGATGTTGGTATGTAGTCGGGTCCCAAATGTAATCGAATGAGTCCCACCACTTCCTAATTCTATCTCGTGAAACCATCGTTCTTAACCACCAACTCTCAAATTTGAAATAACTTTTGTTCTTCTTCCAGGAACCACCTTGAAGTGTGACGGGAAGTGATCCGACATTATTCTCTGCGTAGTATACTATTTCAGATTACTAAAAGAATGATCCCATTCTTGACATACCAGGATCTTGTCAATTCTTGAAGCCATTTGATGGTTATCCCCTTTAAACCAAGTGAACTTAGCATTTGCCAATTGGAGATCAATTAGATTCAAATCCTCAATCAAATCAGAAAACTCTCATTCCTATTGTTCTCCAAGTACAATTTTTATTTTTCAAGCATATCCGGCCTTATTGAAATCCCCACATATTGCCCATGGACCTTTTATTAATCCTCCAATAGAGCCAATTTCTTCCCATACTAGTCTTCTTTCCACATAGCAATTGGGTGCATAAACTCCGCAATGTGGCAGGAAAAGTCCTACAATTGTCATTCAAATTTACAGGTGAGAGCATATGTCCCTCTCTCTAGTAGCTCCCCCTTCCATATTCTACTATCCCACAACATCATTATCCCTCCTCTTATCCCACTCGCCTCCAAACATGCCATGTTGACCCACCCTCCCCCCCCCCCTCAAATTTGCCTTACCAACTCAGTGATATCCCCCTGTAATATGGTTTCTTGTAGACAAATGATGTCAGCTTTCTAGTCCCCCATAATGTTCTTGATAACCCTTCTCTTATCTCTATTATTCAAACCCCTTACATTCCATAATACTAGTTTGAATTGCATCATGAAATGGAAAGTAAATTTCTCCCCTTTTCTCTACTCCCACCACTCTTGAATTTCACATCAAATGCTACTAAAATTTTCAAAATCATATTTAGAGTTCAAGCTATTAAATAAAACCTCAGTGACATATGTGTCCCAGGCATTGAAACATGAGGGTGGAAAATTAGCACAGAAATGTAGACCACCTAATTATGAAATATGGGTCGGGCGTCCATTCTTATAAAGGGTAATATGATGTACAACCTCACCCCCACCCCCAAACCAAAACCACTACTCGCAAGGGCATTTACACTACACTATCAATATATATGAACATTTATGGCTTTAGGTGATAAGAAAATAAGTTGATAACCGTACTTCTATTGACAAGCTATGGCCGGTCGCAAAATTACTTCGGGGAGCAATCCGGTATGGCGTACCCTGCATTGACTTTGTAACGGTCATAATAGCAAGCCTAAAGCAGTTTGACAATTCAGTTGTCAATAAATATCTCAAGAAGCAAAAACAAAATGAATAAGGCGGCGAGCCAGAATTGCCCGTATCAATTCAACAACATTCTTTAATACACCAAATTCAAAGACAGTTTGATGCAGCCTTTAATGTAAACTAGTATGTTTGCTCCCTAGAATTGAAACACACATCTCATTGGAATCAGTATGCAATGGACCTTCGTGAATGGAGTAAAGCAAGTTAGAATATCCAATAACTAACAATCTTTTGAATGAAAGAATTACCTTAATATCTATGTGCATAATTCCATTCTTGTCTAAGTAGTCTAGTCCTTGATAGAAATTGCATGGCACAAATCCATATAATATGATTAGCCAAAATAAGATAGAACAAGAAGATTTCAGGAAGCATTGTGTTCCAATAAGCATATGTGTGGAACAAGATAGTTGAAATGTTTCATTCATATCTTTCTATGTCAAATGCATGGCTTTATATACATGAGAGATTGTGGAACAGAATCACCTAGTTCCCATGAAATCTGAGATTCTATAAAATCATATATTTTACAAAAAAAGAGAAAAAGATATTCTAGATTACAACAATTATCTTTAAGATCTTAGAGAATCAAATCTTGATATGGAGAATATCCTCTATCAGCCCAACACTCCCCTCAAGCGGGTGAATGGATATCTTCCATTCCTAGCTTGCTTATTAGATCTTGAAACACATTATTTGGCAGTCCTTTTGTTAAAACATCGGCCACCTGATTTTTTGTAGAAACAAATGGCGTACAAATGAGTTTGCTATCTAATTTCTCCTTAATGAAATGTCTATCTACCTCAATATTCTTAGTGTGATCATGTTGTACAGGATTATGAGCTATACTTATTGCTGATTTATTGTCACAATATAGTCTCATAGGTCCTTCCCATCTTATTTTCAAATCATCAAGGATTACTTTAACCATAACAACTCACAAACTCCCATAGCCATGGATCTAAACTCGGATTCTGCACTTGATCTGGCTACTACATTTTGTTTTTTACTCCTCCAAGTCAACAGATTCCCTCCTAAGAAAGTGCAATATCCAGAACTTGACCTTCGATCTACTAATGAACCAATATAATCTGCATCAGTATAAGCCTCTAAAACCATGTCTCCTCCTCTTTTGAATAGTATTCCTTTTCCTTGACTTCCCTTAAGATATTGTAGAATCATGTTGATAGCTTGAAGATGCATTTCTCTAGGATCATGCATAAATTGGCTAACAACACTTACAAAGAAATGCAAATCCCGGCCTTGTATGGAACAAGTAAATCAATTTCCCTACAAGCCTTTATCTACCACAGAATCTTCAGGAGAACTGCATAATCTATGATTATATTCAATTGGTGTAGCCACAGGTTTACACCCTAATTTTTTTGTTTCCTTCAGCAAATCAAACACATATTTTTGTTGGGAAATAAAGATTCCTTGTTTTGAGTGTGCCACTTCGATTCCCAAAATACTTTAATTTCCCAAGCTCTTTGATGTCAAATTCCTTGAGTAAACACTTCTTCAAATTTTGTAGCTCCTCCGAATCATCACCTATTACTATGATATCATCAACATAAACCAATAATCTTTGTCACCTTTCTTGTTTTTGAGTGTCATATGAACAAGGTGTGGTCTCCTTGACTTTGTCGATACCCTAGCTTGATCATAACCTTTGTAAATCTTCCAAACTATGCACGAGGTGATTGCTTTAATCCATAGAGTGCCTTCTTCAGTCTACACACCATTCCCTTCTTGCTTTCAAAACCAGGTGGCACCTCCATATAGATCTCTCATCTAAGTCTCCATGTAAAAAGGCATTTTTACATCAAATTGTTGTAGGTTCCAATTAAAAGTTGCAGCTAATGATAATAAGATTCTCACTGTATTCATTTTTGCCACAGGAGCAAAAGTCTCCAAATAATAAATTTCATAGGTCTGTGTATAACCCTTTGCTACCAAATGTGTTTTAAATCTTTCTATGGACCGATCTGACTTATATTTCATAGTAAACACCCATCTGCACCCAACCAACTTTTTCCTTTTGGTAATTCCACAATTTCCCAAGTTTTGTTTTTCTCCAACACTTCTATTACAACCTTCATAGCTTTCTCCCACTCTTTGTTTCCTAATGTTTCAGAAAAAAATTTGGGGATAGGAATTGTGAGGAGGTTATAAAGAAAAGTTTTATGACTTGGGGATAGATTTTGATATGTCACAGAAAGGATCAAAGGGTGTGGTGTGCAAGTTCTGGTTCCTTTTCTGAGCGCAATTGGAAGGTCAAGGTCATTAGCTTGGTTAGGTTATTCTTCATGATCAATTTGGTTTGGTGTTTCTGATGGTTCAACATGTTCAAGTTGGGTACTAGGGAGCAAGTAACCTTAGGAGATGATTGCAGCTGAGTAGTTTGATCATTTAGTCTCTTTCTTCTGGAATAAACCTGCAATGGTAGATTATTTTCTAGAATTCCATTGTCTATATCTGGATTAGGAGACACAATGAGTTCATTTGGATTTAGAGACTCGGGTGACCGAAGAAATGATGACGCAGGCAAGGATTTGGCACGACTAGAAATAGAAAAATCAAATAGTGACAAGTCTAGAGGTCCTTCTCCCTTCATTGACTCCCCCTGATTGTAAGAATGACCTAAAAAGGATTCACTCTCATCAAACGTAACATCATCTGAAACAAAGAATTTCTTTGATGATGGTTGATAACACTTGTAACCTTTTTGAGTAGGAGAATATCCTATGAAAACACACTTAAGAACACGTGGGTCTAATTTGCCTCTATTTTGAGAATGAATATGAACATAGGCAACACTCCTGAAGATTCTAGGAACCAATTTATTGGAAATTTCAAAATTCAGAAAGAAATTCCTAAGAGTATCAAGCGGACTTTCAAAGTTCAGAATTCTTGATGGCATTTTGTTACTAATGTGTAGTATTTAGGACAGCTTCCCCCAATACTGTTTTGGTACCTTTTTGAAACAATAGTGATCTAATGTCATAACAGACCATTTCTTCTCTCTGCTATCCCATTTTGTTGAAGAGTATTGACACATGAAGATTCATGAATAATTCCCTCTTTTTGGAAGAAAACAGAGAGGGTTTGATTGCAGTAGTCTTTGGCATTATCAGATCGAAATCTTTTAATAGGCACATCATATTGGGTTTTGATCAAATTAAAAAAAGGTAGGAATAATTTGACTAACATCTGATTTTTGCTTTAGCAAATAGATCCATGTTACCCTTGTACAATCATCAATGAATGACACAAACCATCTAGCACCAGAAATATTAAGAACGGGAGAGGGTCCCCAAATATCACTATGAATAAGAGAAAATGGAGTTTGACTTCTTTTGTGACTAATTGGATAGGAAACACATATGTGTTTTGCAATTTCACAATCATCACAATGAAAAGACTCAACAATCAAATATTTGAACAAAGCTGGAGACATCATTTTGATTACATAACAGGAAGGATGACCTAACCGATGCTGATAAAATCATACGTTTTCTTTATTGGACATAACAAATTCAGACAAGAATGAACTAGATAAGGAATTCTTAGTTATATCTTCACCATTGTGGACATCCAGACAATAAAGACCACATTTCTCACTAGCGCCCAATCATCTCCTTCGTGTTCTATTCCTGAAATAAGCAATATGAAGGGAAGAAAGTTACTTGGCATTTGGAATCTTTGGTGAGTTTCTGGATAGAAATGAGATTTGCAGATAACTTTGGGACATGAAGGACATCTAAGTATCAAGGATTTTCCTAGTGGTATGTCGCCTTGTCCAACTACAGTAATAACTGAACCATCAGCTATAGTTATTTTTTTATAGCTAGGACAAGGGGAATATGATATGAAAAGATGAGAGGAACTGGTCATGTGATCAATTCCCCCAAAATCAACCACCCATATTGGAGGAAGTTTGTCTGAGACATTAGTAACAAAAGAGCAAGAAATACCTGTGAAGGCTAATGAGCAACTACCTGTTGAAGTTGAGTGTGGACTTGTTTCATCAGCCTGAGGGCTGCTAGCTATATGTGCCTGCTTACCATCACTAATGTTTATGTTTGGAGGTCTACCATTGAGTCTCCAGCATCTCTCTTTAAAAGCCGATATTTTTTGCAATAGGTGCAATAAAGATTGTCCCTATTGAATGGCGGTTTGAATGAACCCGCGGGCTTGATGGTGCTCTCCCATTGTGAAACTCTAGATTCTTTTGAACTTGTCCCTTTTGCTACAAGAGCTGATCCTTCATTAATTTGAGTTTCAAGCATAACACTCATATGTCCTTCTTTTGTCTGTATAATGGCCATTGTCTCATTCAATGATGGCAAATCTTCTTTTCCTAAGATTTGCACTCTCACGGAATAAAATTATGCATTTGGCCCTGCAAGAAATCCATTTCTAAAAGAATAGAGTGAATGAGAAAGATAAGGAATTTGGAACCGCTAAGGAAAGGGGGTCGAATAAATAGTTGGGGAGTTAAATAGTCTTTTTGGGGATAGAGGGACTTGAACCCTCACGATTTTTAAAGTCAATAGATTTTCCTTTTACTATAAATTTCATTGTTGCCGGTATTGACATGTAGAACAGGACTCTATCTTTATTCTCGTCCGATTAATCAGTTCTTCAAAAGATCTATCAGACTATGGAGTGAATGATTTGATCAATGAATATTCGATTCTTTCTTCAATGTAGAATGGATTCACGCCAATTCTTCGATTTTTTATAGAAAAACTACGGATTAATCCTTTCTTTTTCAATAAATATCTTCAGAATTACAGCATCATCTTTACAACCCATTTGAATGCATTGATAATGATCCATTTCTTGCCATAACCCCTGTAAAAAGTTAGAATACAGGTCAAGCTCCTTGTTTTGCTGTAGAAAGTTTTGGTTTTATTTCATAGATCCTCGAAGCATCATGTACTTTAGAGTACTCCCAAATTTCCTTAGCGGTGCTCAGAAACATAACGCTATCGCTGATTTCTGGAAGCATAGAGTTCCATAACCAAGACATCACCATTGCATCATGTTCATCCCTTGCGTCATGTTCATCCAATACATCAAATGTGGGGTCTTCTTTAGATGGTCCTGTACCAAGAAGGTCGTATTTTCCCTTTACCCTTTAAAAAGGTACGAACCAATTGAGCCCATTTTAGATTATTTTTTTCCATTCAACCAATAAGAGGCTTGAATGTTTTGCAGATCACCAGATGAAACTGTAGAGTTATTCTCTACAGTTGCAGAAACAGTTCCAGAGGCTGGAATAGTTGCAGCAGTCACATTTTCTGGCATGGTTCTTGAATGGTTTCAATCTTTGGGCAGATAAAGATAGAAAAAAGGATATTTCAAAGCAAGATGGATGAAGCTAGTAAGGAATAAGTCTAAAGCTTTGATACCATGTGGAATAAGATAGTTGAAATGTTTCATTCATATCTTTCTATGCCAAATACATGATTTTATATACATGAGAGATTGTGGAACAGAATCACCTAGTTCCCATGAAATATGGGATTCTATAAAATCATATATTTTACAAAAAAAGGAGAAAAAGATATTCTAGATTACAACAATTATCTTTAAGATCTCAGAGGATCAAATCTTGATATAGAGAATATCCTCTATCAGCCAACAATATGTTCTAGTTCCAGTTGCATCATGTTAAGGCATATGGAAATAAACAACTGTTGGTACAGATGGAAAGCAAAAGACAACAGAAAAGTGTAGATGTTTACTAATTTATCAGCCAAACAACCCACAAGAATAAGTTTATTATCATATTCATATCTATCTATAGCTATATTACCTTAAAATCATGAACTCCTAACTTGAAAGTTAAATTACTATAATATTCCTAATTTAGGTTGTGACTTTTTCGATGAGTTATGAATTTTCCAATAAGTTGTGACTTTTTTCAAAGGGTTGTGATTTTTTGATGAGTTCTGACTTTTCCAAAGAGTTGTGACTTTTTCAATAAGTTGTGACATTTCCAAAGAGTTGCGACTTTTTCAAAGAGTTGTGACTTTTCCAAAGAGTTGTGACTTTTTCAATAAGTTGTGACTTTTTCAATAAGTTGTGACTTTTCCAAAGTGTTGTGACTTCTTGGGAAGGTCATGATCTTTAAGATAAAACACAAAAAACATTTGTTCATACAACCCTTTGTTGACTATAAATAGAGGGACTTCCTATCATTTTCCAACCACAATTTTTTCTAATGTTCTACTCTTCTTCTTCTTGCATTTTAAAATTTCTTGTGTAATTTATTATCATTTGAGTGAGTTCAAAGTTAAGAGGAATATGATGTACCACTATTCTGATGAAGTAAGTCGTTCTATCCTAAGAAGGTATATTCCATAACCTTGAGTACTTGAGGAAAATAATATAATTTTGATGATATAATAAAAAAAAATTCTTAATATACACATTAGTATGTAATGTCCCAATATATGAAATTTACATGATGTAGTCTAAAGTCATTTGTTTTTGTTAACACTTGTGATGTAGATATATGCTTCTGAATATATTTTTCCAAATATTAGAGAATTGTCACGATTTGTTTTTGATGCTCAAGAAAAAAGAAATGGCTTTATTTATCGATGTTACTTATGTAATTTAGAATCCCACAAAGTTTCCTTCAAAATAGTTATTACTATATAAACATTGCCCTTTTGTTTTACTTATTTACTATTTCTTAATATTTCAGTATTTTAAACGAAGAAAAGTTCATATGACTTGTAATAACGCCAATTGAAGTTTGTATTAGTTTAAATTTTATTATGTATTTAATAGCTAATTTTATGAGATAAATATTTTCATTAATGCAAATATATATTTATATTTTGGTAGGTATTTGTATTTAAATTAAAGTATTATATATGTCACAAATGTATTATCAAGTTAACGAGATCTTCTAACTCGAAAATATATTATTTAACAATTTAACGTAGAATACACATGCAAAGCACATCTGGTTAGATGACAAGAAAAATACAAAACAAATATTGTCTATAAGGTAATATTAGTGAGATAAGATTAATTACATGATTGAACCTAATCAAATTGAAATAAATATACACATAATCACATTTAACTAATAATTTTTTTTATTGACCATCTTCATAGGTTTGCGTGAATAAGAGAAGCATGAACTCCTAACTTGAATGTTAAATTACTATAATATCCCTAACTTAGGTTGTGACTTTTTCGATAAGTTGTGACTTTTCCGATAAGTTGTGAATTTTTTCAAAGGGTTGTGATTTTTCGATGAGTTGTGACTTTTCCAAAGAATTGTGACTTTTTCAATTAGTTGTGTCTTTTTCAAAGAGTTGCGACTTTTCCAAAGAGTTGTGACTGTTTCAATAATTTGTGACTTTTCCAAAGTGTTATGACTTCTCAGAAATGTCATGATCTTTCAGATAAGACACAAAAAATATTTGTTCATACTACCCTTTGTTAACTATAAATTGAGGGACTTCCTCTCATTTTTCAACCATAATTTTTTCAAATCTTCTACTCTTCTTCTTCTTGCATTTTAAAATTTCTTGTGTAATTTATTGTCGTTTGAGTGAGTTTGAAGTTTAACGGAATATAAGGTGCCATTATTCTGATGAAGTAAGTCGTTCTAGCCTAAGAGGGCATATTCCATAACCTCGAGTACTTGAGGAAAATAATATAATTTTGATGATATAATAATTATTTTTTTCTTAATATACACATTAGTATGTAATGTTCCAATATATAAAGTTAACATGATGTAGTCTAGAGTCATTTGTTTTTTTTTAACAATTTCCCTTGTGATGTTAATAAATGCTTTTGAATATCTTTTTCCAAAATTTAGAGAATTATCACAATTTGTTTTTGATGCTCAAGACAAAAGAATGACTTTATTTATCAATGTTACTTATGTGATTTAGACTCCCAGGAAGTTTCCTTCAAAATAGTTATTACTATATAAACATTGCCCTTTTGTTTTACTTATTTACTATTTCTTAATATTTCAGTATTTTAGACGAAGAAAAGTTCATATGACTTGTAATAATGCCAATTGAAGTTTATATTAGTTTAACTTTTATTATTTATTTAATAGCTAATTTTATGAGATAAATATTTTATTAATGCAAATATATATTTAAATCTGGGTATGTATTTTTATTTAAATTAAAGTATTATATATGTCACAAATGTATTATCAAGTTAACGAGATCTTCTAACTTGAAAATTAATTATTTTAAAATGTTTGAGTTCTTTTAAAAAAAAAAAAAAACTCACTACAAATGTGAAAATATGTGAATATATAAAATGTAGTTGTTCTCTTTACATGTTCATATGACATCTAAACAATTTAACGTAGAATAAACATGCAAAGCATATCTGGTTAGATGGCAAGAAAAATACAAAACAAATATTGACTATAAGGTAATATTAGTGAGATAAGACTAATTACATGATTGAACCTAATCAAATTGAAATAAATATATACATAATTGCATTTAACTAATAATTTTTTTCATTGACCATCTTCATAGGTTTGCGTGAATAAGAGATATATATGAGGATCCACATTGAACATTCACAAAAGAATCTGCAATATTATTTTTTGCTAAGCTTATTATTCAAATATTCGCTTAAATAAGCAATTCTATTTACCATAACGTATAATTTTGAAATTGGTAACCACGTGCAACGCAAGGAAGTATTAGGTTAGCGACGCTTTCAATCTTCATTAGCGCAATCAAGTTGGGACAAAACTAACATATTACATGAAACTAATCAAAATGTCTTTGGTCATATTTATAGGTCCGATTGAAAAGAGACGAGCTAACCATCGAATGCAACTTTTGAAGGAAATACATCTATTGTGTGAAAACATTGATATTGATAATTAGGATACGAATGACTTCAAACTCCTGGACGGTATCCGCTATTTTGGAACAATGTCATAAACAGAACCAAATGTAGCTTCAAGCAATATTACATATCCGCTTATTATTTTGAGCTTTCGCACCATTAAATGCATCTAATTCAATACAATTTATCGGACTAATGAAGTATTATTTATAAACAAATATTTGGTAACTAAGAAACATCCATACAAACAAATCCCTTAAGACATATGTCATGTATTGAACAAAGAGAGCGTGCATGCTTTACTACTTCACAATTGTAGACATGAACTAATATTTAGTAACTAAGAAACATCCATACCGATAAATTCCTTAAAGACATATTCCATATATTGAACAAAGCGAGTATTCATGCTTTACTGCTTCACAATTGAACGCATCACGAGACTAGGCAACATTTTTAAGGTAAAAAATAATAATCAGATTTTCCCACTTTTAGTTATCTTTTTTCACTATTTCTTTTCATTTTATTTAATAAGAAATCCAAAAGTCTATGTAATGTGGATAATATCTTATAAACAGAAGTTCAAAGATCACCATTGATCTTACAATCGTTTCTAAGAAAAAATGGTGAGTCTTATTTTGAGTTTGAACTTCTTTTTCATTTCCTCTATTAATGTTTTGTTCAATTCCTTGAGCTTTGTTCTTAAAAATTTTCTATAAAGAACTTGTCTTCTTTTTTAAAAAAACTTTTCATTAGAGTTTTAGGTATTTACAAATGTATATTCAGTTTTGATATGAAATTGTTGGAAAATATGGGTACAACAAACAGAGTTTAGAGGCTATTTGAAGGAATTGCTTTTCCGATCGTATGAAGGGATTGTTATACACAAGTGCAAATAACATTAGATTTGTTGTGCACATGAAATACTTTTTTTTATACCAAATTGAAGATTACATGAGGTTAAAAAAAATTCATAGTCTGTATTGAAATATTTATGAATATTTTAATATTTCTCCAAATATTTTTTTTTGTGTGTAAAACAATGTGATGAACATATCTTTTGATATCTATATTTCTTGTTTAACAATGATGATTTAATTTTGACGTTGAGCAGGGTTGTTGTAGACGGATACTGTAAAGTTCATGATTATTATGATCACATTCTTTCTTCTATTTTGAATCTCCAGGTAATTGTTAATTTAATTTTAAGATTGCCTTTCTCTCTCTTTTTTTTTCATTTTTATTTTTTTTGTTGGAAACTTTTAAGTTCTTATACCACGAAACTTTTCTTTTTTTTATATTTGCCTTTTTTCATTTATCAGTTACGTTTCTTTTAAATTTCTCAACTCTTTAAATATAGGTAATGTGAATACTCTTTGCAATAATAAAAAAATATTATTTACAAAACAATAACATGAACTCTTTATTTATTGATATATAATTCATTCCCTTTTGGATCAAGTTACCATGAATTTTTAATTTTAATTTTAGGATTAGATTTTTTCCAATTCAAGAATCTCTTAATATACTTTCTAATTAGTAATTATATTTGGATAATTAATACTACAGAATAGTAACTATGAAGGAATAAAAGGCTAGAGAATTTACATGATCTCAAAAGTATCCAATTATGAAATATGTTGTAGTCATAATATGATGCAGTTAGAGGACATTTTTACGATGATAAATACTACTACTAGATATCCCACATAAAAATGGCCTTACATATTCTCACGTTGTATAAGTAAGATAAGTTACCATTATTGTTATCAGATTCAATATGGTAGTAGTTTTTTCCCAAATTGACAATATTCATGAGTTACGCATTTTTTTTTCACATGGGTGATTTTAAAAGTGGGAAATTCTTACTTATAAAGTTGAACTGCATACTAAAAAATCACCAAAAAATTGAAAGCTTTTTTAAATTTTAGTGAAACACTGATCTTACTACAATTGTTTATGCTAAAATATCAATATTTGTTCTAACAAAGATTTAAAAAGTTGAACTTAAAAGAAATACAAATATGATAACCATTCATATTAACTTAATTAATTAAAGAAAGTTATAGTATATCTTTGCAATTAAATCTTACTATTATTTAAGAATTCACAATGAATTTGCATTGAGAAACGTTTACATTTGTAAAGTTAGCTCTCGAATGCTATATATACATATACATTATAAGTAACATTTGTAATATGCGAAAAGAAATATAATTTATTTTATTTAAAATACTACTTTAAATGTATTTATTAGATCACTTTGTTGGATTACACTAAATATTTATTCAAACACTTTAACATAATAAAATCATCCCACTTTTATTGTACTATATAGATATATCGTTGTTGTTGTTGTTGTATAAATTAAAACAATTTGAAATATCTATTCAAGGTCCTTCAATTTAATAAGCTTTATAATTTAACATTGTCGTTCTCTGTTGTCTTACAACTTTGCGACCGAACATCATGTTTGTGGATATAAAAAGTATAACAAACTTTTATTTTGTTTTACAACACTAATATGTTATCAATCGATGTAACTTTTTTTTTTAAATTGTATACTTATTGACATAGGATTCACGTGCAAAGCGTGTGTCCAGGAACTAGTTAAATAAATAAGAAAAAAGAAACAAAACAAGGTGTTTAACCTCCCCTATTTCATTTAGTGAGAATAGTAGCAAGCACTTACAGATTCAGGGAAAGATCCAAATTTTCCCAAAAGTGACAAGATTGAACCCCCGGGAGCAAATTCCAGCAATATATTTAATGATCATGCCTCACTTGCAGTGAAGCAATACTACAACAACAACATACCCAGTGTAATCCCAAAAGTTGAATTCGAAAAAGGTAAAATGTACGCAGACCTTATCCCTACCTAGGAAGTAGAGAGATTGTTTCTGGTAGACCCTCGACTCAAGAAAAAACATTTCAAAGCAAGTCGAAAAAGAAATAACGGAATCCCTAAGAAGCAAAAAAAAAAGAACAGTAAAACAACCTTCAACCACACCTTACCTAACTTGAGACAAAAATAGAACCATGCTCATGAATATATTGGAGTGCGAGAAATTCTTAAAAATTAAATATCCAGTTCTTCTTGAAGCTCCCCAAACATGAGTCAGATTCTTAAAATTGTCAATTTTTCATGTTGCACCCACTGAAATTTCTTAAAGCAAGAAGCCAGGATCCTTGACGTAGAACTCACAAAGTCATTTATCAGGGAAAAAGTAACTAATGTACTTGGCATTAGGAAATTTCTTCTTTAAATTTCATCTTCAGAAATCATTTTTGGATCATTTCCCATACTTTGTTGGGTAAAAGAGTAAGTGACCTATGATGATTGTTCAAGGTGGAATATAGAATAAGAGGAGAGAGAATATTTGATGTTAAAAGTTGTCAACAACAACCAATTGTTAACTGAAACAAACCACATTTTGAAAGGCAAAAAAAAAAATTCTTCATATGTGATGGAAGTCAGTGAAAAATATTTCCTTTCTAGAAGACATTTCAACTAACCAAATACTAGAAATTGATTTCGTCAATAAAAACATTCTCTTACAAATCATTCTCAACGCAATCCAAAGTTAACTAGTTTAATATTTATGCAACAATTTAACTCAATTTTGGTCGCCAGTATAAATTTAAAGGAAAAAGGAATAACATTAAGCTATTAGGTCAATCAAAATTTCTTATTTTCCTTTGAAGCACCCACCATTAGCGAATCCAAATTTCAGCAGCATAATGCACATATTTCCTTTTCCATTAGTGATCAAGGTAACAAAAAGATGACTAAGAAGAAGCAGTTAAAGGGAAAATTTAACCTCCTTGATAGCGACTTGGCGAGTAACTCTCGAGAATCAACATTCATCCCTTCCAAAAGCACCACATCTTGCAATGGACGGAAGACCACATATTCGAGTCTGTCTCCCTAATTGATTTGAGTAAGCTGGAACCAATCTTCGCCTCCAAAGATCTGTCATATTCCATTTTTTGAGAGAATTAAGACTTTGAGGAGTGGAAGAGATAAAATTGTTCTTCATCCAGAATTTTCACTTGGAACCATTATTTTGAACCCCTAAAATACTGTAATCTTATGTTTATGTTTAGGGGTTCAAAATTAATGTATATATATACATCAATGATGACAGGAACATGAACTTTCAAGAGTTAGCATTAGAATAGAAATTGTGATCAAGCGAAACACATGCACTATTATTGGTAGCAAAAGCCACAGGCACGCCTAGCTAAGAGTGCAATTTACTTCAACTTGGAACAAAATACTTTTTATATATTTTTCTTTGTCCACGGTATCAAAAATAGATATTCACTTTTACTTGTTTAGATAATAAGAGTTGCTGTTTACCATTTTGTACTTGTTTTACCTTGTATGAGAGATGTTAGAGAGATGCCTATTGTTGGAGGCACTGGACTCTTTAGGTTTGCTAGAGGCTATGAATTAGCTCATACTTTCTGGTTTGATGTCAACACTGGAGATGCTATTGTGGAATACAATGTGTTTGTTCAACATTATTGAAGTGAGAATTTGTGCTTATAAAGTAGTAGTCACAGGCACAATGACTTTACTTTTTCTTAATTATTCCATCTTTTTAATTTCTTTTTTTACTTTTTCTGAATGTTCTAAAGTGATGTCTTATTTATATCAAAGAGTGTTACTACTAATGTTTTATCAATTCACCAAGAAATCTATGAACTCCAAGCACAGTAGATAGAAAAACTTCTCAATTAGTGGACAAAGTATCCAGAAACACTTGGTAATGTATATAATCAAAGAGGAACCAAAACTACATAGTTTTTTTGGTTCACTTGCACAGAAGTAGATGAAAATTGGACAGCCTAGGGGTACATAAGACATCATGAAAAAGTTCGATTTCTATAATAACTATCATGTCGAAATTCATTTGTTCGATCAAACTATCAATTCTTGTTAGAATCTGTTTAGTAGTTGCTCTCTATTTTCTTTCTCCAAGGAATTTGTCAATATTACCATACCAATTCCACTGGAAACATAGACCAACAACACGTAATATTCCAGCAGCTATCACTTCGATAAATGCCATCAGGAATGATCTCTGAGGAGATAGACCAGAAGTTGCTAGGGAAAGAAAGAATCCCTCAAAGTTGCAGGGGACAATGAAGTTTCCTGATTTAAGGCCATTCAAAGCTTTCTTTGCAACTTCATCAGCTCTCATGGAACCAGAAGAAGCTGCTAGTATACTAGTCAATTGTGGCCTCCTCTTGTTCTCTGCAAAAAGGATTAAACTTAAATTATTGCAAATGTAAACTGATTATCATTCAGGTAAGTTCAAGCACCTATCGGGTACATTCGACATTGTGCACATGAAATATTGGGGGTACAACACACACAATGATGTTGATGTCTCCCAAGGTTCAATATTAGTGCATACATATCTCCATGTGCATTCATCACAGCCTAAATATCATAACAAAGGAACTCTATAACTCGCATAAGCATGTCAACCCCTTGACCACATTCTTTAATAGTAAAACGAAGCAGAGACCATACACATTAAGCTTCAAACTGTTCTAGACCTGTATTATCTAAATAGATCTAAAGACAGTGTTTTGGGAAGCGAGAAGCGAAAAAAAGCGACAAGGGCTCGCTTCACAAAAGCGAGAAGCGAGAAGCGAAGCGCGCGCTTTTTTTAAGTAAAGCGATATTTAGTATAAAAATAAAAAAATATTAAATAACTGAATAGAGGTAATATATTCTTAGATTAAAAGTAAATAGATAGTCAATAATACTCATAAGTCATAACATATAAAGCAAAAAATCAAAAACATAATTAAATCACAAAAGAATCAAACTCCTATTCTTCAACAAGATCCTCAAACTCTTCAAGTGCCATAACCAAGGGTTCTACTTGGTAGTCATCTTCTTCATCATCAGAAGGCTCGTCAACAAGGTTTCGACTTGAACTGGAACCTCTAGCTCCTCTTTCATTGCCCCTTAAAGTACTCCCCCTAAAACTATAAATATTCTCCTCAACACCACTTGCCATAGAAACATCACCATAAGTGAGACTTTCTCCTTCATACACTTCTTCATCTTGGTGATCTTGGGGTGCTCCGGTTAACCATTCATTTGCCTCATCAATATTATCCAACAAAATTGGATCAATGGTATTACGAGCATTGTAACGACGCGCCAATGTTCTATTATATTTGATGAACACTAGATCATTGAGGTGTGTCAACTCGAGCCTATTTCTCTTTTTACTATGAATCTGCACATAGTAGAAAGGAATTAATAGGAGGACTTAGGATGATTACGATACCTATTAATTTAGTAATAATGTAATGTAATTTCTCACATGCTCATACACGCTCCAATTTCTCTCACAACCGGATGCGCTACAAGTTAAACTTTGCACTCTGATAGCAAACTGTTGCAAGTTTGGGACATTATGACCATATTGCATCCACCATTCAACTGTAGAAGAGTTATTTTAAAAGATGTGTAATAACTTAAAAGTTGAAGCTTTAAACACAATTAAAAGATGAAATTCTCACCTGGTGACCTTAAGGTTCTAGCTCTAATGGCTGATTCAATTCCAAGTAGGCCATCCGCTTTCATGTACACACCAAGCTCCTCCCCTATTTTGTCTTGCAAATTTTTATCTGGGACCATCCTCTCAACACATTTATGATATCCCTGCCACACATCTTCAGTTAAAGTCTTCATGTCATTATTTTTATAATAGAGCCCTGGGTTCAAAATGTGTCCCGCTGCATGCAAAGGTTGATGAAGTTGATCTGTCCACCTTGCATCAATGATTTCAAAAACACTCTTATATTTCCTTGTATCATAATTGAATGCCTTTTCAATACTTTCTTTGGCCCTGTCCAGCCTTACCAAAAACTGTTAAAAAAAATGGTAGTTAAAATGTAAAGAAACTAACATAAAGTTTAAAAAAGAAAATTAAATATCAAGACTCAAGTTCACCTGTAGAATACGGGGCTTCTTTGAAAATGTCACCAAACATCAAGTTGATACAGTGAGCAGCACAAGGAGTCCAGAAAATATGTGGGAACACTCCCTTCAACATGTTACCCACTTTTTTGTTCTCACTTGCATTATCAGTCACAACTTGTACCACATTTTCCTCGCCTATCTTCATGATAGTCTTCTCAAACAAGTTAAACATCTTATTAGAATCGGTAGAAGAGTCACTAGCATCATAAGATTCAAGAAACACACTCCCTCTTGGAGAATTCACCAAAACATTAATGACCATTTTTCCATTCCTTGCTGTCCATTTATCCATCATAATGGAACAACCATACGTTTTCCATTGAACCTTATGTTCTTCTACTATCTTGTTTGTCTTTTCCACCTCCTTTTTAGAAAAGGAACTCTTACCTCATGATAGGGGGGCTTCATTCCAGGGCCATATTGGCCAACTGCCTCAATGAATTCACCAAAACTCTCTGTGTAATTAACACAATTGAAAGGAAGCCCCGCATCATACATCCACCTAGCAAAAGCAAGATACAAAGACGATCCCTCAAAATCTTTCTAGAAGATTCTAAGTCAATAGGTCCACCTTTTCTCTTTTCGTTTGGTTTTTGCGAGAAATAGAGATTCATAGGACCCTTGGTAGTGCTATTGATGGAAGACCCACTCCCACTACTTGAAGGCATCCTTTGATGCTTTGAGGGAGGCCCCATTGGCATATTCACTTCAACTTCATCATCATCCATTTCATCATTATCAACAAGATTAACCATGGATGCTTCATGGTTCATTTGAATTTTAAACTCATTTTTCTTCAACAAATATTCTTTGATCTCTTCCTTCACTTTATCCGGGACGTTCGGACATACTTTTACATCTCTATAGCCACCGATAAGATGCTTTTTGTGACGAAATATTCCGCCATTGTATGTCACATTACAAAAGCTACATTTAGCTTTTGTGTTACTACCCATAGGAGTTCCATACGCCCAAGCCGGATCCCTTTTTTGTGACATTTTGAATAAGAAAATACAACTTCACTAGTTACTACAAGCAAAAAAGAAGTGTCACTTAGTAACAAAACAACAAATTTACTAAGTAAGAAAAATAAAGACTATTAAGATTTAAGAGCAGCAACCAGAGCAGTCACACTGTATTGAAATTAAAAAAAAAAACAGAGCAGCAAGCATACACACATCACTGATCACAGTCACTGTATAGAAATAAAAAAGAAAACAGAGCAGCAAAAGAATTGGAAAAAACAGAAGAACCAACAAAAAAAAAAAAAAAAAAAACAAGAGCGAGATCAGTCAAGAAACTTCGCGAGAGAAGAAGAGAAGAAGAAGAAGAATTGAACTTACAGCAGTGGCAACCTGGCAGCAACCAAAAATAGAAAAAAAATCACAGAGCAGTCACAAAGAAGAAGAGAAAACGAGAAGAAGAAGAGAAGAGGAAGATAACTTACAGCAGCAGAGAAGAAGAAGAAGAGAAGGAGAAGAGCAGTCGCAACTTCTTAGACGAGAAGAAGAAGAGAAAAAAAAATTTGAAGTCGCGTAAGGGTATTTTAAGTTTGCATAAGGATTTCAGCAATTTAAAAAAAAAAAAACTTAAAATTTTAAAAAAAGAAACCCTAATTAGATAACATTACCTTTATAAAAAAAAAAAAAAAAGGATTTCAGCAATTTAAAAAAAAAAAACTTAAAATTTTAAAAAAAGAAACCCTAATTAGATAACATTACCTTTATCAAAAAAAGAAACCCTAATTAGCGCTTTTTCAAATTAAGCGCGCTTTTTTTACGCTTTTGCTTTTCTTGCGCTTCTCGCTTCTACAGTAGAAGCGAGCGCCTTTTCAATGTCGCCTCGCTTCACAAAATAAAAGCGCAGGGGCCTCGCCTCGCCTCGCTTCTCGCTTTAAGCGCGCTTTTTTGCGCTTTTTACAACACTGTCTAAAGACACTGAAATGTAGCTTTTAACATCCTGTCGGGTTCTACAGAATCTTCATGGCATTTCAAGATTTTACATAACCTATTGAATTGCTATAAAGGATAGCTAATATGTGCAGTACATCATGAGCTAATCAAGAACAAATATTTTCTGGCTTTGTTCCTCGAAACATAAAGAATAAATTGGCTAAACAATTTGTGCTATCCCATGCAGTTCTCAATAATTGGTAAAAAGATCAGTTCTATCATCATTTTTATTGTGAACTAATCAACTTGCTTGATCCAGACAATTTTGTGGTCTCTGAAGGAAGATAAAGAAAAAGATATTAACGAAAAGGATATAAAACTAACATATCAACTTAGAATCAGAGGTATATCATAGCATTTAGCATTATTGGATTCCAACTGGGTATGGTGATATTACATATTTAATTTTTTTTTGCATAGATTTTATTTATGATAACCTTCTTTTTTTTACATAGACAAACATGATGCAAGTAGAAAGCAGTGTGTTCCCCCCTCCCCCCAAACATGTAGCGTAGCATCTAATTCGTGCATTGTGACATGTAGTGATAACAACCAGAAGAAACAGAGTAGGATTTGTTCAGGTCCAACCTTCAGCAAATCCAGGAGTTTCAGTGTCCGGGGGAAATATTAGTGATACGTGAATATTTTCACCAATTACTTCCTGCTGCAGTGCTTCTGCCAGTCCTCTAAGGCCAAACTTACTGGCTGAATAAGCTGTATAACCATATATCCCAACCTAAGACAAAACAAAATACCAAATAAACCAAATCAGCTAAGAAAAAACATTATAAAGTACACTAATGCAATTGTATGGGAAAAGAAGTTCACCTGATTCTACCATATTTTATCACAGACTGCTTCCAGTCTTTCAGGTTAAACTACTATTTGAGAAAACATTTCAGTGGTGGCTAACGATACACATTATCTCTTTATTATGTGAGCATCACAGACCAAGCTCCAATCCTTCAGGTTTAACTACTATTTAAGGAAGCATTTGCCGTGGTGGGTCTTCCAGTTAATTTTTTTATGATGAATACACGTAAATGTGAATGCATAGAGGGAAACGAAATTAAATAAATTGGACAATTGTGATGATCAACTCTAACTTATTTTCATTGTTTCCCCAAAAACTCCTAGATGAGATAAAAAATAAAATTGCAATAGAGATTAGATATCAATCAGAACAGAAGATGAAAAACGCTGCTGCTGAAAGTGTCCATGCAAAAAGTCTTCATGAATTGTGTACTAACGAGAGTACTGCAAAATCATTAGATTGTCCACACTTTCTCAAACTACCATCCTCAAAGAATAATGAGTTCCAAACTTTAAGTGAGTCAGGTAAATAACAAAACTACTTCTTTCTAATTCTAAATAAAGAGACGAAACTAGCAAATGCATTTCATTGTCTTTTGCTGTTCAAAAGACACTATTTGAAATGCATTTGCTAGTAACTGTAGCATGAAAAAGTTTATAGGAAGTGCTTATCTGCAAATGTTGATACCATAGTAGTTACGAGTTCAGATACATTTGTAATAGTATTATAGCTCTCAACTACGCCGGGTGCTTCTAGTTTAGAATTTTACAGTATTAGATGGTAAATGAACCTATGATGCTAAAACTGAAAGTATTAATAGGATATTTAACAAAAGAAAACTCCAATATCCTTGGTGGACGTAAGCAAATGGGTAAAGTAAGTAGAAAATAGAAAACCATCCAACATGTTACAGACTCCAGATTTAAGAACCAATAGCACAAATCATATCTTGACTAAATCTGGTGAATTTTAGAGATTGAGATAGACTTTATAATGCTTTGTTATTCTTTAATCATCTCAGACTGTATGACACTAATTTTACCTTCATTTCTCAATCTATTTATACCAGAAAACTGTGGTAAGATCTTCGAAAATTAACAACAAATATAAACAGTGATCATTCATCATAGTACGACGTCATTTACATTGTTATCAAGTTCAAACCATATTTTGGTTCTGAACAATGCTCTCATTTCAACGTATTGTGATAGTCATACCAGAGGCCAATCTTTATTATAATAACAAGACAGGTTAAGCTCACAACAGAAATATACTCTGGAGCAGTTTAGCCTTTCATGTCCTTATCTCAAAACTAGTTACTCCTTCTCCTGCTTACTATAGCTATTACTAAGCATTTTTCTTTGACTAACATCTAACCTCAACCTAAATTCTTACATGGCAGATAGCAGAAGTGGTTGAAGAGATGTATTCAAGGTAACCAAAAGAGTATAATGCAATCCAGCATGTTCATAAATTACCGCCAAACATGCTCTTGATTTAGTGCAAACTACACACAAGAATACATTAGCCCCTAATGTCCTTAAGTCCACCGGTCTACCCACTTGGCGGCAATGCTAGATTACTTTACTATTTGTTTCATTACAACAGAAAATGTTTGAAGAAATCCTCTTTTAGTTTTTGGTTACCTTACAAAAATATAATTCTCCCAAATACTTCCACCAATATGGGAAACAGACTAATACGGAACTTAGTATCTAAGCTAGAAATTACCTGAAGTGTGTGAGAGCTAATTTTGGTGGGAAAGTTTGTTAAGTTGGCATTTTCTTATCCTAGTTTAATTTCCCATTTTCTTTTATTTCATTTTCAGCACACTTCATGTGAGCATAGCTGGTAGTATAAAAGCTCAATCAAACACTTGTATTGCATCATGATAAATGATAATACAAATTGCTAATTTCCTTCCTAAACTTCTCCTCATGTATGCCCTTTTCTCTCATTTTTTCTTCTTCTTTTTTTGATGAAGTAAGAAGTTTCATTAAAAGCATCAAGAAGATGAGCAAAAGGGGAGTACATTTGAGCTAACAAAAGAAACTTGTGTTACATTCCTTTCTTCTCTCTCCTCTGTTCTTCAATACCAACAATTAGGTATCAAATGGTATCAAAACATTGATCTCTTGGGGCAGTGTTCATGGAGAAGAACACATCAACTGGGAGTTCAAGCTGAGATCCTAAGATGATGGAAAATCGGGTGGATTTGGCTGCACGACTTGCTGCTATGGCTGCTAGTCAGAAGGAATTAATGAATTGAAAAGACCAGATGGAACAACGACTGTCAAATTATTTAAAATGATAAGTGAACTGAAGGAGGCTATTAATGACCTTCACCTGCAGAACAAACAAAGAGAAGCTCTTTCTCCCCAAGAGCAGCACTGAAGCTATTTTGCAGACTGAGAAAAAATCTCAAGCTGGATCGGTCTCTGCCAGCGAAATCACTGGACTAAATAAAATTAGAGAACTAGTTCAAAAATGAACGATTGTGAGATGTTTGAAGGAATGACCCAAGGATTTATAGCAGATATATCGGACCAGCAACACACTATGAATATCCGTAAGAACATGGAACTAAAAAAAGTTTGTCGATGCTCTCCACATTCGCAATAACCACAAAGCCGTCCAGTCGCCGAAAACTAGGGACAGTGAAAAATCTGATCAGAGAGTTTAATTTGAGGTAGAACTTGATTCTATTATTCTTCATTGATTAGAGAGTTTAATTTGAGTACTGTTCACTTTAACATCCCTATAAACATGCATCAAGTTGAGAGAACTAAAATTGCTTACCGCATTCGATCAAATGCTTGAAAGCATTGGTGGATGTAAGAATTGTGTGATAGGTAGGGACATGATTACTCAAGGTGTTTTGTTTCATTTTCCATTTGACCCTGGTCAAAATGTGCTTACTAGCACCTCTAGTAATTCACTGCTTGGTGGTTACTGTGAAAATAAATAGATTCACTATGCAGTCACATGTTTGAGACAACACCTGACAAAATTATTGTTTCCTGGAAAGTGATGATCTCCTGCTATACCAGAGGTTTATGGTGTCATGAAGTTGTGAGTGTATTTCCTGGTTATTTAGGATATATCCAGACCAACACAACAGAGATTCAAATGATTTGGCGAAATATGGAAAATAAGTGGCATAATTACTGGTAAATCTGAAGAAATCAGCTTTAGGGTACCATTGCAATTATTGTTTAGCTGGTTGCTCAAGAGTGAGGTGTCATAGTCAAACACATGAAGATTTTGATTTGTGTACTGAGTGCTTCAACAGTAGCAAATTCGAAGTTGACATGTTTCCTTCAGATTCCATTTCTATTGACCTTGTTGAGGAAGAACAAACAACAAATGATTCATGGGATGTGCCTACAGAATCTTTTTTTTTAGGAAATAGATGTGCGTGCCTAAAGAATCTACAACTGTTGATGGCAGCACACATTTTGAGATTGCAACAATAAACCCAGTGTAATCCCTCGCCCCAATTTTTTTGGGCCTACCTCTACCCCTCCTAAAGCTCTCTACGGCCAAAATCTCACACCTCCTTACCGGGGCATCCACACATCTCCTATTCACATGCCCGAACCATCTCAAGCTCACTTACTGCATCTTATCTTCCATGGGGGCCACTCCCACCTTGGCGCGAGTATCTTCATTCCTAATCTTATCTCTCTTGGTATGCCCACGCCATCCTAGCATCCTCACCTCTGTTACTCTCATCTTCCGGGCATTGGACTTCTTGATTGGCCAACACTTTGCACCATATACCATAGTCTGTCTATAAAACTAAAAAGAGCTAAAAACCTGGTCAAGCTTTTAAGACAATCCAAGCACCCTCTAAGGCTTTCTTCATTCTCCTTTCTTCGTTTTTGATGCATGTAGTTAATCAAAAATCAAGATGACATCAAAAGTAGGAGACTATTTGTCAAGTACGGTATAGACACCAGGGGAACAATATAAATCAAACATTTCATTTCAATTTTATTTTCATATTTTTATATTAGCCTAAATTAAAACACATACGGCAAGATACATTCAGATGCCATACTATAAAAGAAATGCAAAATCATGTATTCCATCAAGTTGTAAGATAATATTTAAACACAAGATGCATATAAATGTCTAAATCTAGCGCAAAATTACATAAAATTGAAGATAAGTTATTTTCAATGTTAAATAGACTTGTATGTAACAGTATGCAATGAGGTTCAGTGTCCATTTAAGCCCACTATTATGTTTGCTTATCTTCAACCATTTCTGTTTCTTTTTTACCGTGGACTATGATGCTCATACAGAATACAACAATTTGTCAGCAAAATATTTTTTTGCATTTTGGGCTAAACTTAGATTGGAGTATAGGCCACCATTAGGAGCTCAACTATTTCTAGTCCAACTCACAACTCAGAACTCATACTTGGGTATACTAAAAACATGAACTCTCACAATTAGCATCATACTGGAGATCAAAGTACCTATACTTAAAAAACCGCTTACTGCCTTGCCAACCATTTTTTTCTCTGCTCTAATTTGTTCCTTTCTCGTCTCTATATGGTGAACTAGTTATCCAACGGAATTAATTCTGAGTGGAACAGAAGACCATTGAAATTGATACTTGAACCGAAGGTAAAACATACCTGGCCAGCTTGTGAAGATATGATAGCAATGGACCCAGGTCCACGGTCAGCCCTATTCTTCATTCCAGGCAAAGCAGCTTTAATCAAATGAAAAGTCCCGGTCAAGTTGACATCAATCATAAACTTGATCTCCTCAATATCTTGAGTCTCCAATTCTTGAGGTACAAAAACTCCCTGATTGCACACCAACACATCGATTGGTCCTGCCTCTTCTACAGCCTTCTTGACAGCCTCGTAGTCTCTCACATCAGCGCTGAAAATGGCCACGTCACGGCCAGTAGAAAGCCGAATTGACTCCTTCGCATCTTCGAGTCTACCAATGTTCCGAGCAAGTATTGAAACTTTTGCACCTTCTGAAGCAACCTGTTGAGCTAGAGCTAAGCCAATACCGCTTGAGCCGCCAGTGATGAAGACATGGCGATTTTTAATTGGAACTTTGACGGGGCGTGGTCGGATGATGAAGGCGAGGAAAACTAGGAGGGATAGAGAGAAGAAAGGGAGGAGAGAGAAAAAAGCAATGCTCAAGTCCGACATAGACGAATAGTTGCCGAAAAATCTTAGGTTGCCTTTGGACCTGCAATACGAAGATCAGCGCGATTCGGGATATGAGCTTTGGAATTTCAAATCTGATTTCAATGAATTCAGATTAACGATTTGGGATTTCACCATTGCAAATTTTTTAAATATTAAATTTTGATTTAGGACTTTGAATAATTAAAGTTTTAACTATTAAATTTTTATTTGAGATGAGTGTCAAAAACACACTTAAATTTTATTTTTTTTTTAGTTCCATAACTAAACCATTGAGAATGTGAGTTCATACCTAATTATCACTTATTAGTTTGAAAAACACACATCTTTATCTTTTATTTGAAAAAACATTGATACATGACATTCCACATGGATAAAGTATTCCACCCTGACAAAAATTAAATAATAAACTATTAATATTAATTAAAAACTAAAGATTAAAGTATCACTATTCCAAAAAAAAACTAATTAAAAAATAAAATTTAAAAGATATAGAAGATCTTTTAATGAAATATTTACATACATTATATAAAATAATAATAATAATATAATATTATTGAAATATATTAAAGGTATAAAAAAATTGTCTAAAATAAAGATGAAAATTGAAGAATTTCTTTTTTTCACAAATTCCCTCGGTGGTAGAAGGGAAAGATCTTTAGATATTATTCTTTTCATAATCTTTAAACTTTGTTGGGATATATATATATATATATATATATATATACTAGATGTGGTGTGCCCGTGCAAGGCACAGGCTTGTGGTCGACATTATTGTTTGTTTATGCTATTTAATTTGATAAAATATAAGGAGAATATAAAGATGCAACAAAGAAATTTTAGTAATCTATAAAGTAAGCAAGAATGACCTTTACCAATAATCATTCAAGAATGTATTAAAAGAAGCTGACTTAGGAGATTAATTTGAAAGTTAAAGAGCTGCTTAACTCTTCTCCCATAAAGAAAAATAATAGAAATCAACCAACCTATTTGTGTATTAGAAAAACAAGGAACCAAAGAAGCATCTGGAGCAGTTAACTCCACAAATTCCAGGACACTTTGTATCTGCAATTTACAAAGTAGGAGTTGAATATATCAAGTGTGTAATGACACCACAGTACACCCACACACTGGGTTATCAACATCAATTAATTTTGGGCTGATGTAAAATTTGTTCAACTATCTAGCATTCTTTTTGTCCTCCGCATCCACATTTGCCTCGTGTCTTATGAGGAAAATAGTTACCTATCAAGCAAAAATCAAATCTAAAGATATATTAAGGTACCAACACTATTGTTTTAATACATGAAGCATCAATTAGGAAACGATGAAAAGATTTCTCCTACCAACTTGGATGAGCAAAAGATCACACTTCAAGTTATAATCAAAATTTAGATTTGTCCATTTTATTGATTACTTTAGGCACAATCTTTAGTTCTTCTAGAACTACTATAGCCAATTGAAAGAACTTGAAGTTGCTGCCCTTAAACTCAGATCAATGGACCAGATGATGCCTTTAAAAGGACATTCTAAAGAATATTTGTGTCATAAGCCAAAACAACTGAAGATAACTTTTGATTGTTTAGGCGCAAAGATTTTTTCTAAAAAGAATGTGGCAATCATTAGCTTGCCTATAGACCTAGATAGTTCTTTCAGAAGGGTTCCATCTCAATTTTCAGGCGACATAACAAATATAAATTCATACTTAGAGCCTATATTATTCATTGTCATTTTATGTTGAATTTTTGTAGATATGTTTGTTTTAACAACGAACTGTGCATGACGGTGAAAATCAAACCAAGAAAACAAAACCTGATGCAATTTGAGATTATTAAATACATGGTCTAGTAGAGAGGGAGAGAATGAAAAGAGTGGAAGAAACATAAGAAGAAGTAATAGAGACTAAAATTGGGTGACAATGAAAAAAATGAAAGAGAACGAATGAACGCCA
Organism: Solanum commersonii; assembly: GCA_029007595.1. NCBI lineage: Eukaryota > Viridiplantae > Streptophyta > Magnoliopsida > Solanales > Solanaceae > Solanum > Solanum commersonii. The sequence goes on from JAJTWQ010000293.1 coordinate 27,529, forward strand.
GGTGTGAGGAGATGCACCCTGCTTTGAACTAAAGTTCAAAAATTGAGCTTCCAATCAAAACTTTCAGAAGAAATTATCGTTGTTGGCTTGCTACATTAGCTTGACCAGCATTTTTTAATACTGCATGAGCCTGAAAAGTGGTATCTAGTATTTTTATAAGAAGACAGGACTTCAAAAGTAGTCAAGTTTGCTGCCCATGACATCAGGTTACTAATATATACTTCTAATATGCTTCTCGGATTCACAAAATAGTAAAAATTCATGAAAGTCTGGATTCATTCCTAAATATAAATGGAGATGCATCCTTTTCTCTAATAAATCATAAAAATACAAAAGCATCGGCTTAAACGTGTGAAGGAGACCAATAAGATAGCATGTTAGCTTAATTTAAAGCTTTTTTTGGCTCAGTAGTAACCAATTGCAACGACTTTTCTTCTTGTTGTATCACATCATTGCTTAAGTCAATATAGGGTAAACAAACAGTATGCAGAGTACAGAACTATAATAGCATGTGAAAGTTGAGAGTTGGTAGTTCTAGAGATGACAAAAAGTTCCTTCACCATAAGTGAGGAAAAATAATAAGTACAGTTTCTACTACATACCGTTTTAGATGCATTTAGTGCGCCTTTACAGTATAGTATAGGTGCAGCTGCAACAACATTTGTAGTAAATGCCCCTGGATGAAAAACAAGAGAAAGGTGATTCCTGATTCATCGGTTTCTATTGGTTGATTGTTAGAAGGTAAGTTTTAACACAACCACCAAACAATGTGTTCCTTTTTCATTTCAAGAAAGATATGTATCCTTTTGTCTTACAAGGAATGAGTGGGTGGGGAAAGGAGGTAAGAATTTTAAACAAACAACAATATAGCTTTCCATTCATGAACCTACGAAAAGCTCAACTGTGATAACGTAGGACTATGGAGTATGAGAAACCAGAGAGCTTGAGCGTTGGAAGAACAAAGAAAGTCGGCAAAGTAATCAAAAAAATAGGAGACACGTCTAACACCGAAGAAGAGAATAGGTAAATGTACACTCATTAGCATCGCAGATGCACCACATGTAGGTAGAGAAGATAAATACTACAGAAAAAGTAAATCATTCATCACATGTCATGAAGTATAAGTAACAAGGCCAAGCAAGACAACAGTATATGATCAAAAGTCAAACCTATACATAAAAGCACACTTTAATACAATCTATGTTGCCATAATCGGGATCATTGAGAAATGCAGCCACATTCTAGTTAGAGAAGAGTTGGAATTTTTGACTACTCAAATTATAGTGTTTATAGCTGGTTCCGTATACCAAAATTGGTAAAGCAGTGTAATTTGGATCTTCTGATGCATTTCTTCATCCACCATAAATTTTATTCTATTTCTTTCATTCCAGGTGTGGGATAAGACAAACAGGTGCATTTTTAACTGGTGCAGCTCCTAATGGTCTATTTGGACGTGGTATTGAAAATATATCTGCCCAAACCATGTTAGCAAGTAAAGGTCTTGCTGCAAATTATTTCTCTATGTGCTTTGGACCTGATGGTATTGGAAGAATAGTGTTTGGAGATAAAGGAAGTCCAGGCCAAGGAGAAACACCACTCAATCTTGATCAACCATAGTAAGTTGTCACTTTGATTTTCTGGTTTTAATGTTTAGGGAAGTGAGAATTCAACTAAATATGTATTTACTAGTTCTCTCTCTCTGAATGCAGCCCAACTTATAACATCAGCCTGGCAGGAATAACAGTAGGAAGCAAGATCACTGATTTTGATTTCAGAGCCATTTTCGACTCTAGCACTTCATTCACATACTTGAACGACCCAGTTTACAAAGTCATTACAGAAAATGTGAGTGAGAAACTAATTGTATGAGTTATCTATGGAGTGTGTTCTTTGTATTTTAAAACTGAATAATTTGCTTCTTTTGCAGTTCGATTCTGAAGCAAAAAGGCCGCGTATTCAACCTGATGGCAAAATTCCTTTTGAGTACTGCTATGGGATCTGTGGATGCCCTCGACCATTATTATCATTTCCCGCGGGTACCACTGCTCTAGTCTCCTGTTGCGTGGAATCCATCATGCGCGGGTGGGGCAATCTCTTCTCATATTCCCAGGTTCACCACAGATATAGCATGTACGATAAAAAAAATGGCCTGCTGCCCGCCGAAGGTGCGACTCAATGGCTATCCTGAATCATTATGAGGTTGAGTTCCTGAGAAATTACTTGTAGAGGTGGGCATATCAGACTGAATTGGCTTGGCTGCAAGTGTTGTCCTCCCTGACCCGTTGGAATAAGAGCCTTGAAAGTAACTCGAGTTCTTGGACCTTTTAGTCAATGCCTTAGCTTGGCCGTCTCGCCTCACCCCCTCCATTTTCTTAACAAAGTTTGTTACCTCATGAAAGTTCATCCCTGCAGAGGTCATATGAACAGATAATACCTGCAACTTAGAATTTAGTCCCATAATAAATAAACGGATCCTCTCCTCCTTAGTAGTCACCAATTGAGTAGCATATCTAGACAAGGCATGAAACTTGGCCTCATAAGCAGCCACATACATACCACCTTGCTCAAAATCCATGAACTCATCCTTCTTGCGATCCCTCAAAGTCCTAGACATATATTTCTCTAAAACAGAGCATGAAACCGGGTCCAAGAGAGTGGAGGTAAAGTTGAATATCTGCACTCCACATATGCTCTTAACCACTGCTTAGCCTCACCTTGAAGTTGAAAAGTCACAAACTCAACCCCATGCTGGTTGATAATTACAACTTATGAAGCCTCTTATAGTAGTCTAAGATAAACTCATAGGCATCCTCACTCTCAGAATTAAGAAATACATGAGGCTTTAGCTTAAAAAACGTAGTAAACATTTCAGGCTCATTACCAGTCATAACAGAACCCAACAAAGGACGGAAAAAAACATCATTACATCTAGTCCCACCCACCTTGGGCACAGTGATAGCAACATGGGGATTAGTAGGAGCTTGAGTTGCTTGAACAGAGGGAAGCACTCCAGGACCAACCAACCCTTTCAAGAATGACATGATCTGCTGAGTTAACACTGGGTCCAAATGAGGAATACATGTAGTTTCTGCCTATACCTCTTCCTCTTGTCCAACTTCCTCAACATTTTCAACCTCAACATCCTCCTCTATCTCTTCATGATGCACATGAGGGGGCTCATTTCTAGGAATATTTTAAACTGGTGCTCCATCCCCAGTAGGCGCCACTCTTTCTCTTCCTCTACCCCTAGCTCTTCCTCTACCCCTTCCTCGATCGCGATCTCTCACCACAGACTCCTCAGTTGGAGCATTGATGGGAGCTACATGCCTGACACCATGGAATCTAGTATTAATCATCTGAGGATAGAAGAATGAAGGAGGTTAGATACCAATTTGAATCGCCAGATACCAATTAGAATCAAGTTATAGAACGAAAGGAGACTATAGAAAATAGAGAGATTTCCTAAAGTCCTATAGCCTCTCAAAGAAAAGTACAAACGTCTCCATACCGTTCCGCAAGACTCTACCAGACTTGTTTTGGTACATCGAGATCAACAAACCTAGGCTCTGACACCAACTTTGTCACGATCCAGACTATCGTGATTGATACCCAAAGTAACCCTCCGTTGTTAAAACCATTAATACTAATTAGCTAACCAAAGAACCGAACAACTAAGGCATTTAAAGATACGAAAACATGTTTAAATGCAAAGGAAAATATAGGGAATTTCTATAAACTCCAACAAAAGTCTAACAACTAACAAATGTGGAAATACTACCTAGAACCTGAAAGTCAATGTACCAAAACATCTAAAGTTCAACAAGTCCAAACAAGAAGGGATACAACCTCAAACTAATGTACTAATAACTAACTAGAAATTCTATGTCCAAAATGTGGACATAGACAAAGAGAGAACTCATGGCATCCCAGAAGAACTGTCTCACCCTTGAAATCGAACGATCATTGAGCTTCTAAGTGAGGTCTATCAATAGTCGCCTAAAGATGCCCTGTACTCAACAAAGAAAGAGCAAGTGCAATATCAGTACAAAACCATAGTGTATTGGTAGGATCACACAACTATCCCACAAAGTGCAACATACATAAGTCAAAACAACAGTACAATAACATGCATACACAAAACATATACAATATCATCATCATTTACAACAACGAATAGTTTCACGATTCTCAAATATCACAGTTATATGAAGTCATTGGTCCTCTTATGGAACCCAAACCCAAACTATTAGCATACGAGAATGTGGTACCTGATCTAATGATTATGCCAGAACGTGGCAACCAATCCAAGTTAGTGTGTCGGAATGCAACAATCGATCCATTCAACAAGCCACAATCACAATCACAAAGTACATTATCATAATCATACAATCAAGTCATGATTCATGGCATTCATCACTCATATATCCTCATTTACAATTATTGTGATCAATAATGCAACATTCACATACCTATATGTATCATAATGAAGCAAAAACAAACATACATCACACAATCATATAATCACAACCATTACCTACCTCGATACAAGCTTGAATCCCCTAAGAAACTTGATTTTTTCCTTCCTGGATTCGTTTCGCTTGTTCTTGGTCTACAAACAATTAATATAACACAAAAATCAATAAACAATCAATAATTACCCAGATTACTGTCAATCCTATCAACCCTAGATCAAACCCATGATCCCAATATCCAAATTAGGGCTTTTTTCCACCATAATTCTCAGATCAAAACTCTTCCCCACCGATAATTACCCATTAGATTATGTTCTACGGATAAAAAAAATGGATTTGCGGAGTGAAAATCTCACCTTTTGCCTCAAGAATGGTGGAAAACTGTCAAGAAAAGGTTTGGGTTCGTTCCTTAGCTCTCAAGTTCGAAAATTGCAGAATAAAGAAGTTTTGGGGTTTATTTCCGACTTAAATTGCGACTGTCCCTCTATGGTGGCCCCCAGCCCGCCACAGCGTCCCCGCCCTGGCGGGAATACTTCCGCTACAGCGGTCTGTACGGGACCAATAACTCGATTTAAGAATTCCAAACTCCCATTTCACAACACATCTTTGACCAACGACACTCAGGAACTACCCGTTCACACTAAGATCAATTTCGGGAGTTCTACTCACTTGAATTCAATTTTGTAAAGTCGTATAGGTTCCTTAACGTCTTAGCTATCTACTCATGCAATCAAAATCATAATTAAATCGCCCAATTGCTACCAAATTTCCCTAGACATTATTGATTCTGATTTCGTTCAAATCTGGACTAGGTTGAAAAATTCCAAGTTACTACGGAAAGAGTTTTCCGAGCCAAAATTCTTCCCCGTTGGCTTTTCTATTACGACGGAACCCGTCGTTACAGTATCATCTGTAAATTAATTTTAATATATTTGGTAATATTATGTTTAGTTGGAATGAGTTTTAAATATGTTGATATATGATATATGCATTTTCTTTTACAAAAATATATGTTCTTTCTATGTTTATAACTAGTGCACGTGTAGTGCAAGTAATTTGATTTTTTTGGATATCATTATTTAATTTGTACTCAATATATTTGTTTCTTTATATATATTTATATACTTCGTAATAAATTTAGACATGCAATATTTGAAATCCAAACAAAATTAAAATGGTGAATCAAATTTGGGCAATGCGCATTATAAATAAAGATAACTGACAACAAATTCTTTAGTTATATAAGGAGTGCACTTGATCAATTTCAAGAGAAAACATATTCCTCTTCTAAAGCTTGTGACTTAGGGAGAAAACAATTTTTTTTTTGAAGTATGTTGCAATAAATGAGTTAAATATAGGAAACAAATTACGAAAAAGAAAATCATTACATTACAAAATTATAGTTCATAATTGGTATTTTTTTCGTACAACTTCTTACTTTGGAGAATGTATTTGTCATTCACAATCAAATATGAATAATGCAAAATTTTCTCCTCCTTCATTTTATTACCTTCTCATATATTACTTCGATGTTAGTTATGCTATGGAGCATTTCGTATTCACGTGGAATTCATGAATCTTGTACGAACTACTTATTTATTATTGTCAGAGTGAAATATCATCCTACATTTGCATGTACGCACCCAATAGTTTTTGATAGAGAATCTACTATCAACTCATCCTATAACTCCACAACATGCGAGTTTACAAAATGCTATCCTACGTTCTCCAGTATATGTATGCATCTGGAATTTTTTTTACAAGAAGATCCAAAATTAACTCAACATGTGAGTTCGCCAAATGTCATCCGGCATTCTCTTGTATTTGCATCCAATATTTTATCGGGAGATCCTCCATCAACTCAAATTCGATCCCACAATGTGCGAGTTCACAAAGATATGATGGTATGGTTATTTGGTCAACATCATCGTCGAATTATAACCACCTGATATAGAGTATCAAAGCATCAATAATTGATAGACAAAAAATGGCTAGAAGAAATAGTGTTGTACCGATAGGTGGGGAGGGGGGAGGGGGGGGACACCCCTAATGAATATGCTATAAATGGAAAGAAGAAACTATGTTGAAGACTCAAATACAAATGAGATAGTTGTTGATTGTACCAATAAAAAGAAGATACAAATTTTGCACGTGTAGCGCCTATATATATATATTGTAGATTTAGGCGTTATCCTACGTTCTCCAATATATGCATTTGAAACTTTCTTACAAGAAAAATTGAAATCAGCTCAACATGCGAGTTAATTAAATGTCATCTTGCATTCTCCATTATTTGCATCCAATATTTTTTTATTAGGAAATCCACCATCAACTCAACTTTGGTCCCACAATACGCGAGGTCATAAAGAAATGATGGTATAATTATCTTGCCAACAACGTCGTCGACTCATAACCACTCGATAAGAAATTATTGGGCACCAATAATTGATGGACAACTACTGGCTAGAAGAAATAATGTTGTATCGATAAGCAAGGAGAGCACCACCAATGTATATGCTACAAATGGAAAGAATAAATGGAGTTGGAGATTCAAATAGAAATGAGATTGTTGTTGATTATGCCAATGAAAAGAAGATATGAATTTTGCAAGTGTATCACCTATCATGTTCATATATATATATATATATATATATATATATATATTGTAAGTTTAGTTGAAATGAGTTTTTAATTTGTCATTCTACGATATATGTTTCTCTATTATTGCAAGATATTCCTCTTATATCTAAACAAACTAATGCACATATTTTTTACGTGTTCACTTATATATCAATTATACTTCCTCTGTCCAACAATAATCGTCCAATATTGACTTTGCACACTTCTTTAAAAACTATAAATAGAAGGGTAATTTTACTATATCACCATTTGAATATAAAAAATAGAATGTCATGAAAAATGTTATAGGGAAATGACTATAATTAATTATAAGGGTAAATTAGGAGTTTAAGTGTAAAGTTATCCATTGATTTCATAAAGTAGAAAAGTATTGTTGGACATCCTAAAATAGTATAGTGGACAACTATTATTGAAGGGAGGGAGTTGACCAATTTTTATGTACACGTTTCCCACATGTATATCATCTTTTAATTTTTGTATAATTTGTAATAGTAAGTTTAGTTTAAATGGGCTTTAAATATGTTGATATATGTTATATGATATATGATATATGATTTTTCTATTACAAAATTATATGTTCTTCCTATGGATATATAACTAGTGCACGTGTTATGTATGTAATTGAACGGAGGGAGTAATTAATTTCAATGTGATATGCTAGAACTTAAAAATGTTATGAATAGGAATCTTCCGAAGGACAAAAAAATTCACATGAGTGCAAAATAGTTTCATCGAAATAGCAATATTCAATATGCTAAATTTATAAGATTAAAGATTACGGTCAAACTGAATACAAAATAAAATATTACAAAGTAGATTGTTAACTTCTAATCTGAAATCTATAATAATGTAATTGTATTTCTGATTTGAATACGAAATAAAATATTTACAAGCTCAAATTTAAAATAATATATCTAAACATTGAAAACTATAAATTAATTTAAGCGTGATCGATTTTTTTCTAATGCAAAACCAATCAAATCATATCAGAAGTGATTTTTTTCTTTGAATTGATTTGATTCATTGATTCATTTTAACTTGATGGTTTCGATACAAAGTATTATAGAAATTGCAAACTTTTTAATAGGTAGTTTTCTACTGTCTTAGTAGGCCTACCTAGTGCGACTGCTAATTAATTGGTTCATTAAGCTTTACATATAGTTTTTTATAAATTTTTTGTACATAATTATTTAAATTTGTACTCAATTTTTTATTTTATTTTTCATGTTTATGTACTTCGTAATAACTAGACATGCGATATCAGAAAGCCAGAAAAATAGTGAATGAACTTTGGCTAAAATGATATATATTGCTTACATATTTTAAATAGATAGACTTAAAAGATTCAAAATATGGCTTAAATGGTGTTTTCAAAGTGAGTATTCGTATGAATTCCGACACCAATTTTTCAATTTACTCATTTTCACATGAGATAAGTTTTGAAAACACCCCTAAACATGGCTTGAACTATTACTTTTATTCTCCAACTATTGACAGTATTAAAAGCACCCATCTACTTGATTAAGTAATTTTAAAACACCTATCTTATGCCGCATGTCATCCACCTATGCATATGTGAAATTTTTTGTTGATGTGAGGCACACAAACGCGCACGCGCGCGCACACACATATATAGTTATAAGAAAAACATTCAAATAATTAAATTGTAAAATTTAGTAAAGAAGAACTTTTAAATAAAAAAATAATTTTTTTTACTTCATCCCATTCCCTACCCAGGAACCCCACCCCCTCACCCCCCATAATTTTATAAAAGTTTTTTTTAAAAAAAACTTTTTATCCAACACCACCGAGTACCCCAATTCTCCCCCACCCTCCCCCCCCAAAAAAAAAAATTACTTTTAAATAATATATATATTTCTTATCCCTCCCCTCCTCTCTCAAAAAAAAGTTTAAAAGAATTTTTTATTTTTTTGGGGTGGGTTGATAGTGAGGTGTGAGGCTAGGGGTATAGGGTTGAGGATGGGGTGGGGTGATAAGAAAAATAATATTTGAAAAGGAAAAAAAATGAAGTTCTTTTATCTTCTTAAAATGCTAAACTAGTAACATTTAATTATTTACATGTTCTTTGAATATTTTTCTATTACATATATTTATGTGTGCATCACGTTCAGTAGAAAATTCTACATATATGCACATGTGGCATAAGAGGGGCATTTTTAAATTCACTCAATCAAGAAGAGGGGTGTTTTTAAGGCTGTCAGTAGTTGGGGGACAAAAGTAATAATTCACGCCAAGTTTAGGGGTGCTTTCAATACTTATCTCTTTTCATATTAATTGAAAGTTTTTACCTTCTTCTATTTTCTTATTCCTTTTCAATGCTTTCACATTAAAAATAAAACACAACTTTTATTTATTGTTTATAAATGCTAATATTCCTAAAGAAACCAATATTAACAAATAAAAAAAATATTAAAGGTATTTATCTTTGGTATTTTTCCTAAACTTGAAGAAAAATAGTGATTTATAATTAAGTCCATCAAACATTAATTCTTTTCTTTTCCCATGAGCCAACTCTGATTAATTGTTGATTATTACTTTGTATATTGGTAAAATGAAAAAATATTAATTTAATCTAAATTATGACTTTGTATGAACAGAGAATAATTAAAATAACTATTATATGTTTACTACTATAAATATTTTTTCTATTTTATAATTATTGAATTTTACAATTAATGTTCAGACAGATTAATGGTATTTTCAGTCTACGTTATAATTAGTTGAGATAATATCACTTATAAGTAAGACAAGTATAGCTTATCAAAAATTAATAAAGAATTATGTTTCTCTTGATAATTACTACAATCTAGCGATACTTAAAGAATTATAAATGCAGAAGTCAAAATGTATTAAATACAAATAAACAATAATAAATTATTTGGTTTTTTAAAGGAGTGCCCTTGATCAATTTCAAGAGAACGTATTCTTTTTCTAAAGTTTGTCTACTTAAAGAGAAAAGATCTTTTTTCTTTTGGAGTGTTAGAAGAGATGAGTTATATATAGGCAACAAACCAGTAAAATGAAATCATTAGATTATACATTTTAGTAACAAAGTTGTCAATCAATACAAAGATAGAATAAATATAAAGGATAGAGGGAGTTATACCATGAGTAGCCTATAAATTCTCTTCATGTTTTTTCAAATTATAGTGCATAATTGGTATTTTTTTTTATATCAATTCATGCTTTAAAGAAATTTTTGGTCATTCATATATCAAATATGAATAATGCAAAATTTTCTTCTCTTTCATTTTTAATACATTCTCGTGTATTACTACGATGTCCTTTATGCAAGGTTTTGTGGTATATTGTGGTACGTTCAGAGTTTGACTAGGTTGTGTATTTATGCTGAATGACAAAGTTGTAGCTTATGCCTCCTAACAGCTTAAGATTCACAAGAGGAATTACCCAAGCCATGATCTAGAGTTGGCTGCTATAGTTTTTGCATTGAAAATATGGCGACACTATTAGTATGGTGTTCATATAGATGTGTTAACCGATCATAAGAGCCTTCATTATGTGTTCAGTCAAAAAGAGCGTAATCTCAAACAGAGGAGGTGGTTAGAATTACTCAAGGATTATGCAATGAGTATTCTCTATCACCCAGGTACGCTAATGTTGTTGCTGATGCCTTGAGCAGGTTGTCTATTGGTAGAACTTCACTTGTTGAGGATGACAATAAAGAGTTAGCAAAAGATGTGAATAGACTTGCTCGATTGGTAGTCCGGTTGATGGATTCCAATGAACGAGTAGTAGTGGTGATGAATGGGGCTGAATCATCACTAGTGTCCGAAGTGAAAGAGAAACAAGACCAAGATCTTATTTTGCTTGAATTGAAGGTAAATGTTCATAAGCAAAAAGTGATAGCTTTTGAACAAGGGGGAGGTGGTGTATTGAGGTATCAATGTAGATTATTTGTGCCAAGGGTGGATGAAGTTCAAGAGAGGATCATGGAGGAATCTTAAAGCTCTAGATATTCTGTCCATCCAGGTTCCAAAAAGTTGTATTGTGACTTGAGAGAAGTTTATTGGTGGAGTAGTATGAAGAGGGGTATTGCAGAGTTCGTTGCTAAGTACCCGAATTGTCAACAAGTCAAGGTAGAGCACCAGAGGCCCGGTGGTATGGGTCAGAACATAGACCTTCCAGAATGAAAGTGGGAGATGATCAATATGGATTTTATTACTTGTTTACCGCGGTCTCACAGGTAGCATGATTCGATTTGGGTGATTGTAGATCGAATGACTAAATCAGCCCATTTCTTACCGGTAAAGACTACTTTTACAACATAGGATTATGCCAAGTTATATATTCAAGTGGTAGTAAGACTTCATGGAGTTCTGGTGTTCATTATTTCAGATAGAGGTACACAATTCACCGCACAATTTTGGAAGTCTTTCATGAAAGGTTTGTGTTTTAAGGTGTGTACTACTTTACCTCCACATACCGATGGTTGATGAGTCCATGATTTGGAATCATTTAGGGCTTTATTTTAGTAGATTTAGTGTCCTCTAATGCATATTTTGTGCCAATAACTGATGTTAATCCTTGATTTTTAGGTATTTTGATTGAGAAACAAAGCATGGACAATAATAAGCAAAAAGGAACAAGACAACTAAAAGAACGAAGAAAAGAAGGCCTGAGGATTGCCTAAACCATTGGGCGAGTTGCCGATTTGCTATGGTGTCTTCTAATGTTCTAGTGTGCCAACCCTTGAAGGAAAAAATCAAGTCGGCGATAGAAAGGTGCAATCAATGAAACGCCGAATGATTTCGCAATGCAGTGCTATATCACACAAAGTTATAGAACTTGTAGTTGCTGAAGGCCAAAGCAAAAAGCTGATAGAACTGACCAAAGGGTAGATCACCGAGTAGTCGGAGATCCTGACTTATTGCGCCGAATGGTCCTTCGTAGCACATTTTTTGGTGAATATAAATACATTTTTAAACTTTGTGTCTAGTATCAGTTTTTCATTTGTATAAGTTTTAATTTTCAAATCAAGCTTAGAACTATGTTTTGAGACAATATTTCCTTAGCTTTGAAGTTTTGAAGATTTCCATTTCTGAGAAATTGGAAGTGGTGTTGAAGATTCTTCATCTTAGGCCTTTGTAAAGACAATATTAATCTTATCCAGTTGATGGAAACAAAATTTCGTAATGATTTCTATCTTTTTATGATGTCTAGCTAAAACCCCAATTCTTGGGGTGTGATTATGTGATTATGAGTTGATTTAGCTGCTGGGTATTTTTAATTGATAGTGTAAATGCTATTTAAAAGTGATTTCATTCAGTAATTGTGGCTTAATCTAAAAGGGTTGTAGTTGCAAATGCAACTCTACCTTCGTGTTTTTGGCTGGCCTGAGAGAGAGGTTTTAAAACCAAGATTACTGATTTGATGGTCTGTGGCTATTGGGTTGTCATGAGTTCAGCTCGAGAGAGTGAATCCTAAACCCTTTTCCACACATGTAGCTCGAGGGAGTGAATGTACTAAAGCAAAGGCTGTTCTTCATTTTTGCTTATTAGTGTTCGAGAGAAACTAATTTGATTCGGGGTAAATTGTTCTAGAGAATGTTTATCCCTACTAAAGTCTAGCTTATTCACTGAATTACGACTATTCACTATTAATTGAAATCACCTATTTGTCTACCTTACCCCACAATCCAATTACATCCCAAGAACCCGTCTCTGTACTTGTTATTTTCTTGTTATTTGCTGCTGTAGTTGATAATTGAAACCAAATCCCGTGTTATTTGACACTTGTGTCTCCTCAAACTTGAACCATGCTTTTATTCGTAAATGTGTTTTCCTATGATTGAGCAGAACATATTCATGTTTTTCTATTAATTCTCAAATACGTACCGCTCCCTTGGGACTCGACCCCAACTTACTTAGTTGGGTTATATTACTAACTAACGATCGTTGACGCTTAGTATTGGATGAAATGTCTTTAAAATGTTATTAATCAAAATGATGCCGCTGCCGGGGATGTGGTGTTAGTTGAGAATTTTTGGTTAAGTTGAGTTTTTGTTCTTGTTAGTTATAGTTGAACTTACTTAATTTTTAGTTTTGGTTTGTGTGTTGTTATTTAGAGCAGGATAAAGGAGCATATCTTATAGTAATGGTGCCCAAATGAACCTCTCCCCTTTGAGAATGATGATTCTTAGGGATAACATCCTAAGTTTCAGACAAATGAAGAATGAGTCAATCCGTGAGTTGTGGCTGAGATTTAAGTCACAATTGTTGCAGTGCCCAACTCATGGAATCTCAAATAACATGCTACTAGACTGATTATATAGATTTCTTGGTCCGGAAAACAGAGAAGTGGCTGACTAAATGTCTCCGAGAGGTCTCTCACGGCTGCCCTTTACAATAGCAGTCTAGCTCCTTGATCACATGGCCAAGACCAACAAGGAGACTAAGAAGGACCTGGTTTTGGCCACACTTTTGACTCAGCTGGAACTAGTGGCCAAAATGATAATGGAATTGGAAGCACCAGACAAAAAGAAAGACCAGTATACTCCCCTTCATAAGTGTATAAAGCCCAAGGTATACGAGGGTGCACAAATAGAAGAGGTACTCTCACTCATTCTTCATAAAGTCGAAGAACACGACAAAGTGTTGAATGAGATAAAAGAGAATGTTTCACTGCTGAATCAAATGACTGCTTTCTATTCCATATCTGTTCAACCGCTGGAGACCCAAATGGGTCATGTGTTGTCTCGTCTCTACCCCACGAATCAAGATTGAGAGGGAAAGTCATGCCATGACATTAACTAAGACGCTTCTTGGGAGGCAACACAACTGTTTATCAAGTTATTTTGTTCTAGAAATAATAGTGTGTTGATTGTGCAGATTGAAGTGCAGAAAGTGTTAGAAAGGCATAGATTGGTGAGCTAAAAGTCTCGTCGATGCATCGTCGAAGAGGTCGACGAGCCCGACTTGGACTGCCATTGGACTCAAGACTTTAAATTGGAGTATGTAAAACTTGGCGAGCCTAGGAGCAATTTGGCAAATCGCCGACCAGGTTCATGATTGCGATCTAGTCCGCCATTTAAAACCCCACAATAACTGGAGGTCCTGTAAAACTCTATAAGGTAAGTGACCACTTGGACTTTCAAACTCTTTCACCTTCTCTCAATTTTAATCTTCCCAAACTCACACCCACACTTTAGTTTCTATATTTCTTGCATTTTTAGAGTGTTTTAGTTGTTGATTGTTTGTTCGGAGTGGATTACATTGCCGCCTAGCATTTCAATATCATTTTAATTGGCATATAAAGTTGGTTTTTCGAACCCAAAGCTTACTTTTTAGCATTTTGAACTCATTTGCAATGATCGTATCTTAGTGATGTGTGTTGGGCATCTCTGATCTTAATTTTTGTTGTATGTGCTTGTGATAATTTGAAAACCTTGCCCATAATGTTTATAATGTTGAAATTCCTGTTATTTTATGCCTTAAAATTGGTTAGAATTTGTAGGGTTGTGTTTGCCTATTTTTGAGTGTAGTCGGGTGAAGTCTAAGTAGCCCGTGTTTGTGCCAAATAACGTAATTTTCCCAATGATAGAGCGGGTGATGCCATTCTTAAGGGCAAAAGTCATCAAATGGCCAAATTTGACATAACTGGGAGAAGTCTGAGTATCTCGGGATAATGGGTGTATTGGGTCTTGCTTTGATTTGATGAGTGAATGCTGTGATTTTGTTTTCGGGGGTTGCAGGGTTAAATTTGAGAAGTTGGGTTGAAAGCAAGCACGTTGGGTCGTTTGGCGAGCTGGGTCGAGCTCACCGAACCACTCAATAGTTTACTGAAGTTCCCCATCTTACCTTTAATTTCAGGCTAAATGAGTAGTTTGGTTCTGTAACTTTCGACGGGAAGCTCAAGGTCGCCGAAAGCAATCGGCAACTCGCCAAAAGTCTTTCATGATCGCTCTTTGTCTGTACCCCTGTACCTTTTTGCACTATAATTTTCGATTGGATCATTCTTGCACACCGAATGTTATTGGCGATTCCCCTAAAGGCCTTCCCATTATCGACAAGGCAAATTTTTCTTAGACTTTTGAGCCAATCTAGCTCGCCAAAGTGATTCTGTGAGTCTATCTGCAACTATTTTCTGTGCTTTTGATTGAAATATTTATATTTTTTCTTGATGTTTTAGTAGACATGGTACGTACCAACATTGACATGCCACCCTGGAAAAGAGTACGGGGCGTCACAATCAATGAAGAGGGATCAAATCCTCCAAAACAAAGAAGGCAAGAATTTCCATCGGGAGAAAAAGGCAAGGGCAAGAGGCCCATATATGATAGGGTGACTGCTAACTCCTAGGCTGCTTTATCTAAGCTTGAGGATGACCAGCCTTTGCTGTCCCGGCGGGATGAAATCTGTGCTTGAGCTCACCTTGACTCAGCAAGAGTCCCTCCAGTTCCCACACCAGACTTAGTGCCAGCTCCAGCACCTCCTATGGCTCCAGTGCCTCCAGTTCCACCAATCATCCCTCCTCCTAGGCTTCTCAATAGGTTGAAAGGTGACAGATTGCGAACTATTCTAGAGAAGAAGTTATTATCTACAGAGGGCCTTGAAGGCAAATACTCTGATATGAGGGACACCCTCCACTTCCACCAGTTTGAGCAGTTCACTAGGCCTTGAGGCCCCTATATTCCTTCATGGGTCTGGGAGTTCTATACAACTTATGGTAACCTAGTTCTGAAAAGCAAGAAGAAGGAAAGTGAGTTAAGATCGGTGAAATCGGTTATGGACCGAGGAAAGGAAGTCGGGTGAAATAGTGAAGTACATTAACACTGTATTGGGTAGAGCTCTGCATTCTACACATCCTTATGCTGGATTAACTGTCGCTAAGTTTTTAGATCAATTGAAAGCCTGGTTGGCTCCATTAATGTCCGATACCACCCTGAGGTGGATCGAGGCAGAGGTCCCCATAGAGAAGAGGGATTTGAGTATTGCTGCTCGTTTCTGGTTTGGCTTCATTAGCAGCACCATAATGCCATCCAGAATGAGTCCATTCTACGCCATCCTATGGCAACCTGTCTTCAAGCTATCATACCCCGGAGGAGCATCGACCTGGGACTCCTTACTGAGTAGGAGATGGCCATGAAGGCCAACAGGAGGCAGACTTCCTTACCTTTCCCAGATTTGATCATGGTGTTATGTCGGCATGCTGGAGTTCCCAGGGACGATACGAGACACATTGAGGTGACACCTTCTTCCTCCACTGACATACGCTGTATTGAGGCCAAGTACACTCGTGAGGAGGCTGATAGGAAGAGGGTAGCTTCGGTGGATACATCCCCAGAGGCGGACATCGATTCTATACATGTAGAGGCATCTTTGCCTACTCCGACCTCCGAGCCTTTAAGTACTTCTGCCCCTTTTACTTCTTCACACGTCTTGGGTACCTCCACCTTGTCCCAGCCAACTAAGATTACTCAAGCGATGATCCTGAAAATGGGGCATATGGCCTATTCAGCTGATGTGAGGGTGATCCGGCTAGAGAGATCTGTCCCCTAGATGATTGAGGTTGCTATTTTGGGTGCACTGACCCCCCCTCCAGACTTCTATTGACACTCTCACCATGAGAATAGAGGCTTGTGAGAGCAGGCAGGGGGAGACATTCGAGGTGATGACTTTAAAAGTCAAAGTAGCAGATTTGAGAAAGGACGTAGAGTATCTAAAGTCTACTGTCTTCACTTCATTACTGGAGGCTGCAGATGATTTAGATGCTCCTGAGATTTCAAAGATTCCTCCGGCTACCACTAGAGACGTACATAGGGATGATGCAGTAGTTGATGAGTCGGATGTAGAGATCGACGAGAAGCAGATAGAGATGCAGGAGGAGAGAATAAACAGAGATTTTCCAGATCTTGAGGAGATGATTGTGTAGTCAGTAATCCAGACATCGCTCACATAGACGTCCATGTAAGCTTCTAGTGGAGCAGTTCCTTCTGAGGTGGCTCCGAGCATTGATGCCCAAGTCCCGAGCATTACACCGGGCATTGATGCCTAGACAGATGGAGTGACTCTTTAGACATGATCCCTCTTTACCTCCCTCTATGTCTTACTTTTATTTTGACTTTTGGATATTTTTGCTTGCAGTTGATGACAAATGATTTTTATTTGTGGTGGGGTGAGGCCCACTTTTTGTAACCTTTTGTAACTTTTGTTTTGTGTATATATTTGGGTTTTGAGCTATAATTGTGTGTTACACTGCTTTTGTGGATGCTTGAGCTTGTGGCTCCATGTTCATAATGATAAATGATTTTTGGACCCTTCTGAAAAAATTGTGCCACCTCTTGTTTGTGTTGAATGTGGTTGTTCTCTTGCAAATTTGAGTATTGGTTTTGATCAATATCGATGACTTGAGTAGTGCTCATAATCGAACAAAAATGAATGTGCGACTACGATGAGGCCAAGTGAAGTTGCATAGACAATATGTGAACTTTTTGCATCTCGTTATGACTAGCCAAGTATCAAATTGAGTCTTTTGTAATGAACATTGCACACTAGCAAAATTGTGGAGTCTTGTTTGACATTGGTGTCAATGCCTTGTGTGATGAGCTTATCGTGAACCATGTGTGATGACACCTAGAATTTACCCCGTTGATCCGGTTGACTAAGTGATGCAAACTCTTGATATGATCATAGGCAACTTTGAAGAGTGTGAAACAATTTGACATAATACCTCTTGTTCTGGCCTACCTTGTGAGTGTGTGAACCCCGCTTGAGCACCATTCGAACCTTAACCTTTTCTTGGAAGAAACTTGATGAAATGGTGACCTATCTTGATCCATTACCCATAATCCTCATGATTTATGGTTTGTGTGAATAGCCAACTTAGGCCAAAAGTCTAAGTTGGGGGTGTCATGAAAAGAGAAGGGAAATCAAGAAATGCAACAAAGTCCTCTTTGACCCATTGTTTGAGAAAAATGGAACCCCTCCATAGTAAAAAAAAGAGAGAAAAAGAAGAAAAGAATGAAAAAGAAAAATAAGGAAAAAGTTGTGGAATAAAGTTGTGAAAATGCAAGAAGAAATGGGGTTTTCTAACAGTCCATGGAAAGTGAATCATGGCGTGACTTGTGAGCATGAATGAAAATGACAAAAAATAGGAAAGAAAGTGTTGTTCACACCACATTTCATGAGGATTTCAACCATTGAGCATAAATGACCATACCATTGCACTCAACCCCATTACATGCCATGAAAAAGACCTTTTTGATCGTCAGTGCACTGAAACAATTGTTGATTGGAAAATAAGGGCAAACCTATGGGTAAAATCATGCATTGTGTTCGTCTTTGTGAGTGTGCGCGTTGCATTTGATTTCGGAGCTCTAAATTGTTGAATCATTGTGTGTGAATATGAAATCATTCTTTGTGTGAGGGCATTTAAGTACCTTTGTTAAGCTTGAACTTGCATTTGAAGTAGGTATTGTGAACTTGAGAATCTTTGATAATGTTAAGTCACAACTTCAATCTTTGAGTGCACAATTGATCCTTGCATAAGTAGTTAAGTCTATTTGTGTGCATTCATGATTGAATCTTGTGTAGCACTGTTTGAGACATCCTTTTTGAACTGCTGAAGTAAAACTTGAGTTTTACTTTAGGACAAGCAAAAGCTTAAGTTGGGGGTGTTGATGAGTCCACGATTTGGACTCATTTAGGGCTTTATTTTAGTAGATTTGGTGTCCTCAAATGTATATTTTGTGGCAATAACTAATGTAAATCCTTGTTTTTTAGGTTTTTTGATTAAGGAACAAAGCATGGACACTAATGAGCAAAACGAAACAAGACAGCTAAAAGAACGAAGAAAATAAGGCTTGAGGATCACCTAAACCATTAGCCGAGTTGCCGAATGGCTATGGTCTCACCTAATGCTCCAGTGTGCCAAGCTCTGAAGGAGAAAATCAATTCGGCGATAGAAAAGAGGAGTCGGAGAGTCGCCGAACGGTTTCGCGATGTAGTGCTATATCACCTAAAGTTACAGAACTTGAAGTTGCTGAAGGCCAAAGGAAAAAGGCGATGGAACGGACAAAAGGGGGGATTGACGAGTGGATCGGCGATACTGACTTATTGCGCCAAATGGTCCTTCACAACACATTTTTTGGCGACTATAAATACATTTTTAAATTTTGAGTTTAATATCAGTTTTTCATTTGTATCAATTTTAATTTTCAAATCAAGCTAAGAAATGAGTTTTGAGACAATATTTCCTTAGCTTTGAAGATTTGAAGATTTCCATTTCTGAGAATTGGAAGTGGGTGTTGAAGATTCTTCATGTTAGACCTTTGCAAAGACAATATTAATGGTACCCAGTTGATGGAAGCACAATTTGGTAATGATTTCTACCTTTTTATGATGTCTAGCTAAAATCCCAATTCTTGGTTTGTGGTTATGTGATTATGGGTTAATTTAAATGTTGGGTATTGTTAATTGATAGTGTAAATGTTGTTTTAAAGTGATTTCATTCAGTAATTGTGGGTTAATCTAAAAGGTTTGTAGTTGCAAATGCAACTCTACCTTCATGTTTTTGGCTTGCTCGAGAGATAGGTTTTAAAACCAAGATTACTGATTTGATGGTCTGTGGGTATTGGGTTGTCATGGATTTAGCTCAAGAGAGTGAATCCTAAACCTTTTTCTGCACATTCAGTTTGAGAGAGTGAATAGACTAAAGCGAAGACTGTTCTTAATTGCTTCTTATTGGTGTTCGAGAGAAACCAATTTGATTCGGGTTAAATTATTCTAGAGAAAGTTTATCCCCACTAAAGTCTAGCTTATTTACTAATTTACGGCTATTCACTATTAATTGAAATCACCCACTTGTCTACCTTAGCCCCTAATCCAATCACATCCCAAGAACCCATCTTTATACTTGCTATTTTCATGGTATTTGCTATTGTAGTTGATAATTGAAACCAAATCCCCTGTTATTTGACACTTGTGTCACCCCAAATTTGAACCATGCTTTTATTCATAAATTATTTTACCTATGATTGTCTTGAACATATTTATGCTTTTCTATTGATTCTCAAATACGCACCACTCCATTGGGACTCGACCACAACTCACTTAGTTGGGTTATACTACTAACTAACGATCGTTGACGCTTAGTATTGGATGAAGTGTCTTTGAAACCTTATTAATCAATGGTCAAGCAGAGCGCACAATATAGACTTTAGAGGATATGTTGGGGTGTGTGATTGATTTCAAGGGTAATTGAGATGATGATTTGCCTCTCATCGAGTTTGCTTACAACAACAATTATCACTCTAGCATCCAAATGACTCCCTATGAGGCTCTTTATGGGAGTAGATGTAGATCTCCTATTGGATGGTTTGAGGTTGGTGAGGCTGGGTTGATAGGACCAAACTTGGTTAATCAAGTTATGTAAAAGGTGAAGACTATTCAAGAAAGGTTGAAACCAATGCTGAGTCGGCAGAAATACTATACAAATGTTAGGGGAGGAGACTTAGAGTTTGAGGTAGATGATTAAGTTTATTTAATGGTTTCACCCATGAAGGGTGTTATGAGATTTGGTAAGAAGGGGAAGCTTAGTCCCCTGTATATTGGTCCTTACAGGATATCCAAGAGGATAGACAATGTAGCCTATGACTTGGAGCTACCACCAGAGTTAGGAGCAGTCCATCCAGATTTCACATTTCTATGTTGAAGAACTGTATGGGTGATCTTTCATTTATTATACTGACTGAAAATATTGATACTAAGGAAAGCCTATCTGACGAGAAGATTCCCGTTCAGATTCTAGATCATCAAGTTCGCAAGTTAAGGACAAAAGAAGTAGCATCAATCAAGGTCTTATGGAGGAATCAGTTTGTTGAGGAAGCTACTTGGGAGGCTGAGGAGGATATGAAGAAGAGATATCAACATCTCTTTGAAATGATATGTTAATTTGCGTGTTGAATGTTAGAGTTGGGAGTTTTATGCTTCCACCCTTAGTTCTACTTTAGAGTGATCTCATTTGAAGAACAATGTTCCCAAGGGAGAAATATTGTAATATTTTGCCTTAGAGAGAGCTAAAAGTAGAAAGAACTAATTTGGAAAGAGCAAAATCTGAAATTTTGCAAGTTATGCCTAAGTTATGAGTTTTGGATCAACTTCAAACAACCATAAATTTCACTAGAGGATGTATTAGGTGGTCCATAAGATATCAAATGAAAGGTCTTTGAATACTCTTTCCAACGCCACTGAGTTTGCTAAATTTCAAGCTCGTATGAGGGAGATATTCCCATTTGAAGTTAGCATGTCCAGTTAAGAAAAGTTACCCAAAAATATGAGTGGTATTTTGGTCTTTTCCTTACCCAATCAACTTAAAACGAATTATGGTAATATTTAGGCATCTAAAATGATTTGGTTCATTTTTGACAATCCTAATTACGCTTACGGTTTTAGAAGAAAGTTCATGAAGAGAAAAGAGGAAAAGGTTCAAGGCGTTCATCGAGATTTTTTGTGAATCGAGGACTGTTTCACCAAGGGTTTGATCCCTAAGAGGTATGTGAGTTATCATAGTATTGGGTTCGTTCACCCACACGCCAATCATGCTATTTTAGTGCAATTTCGTTCTCAAAGTTGAAGGATTTGAGTTCTTGATAAGTTTTCTTCAAATTCCATTTGTAATCTTGATTGTTGGGATTTTGTGTAACGACCTATTTTCGTTATCAGGGAAAATCCATTGGGGAATGAATTAGGGCTAGAAGACTTTTGAGTAGAGACTTAAAAATTCCTAGGCTAGTCCAGATTTTGATGATATCAGAGTCATGTGAGGTCTAGGAAATTTTGGTAATGAACGAAAGACTTAATAATGAATTTGATTACATGAAAAGATATCTAAGATGTTAAGGAACCCATATGACTTTACGAAATTAAATTCGGGTGGTGGAACTCCCAAAACTGATCTTAGCGTGAAAGGGTAGTTTTTTATTGTCATGGGTTGAAGGTGTGTTGTGAATTGGGGATTTGGAACTCAAATTCTGACTCTCTATCTTAATATAAACCACTGTGGCGGGATTATTACCGCTATTGAGGGGTCACTATAGCGGGATGGGGTCCGCCGTAGCGGCTCAGTTGGGAATTAAGTAAAGGAAAACCCCCAAAAACATTATTATTATGCAATTTTCGTTCTTGAGAGCTAAGAGATGAACCATGGAGAGTTCTTGACAGTTTTCCATATCTTCTAGCACTAAAGGTAAGGTTTTTACTCCCCTAATCCATTTTTTGATCCGTATAACTCAAATTCATGGGTAATTATCATTTGGGAAGGGTTTTGGCCTGAAGTTGATTGTGGGAAAAAGCCCTAGTCGCACCTTAGGATCATGGGTTGGGTCTTGGGTTATTGGTTTTGTTTAATACGGATAATTAGACCTTAATTTATTGATCCTTGCGTATATTAATTGTTTGTAGACCTAGAACAAGCGAAAAGAATTTGGAAAGGGAAGATTCAAGTGCCTTAGGGGATTCAAGCTTGGTTTCGAGGTAGGTGATGGCTTGATTTCATGTTTGTGTGATATATGTAGGTAATTGCTTCACTGTAAGTCATGTATGTATGTGCACGAAACACTATTGATCAAACAAAATGATTTGTGTACTGATAGACCTCAACTATGAGATCAGTAATCGAAATCGGATTTGAAGGGTGAGCCAGTTCTTTCAGGCTGCCATGGAGTCCTTCATTTTGTTTAAGTCCACTCTCATCGGACTCATACTATTTTTTAGATACTTCTTATGTTTGGTTGGGGTTTCACCCCGCTATTTTTAGACTTGTCATTATTAGGGTTTTAGTACATTGACTTTTAGTTTTTATGGGTATTTTCCAAAAATGTTTGGTAGTTGTTTTTTTAACTTTCAGAGTTTATGGGAACTCTCTTTTCTTTAGACATTTAAACTTGTTTCCATATCTTTAAATGTTCTAGCATTCTTTAAGTTGTGTAGATGGGTTGTAGTAATGGTTCTCCCACCAGAGGATTAATGTGGGTGTGAATCAAGATGGTATGGGTCGTGACAAAGTTTGTATCAGAGCCCTAGGTTCATTGATCTAATTGTACCAAAATGAGTCTAGTAGAGTCTTATGGAACGGTATAGGGACGTCTATATTTTTCTTCGAGAGGCTACAAGACATTAGGAAATCTCTTTGTTTCTACTCTTTTTGCTATATCTTGATTACAATTTGTATTTGGTGATCCAAATTGGTATCTAATCTTCTTCCTTCTTCTATCCATAGATGGTTAACATTCGTTTCAATGGCATCAGGCCTATAGATCTCGTCAATGTCACGACCCAAGCCTAGGGCCTAGACGTGACATGGCGAATGGGGAACCCGAAGGAACCCCAAACAAGCCTCTCAAACTTGTCATCACACTTCATCGGTCGCGGAAGTATAACGCAGAATAAGAGTCAAGCTCATTTACAAAATACTTGTCCAACGTACACCTCTACATACATAGATAGGACGGGGGCCATGACATATTACCGGCTCCCCTCATAGTCAAAATACAATGGCAAACTAAAGTCTCAAAACATAAGAGTAAGAAACATAACGTAGCCCTCGAATCATTGAGGACTCACCAACAATCTCGGATAAGCACCGTACTAGCCACATGAATGGAGAGAAGGATCAAGATTAGCTCTGGTCCCTACATGGTGACATCATGTAGGCAAAATATGCGTTAGTACTTTGGAATGTACTAAGTATGCGGGGTGCAATGCAACAATAGACAAGGACGCAATCGAAATGCAAGAGATAGTTCCGTTGGCATAATAAATGATAATATGAGGATGCATGATCAAAGTGAAGTCAAAACATGTTTAAGTAAAACTATACTAATAGTAGATATCATATGTGTGTGCATAATCCGACCAATCTGTAACCCCAACTTAGGATGGGGGATGCCGTTCACACCCGGACACCCTGATGGCAAGGTATAAACCCCTCACATGGTTGATGTTGGTCACACCCCAAGCATCCTAGGTGGCGAGATATAAACCTCTCATATGGTTGATGTTGGTCACACCCCAAACATCCTAGGTGGCGAGATATAAACCTCTCACATGGTTGATGTTGGTCACACCCCAAGCATCCTAGGTGGCGAGATATAAACCTCTCACATGGTTGATGTTGGTCACACCCCAAGCATCCTAGGTGGTGAGATATAAACCTCTCACATGGTTGTCCGGTTCTTTTCCCCCGGACCAGGCATGGTCATGCAATACTTTATATAGGAAATTCACCTTAGGCTCTAATGCAATCTCATGTATGGAATGAACATATACATAAGCTTAGTTTGTCATCAATACATTTCTGGAATGCCATACATCTCGTAACTCAAGCCCTAAAGCATCAATTCATCAATTTTCCATAATTGGACATTTTGTCAAACACCTTGAAGGCATGTAATGGGATCAAAGAGCATGGAAAATAGGGTAGTAATTATGCAGCCAAACCAGTGAACAACCTACAACAACACATTTTAACACCCACAAGACCACATGAAAAATCTCCACATCCATTCCGAATTTAGATTCAAGTTCTAGAGTCACAACATGCTCAAAACAATCACTCTTCATGTTTAAAATTCACTTGTGCAGGAAATTTATACAAGGAACAAGACTAATTTATGAACCATGAATTAAACCATGAATTAGTGAGTAGAATAGAGACTAGGCACTATGGGTGGAAGGACCCATGAGTTCAACACCACCTTGAGTTTTTATGAAGGCCTTGAGAGTGTCTTCAATGGAAGCTTGGAACTTGGGAGCAAGAGTCTCTTCAATCTTGATGAAGGTTTTGGATTAGGGTTCTTGAGAGAACTTTGAGAGAAAATGTGTGTAAGTATGGGAGAGGTGTTTTGGGAAATGTTTTAGAGATGGGAATTGAGTTAATGTTATATAGGAAATAACATATGCCCTTTGGAAAAAATGAAACAAACACTTAGAAAAAAAAAGTGAGGCGGGTGAACAGTAGCTTTGGTTACTGGAAATTGCATTTTCTGCCCGGACAGGTTTTACGAAAATGGGCATAACTTCTTCGTTCGAACTCCGAATGAGGTGAAATGAAGTGCCTTGGGTAACTAACTCAAAGGGATTTCCATGGATATATTATGTCCACCAAAATTATTTGTGTGCTAGGAGATATGACCCTCTAAAGTAGACCCTCGAAAAAGGCTTCACTTGGAAATTTCGGATTTCGATACGGTTGCTCTAAAATTTGGGTGAGACCCATTTCCCACTCAATTTGACCCCCTAAACAAGAATATGAAGTCGGATTTTCGAAAAACAAAATGGATTTTTAGATATAGCTAAAACAGGCTTCCGGTAACTTCCAAAGCACATTTTTAAGAACTTTTTGGGTCGTTTCAGTCAATAAGCCCGCTGATTTGTCCACAACAAGAGGCTGCAGTCGAGGTACGGGTAGAGGAAGATCAAGGGGTAGAGGCCGAGGAACGGTAGCACCTGCTAGGGGTTGAGCTCCAGTTAAGAATGCTCCTAGAACTGATGTTTCGCTTGCACATCACGAGAAGATAGAGGAGAATATGGATGTTGAGAATGAGGATGATGGTGGACTAGAGGAAGAGGTACAGGCTGCGACTGCAATTATTCCTCCCTTAGACCCAGTGTTAGCTCAATAAATTATGACTTTCTTGAAAGAATTGGTTGGTCCTGGAGTTCTCCCCACAATTCAAGCAACTCAAACTCCCACCAACCCCCCTATTGTTGTTACTATCCCCAAGATGGGTGGAACTGATGCCTTTTTCCGTCCCCTATTAGGCCCTGTGATGAAAGGTAATGAGTATGAAATGTTGACTAATTTTCTGAAATTGAAGCCGCCTATGTTTCATGGTTCTGAGAGTGAGCACGCCTCTGTTTTTATTTTGGACTATTATGAGAGGTTGCACAAGTTAGAGTTCATGACCTTCCAACTTTAGGGTGAGGCTAAGTAGTTGTGCAGGGCCTATGTGGAATGCAGATCGTCAATTTTACCCCCACTCACTTGGACATAGTTTCATGCTGTATTTTAGAAAAAATATGTGCCCCGGACATTGACAGATCGCAAGAAGGATAAGTTCATGGCCTTGAAGCAAAGTGGTATGACTGTAGCTTCTTATGAGACTAAGTTCCATGTTTTTTCTAGATATGCTACACAATTGGTAACTGCAGAGGAGGAGAGGAATTATCTATTTGTAAAAGGATTGAACCCCGAACTTCAAGCATTGTCTATTCACGTGTCTTTTGTAGGAAAAAGCTTTAATGAGGTGAATGACTTTGTGAAGAAAGTAGAGGGAGTTGGACATGATGGGCAGGCTAAGGCATTGGCTAAGAAAGCCAAGAGAACAAGTAACTTTTAGGGTTCTTACTCCAGATGTTCAGGTAAGCCGATGCTTGCAGCCCGACCAACTCAGTCCACCATGCCCACTTCTATAGGTACCTACTCGGGAACTCTACAACATAATTTTATTTACGATAGACAGGGAATAGTGTCTTCAGCTAGTGGCAGGCCGTCTTTTGATCATACCTGCTATAATTATGGGGAACCTAGGCATATGAGGAGAGATTGTCCCCAATTGTGCATGTTGGATTTCTCACAGCAGCAGACTAGAGCAGTGGTACCCGCGAACAATAGTAATAATGGTAGAGGATGTTCACAAGGTGGGTGAGGAGGAAATCAGCCAAGACATAGAGGTCGGGGTAATGGTAATTCAGGCAGAGAAGCATCGCAACCAGGAAAGAAGGTTGTCCGCCAAGATGACAGGCCTTAGTTTTATGCTTTTTCGAGCAAGATTGAGGAAGAGACATCTGACGCACTGATCACAAGTACTATTCTTTTCTATGACCAGATGGCTATGTGTTGTTTGATTCGGGTTCTACTTTTTCATACGTGTCAGTTCAGTTTGCCTTGAGATTTGATGCAGTTTGTGATGTACTTGATGTCCCCATCCATGTTTCTACCCAAGTTAGAGAGTCTGTCATAGTCACCCTTGTTTATTGTGCTTGTCCTGTTATGTTTATGGGTTTCCAAACTTGGGCTAATTTGGTTATTTTGCATATGCCTGACTTTGATATAATCTTAGGCATGATTTGGTTGCCCCCCTACTATGATGTGTTAAATTGTAACACTAAGTTAGTGACTCGAGAGATTCTGGGTAGGAAAAAGATAGAGTTGGAAGGGATGTACAAGCCTAAGCCAGCTAAGGTCATATCTTTCATTCAGGCAAAGAAACTGGTGGGGCAGGGGCATATGGAATATTTCGCTCATATTCGGGATGTTGAGGTCGAGTCTCCCTCTATTGAGTCTATTTTTGTGGTGGCGCAATTTAGAGAAGTGTTTCCTACAGATTTTCCTAGTATGCCTTTGGATAGAGATATAGATCTCTACCTTGATTTGGAACATGGTACCCACCCTATCTCCATTTGTTTATCGTATGTCCCCGACAGAGTTGAGAGAGTTTAAAGCTCAAGTTCAGGAACTTCTTTATAAAGTCTTCATCCGACTTTGTGCTTTCCCGTGGGGTACTGTCTTATTTTTTAAGAAAAAAGATGGTAGTATGAGGATGTGCATAGACTATCGACAATTTAATAGGGTCACCATTCAAAATAAATATTCATTCGTGGATAGATGATCTTTTTGACTACTTGCACAGTGCATCAATTTTCTCTAAGATTGATCTGAGATCTGGTTATCATCAGATAAAGATTAGTCTTGAGGATGTACCTAAAACGGCATCTAGGACACGCTATGGGCACTGTGAGTTTTTAGTGATGTCATTTAGGTTGACCAATGCACATGCAACCTTCATGAGTTTGATGAATAGTGTATTTGAATCATTTCTAGATTCATCTGTTATTGTCTTTATTGATGACATTTTGGTGTATTCAAAGAGTAAGGAAAAGCATGCTGACCATCTTTGCATTGCTCTGGGTGTTCTTGGGAGACAATAGTTATACGCTAAATTCTCTAACTGTGAGTTGTGGTTGACTTTTGTTACCTTTTTGGGGCATGTAGTTTTGAGGGAAGGGGAAATGGTAGATCCCAAAAGATGAAGCAGTTAAGAATTGGGTATGTCCTTGCTCTGTGACTGAAGTTAGGATTTTTTTGGGGCTCGCAGGCTACTATCATAGGTTCGTGAAGAATTTTTCTTCTATCGCCACACATTTGACAAGTTTGATAAAAAATGAGGTTCGAGTGGACTGACAAGTCTGAAGAAAGCTTTCAAAGCTTAGGACTCTTCTGACCACAGTACCTATTCTAGCACTACCGGTGGATGGTAAAGATTTCATTGTTTATTGTGATTCTTCACATTCGGGTTTGGGTGTTGTGTTGATGCAAGATAAAAATGCCATAGCTTATGCATCGCAGCAGTTGAAGGTGCATGAGATCGAGAAATTACCCGACACATGATTTGGAGTTGGCAGCGACAGTGTTTGCCCTTAAGATCTGGCAACATTACCTTTATGGTATTAAGTGTGAGGTATTTACTAACCATCATAGCCTACAACAAGTATTCACTCAAAATGACCTAAATCTGAGACAACGAAGGTGGATGGAGTTACTCAAGGATAATGATGTGACCATTCAGTATCATCCGGGTAAGGTTAACGTGGTGGCAGACGCATTAAGCTGAAAGACGGTGAGTATGGGTATTCTAGCTTGCCTGAGTGTATCCAAGCGACATTTTCCTAAGGAAATTCAAACCTTGGAATCTAAGTTCATGCAGTTAGGCATCTTAGAAAAAAGTGGGGTGTTAACTAGTATTGAGGTGAGGGCCGCATTCATTGAGGAGATCAAGGCCAAAGATTTTAAGGATGACAGTTTGAATGAGCTCAGAAATAAGACAATGTCTGGCAAGGCACAAGATACAACTCTTGATACAGGGGGTGCTCTCAGTTTTAAAGGAAGGATTTATGTTCCTCGAGTAGATGGCTTGATTCAGAAATTGGTGACAAAATATAATGGTTCGTGGTATTCTATTAATCTGGGTGTGACCAAGATGTACCGAGACTTGAAATGACTTTATTGGTGGTGTGGCACGAAGAAAGACATAGCTGAGTATGTGTCTAAGTGCCAAAACTGCCAACAGGTAAAGTATGAGCATCAAAGACCTGCAAGTTTGCTTCAGAGTGCCAATTTTGGAATGAAAGTGGGAAAGGATAGCTACGGACTTTATGGTTTGTCTCCCCAAGACATTGGGAAAGTTTGATTCTAGTTGGGTAGTGGTTGACAGATTGACTATGTCAGCCCAATTTAGTACACTCACAATACACTATAATGCTCAGCAGTTGGCTAAGGTTTATGTGAACAAGATAGTGAGACTGCACGTGTTTCCCCCTTCTATCATCTCAGACCGTGGTACGCAGTTCACATCCAAGTTTTGGAGAAAATTACATGATGAATTGGGTACTCAACTCACTTTTAGCACAACCTTTCATCAGCAAATGGACGGGAATTCAGAGAGGACTATTATTAGAGGACATGTTAAGGGCATGTGTGATTGACTTTGGAGGACATTGGGATAAGTTCCTACCGTTGTGTGAGTTCTCCTATAATAATAGTTGCTATTCAAGCATTGACATGGCACTATACAAGGTACTTTATGGGAAGGGATGTAGATCACCCATAGGATGGTTTGAGGCCGGATATGTGAAACCTTTGGGGGTTGACTTGGTGAAGGATGCTTAGGATAAGGTAAGAGGCATCCAAGCTAAGCTCCTAGCAGTCCAAAGTTGACAGAAAAAGTATGCAGACCATAAGGTAAGAGACATGGCAATTTAGACTTGTGAGAAAGTTCTTCTTAAAGTGCCTCCCTTGAAAGGGGTGATGATATTTGGCAAGAAGGGCAATCTTAGTCCTTGATACATTGGACCATTTGAAATTCTTGACTGTGTAGGACCAATGGCATATAGGCTGGTTTTACCTTCTAGCTTATCGGGAGTTCATTCGATATTTCATGTGTCAATGTTGAAAAAGTACCATGGGGATGGGGATTAAATCATAAAAAGGGACTCAGTTTTCTTGGACAAAGACTTTTAGTATGAGGAGTAACCGGTTGTAATTCCTGATCACAATATTCGGAAGCTGAGGACAAATGAGATAAAGTCTGTGAAATTTCGATGGAAGCATCGTCCAATAGAGGAAACTACTTGGGAAACCTAGAAGGACATGCGAGAAAAGTATCCCCAGTTGTTCAATGATTTAGGTACTACTCTACAATTACTTTAGCTAGTCTTTCCTAGTTGATCACTCGGGGATGAGTGAGTGCTAAATTGGTATCTGTTGTAATGATGAGTTTCCGTTGTTAGAGAAAAGCCATTGAGGAAAATATTGGTATCAGACCCCGAGGCTATGCCCTGGACTTAAACACGGGACCTAGGATCACGAGTGACCCCAAGCTAACCTTGAGATGGCATATGATAAGAGATACAGTGCGGAAGCTAAAACATGAGATAAAATGAAAAAATGGGGAATATCCAATACTAGTTTGAATATAAATACTGGATAAGAGTTAATAACACTGGACTATAACTCAAAATACTAAAGCTCAATATGTTTATCTCTAAAATAAGCCTCTAACTTACTAGAGATATTGGGACATTCCTGTTGTCCTCGAAGAATGAGGACTCACCACTGATGTTGTTGAACACAGATCGGGAATTAATATACACATGATTTGAATGTTGAGGACCTGAAACTACATCACGAAAAGATGTAGCGCAGAGTATGAGCCAGTACTTGGAAGGTATTGAGGATGCATGATAGAATAAAGTTGAACAAACATATAACTGAACAAACAATATTGAGCAATGATATAATCTGAACATGAAAAAGATGCTGAAATATAATTAATATGAACTAAACTGAATGCAATGACAAAGTATATAACATACTGAAACTGAAGACTGAAATATATCTAAAAACCTGGTCGATGCACTATAATCTGATTGTGGGAGCTATTATTAAACAACATAAAACCATGTGTGCTAAACGTCGAGTCCGATGTATACACTCTATCGAGAGGACCCATTATACCTTGCCAAGAGTAGAGAGGCATGACTGGCGTGATCACTAAAGTTGATGCTCACAAAAGGGGACTTATAAACCTATGTGGGGACGTAGTTCTGGGACTATGAGGATGTGGTGAACCCTAGTCCAACTAGGTGGTAAGCCTACTCCCAACTAGAAATGTGTACAATACAACATAACTAAAATATACTAGATAACTCAATATTCTGACATGCTAACTGTAATGCAACATTAAGTACTGATAATGAAACATTTTAAAACTGAGGCATGTATACCTGTTTATTGTCCTAGCAAGTGTAATTCATGAATTAAAAGAATCTACACAACTAGGGTTCTGAAGTTCATGCAAGGAACTAAGCAATAGTGTTACAACAATATGAGCAATCTGATTAGGAATATTCTAACAGCTAAAGCACAACAAATTTCTAAAGTTCAAGAAGTCTTACGTCTAGATAATATAAAGGGAATCAAGAATCTGACTGAATTATAGGGACCTAATGGCAGAAAGGAACCCACTAGTGATATTCCACATACCTGGTGACGAATTCCACTGAACTAAGTTCCAAGAACATGCAAATACCCTGAAAATGTAAATATAACTGAAGGAACATGATACTAAGACGGAATGTATGCAAGAGTAGCTGAAAGACTAAAGAGGAACTATTACCTCAAGCTAGAATGGAATCAGAAAGAAAGAGATGAGGATTGTTGGCCTTTATGGCTGCTTCTGCTTCCCAAGTGGCTCCCTCTATAGATTGAATCCTCTACAACACCTCACTAAAGTGACTTCTTTGTTTCTCAACCTTCGAACTTGACAATCAAGAATTTGAACTGGCACTTCTGCATAGGTGAGACTATCTTTTACAGCCACAGTCTCTAATTTTACTATGGATGTTGGATCACCCACACACATCTTCAACAAGGAAATGTGAAAGACTGGATTGATCGTTGCTAGTTCTGCTGACAACTCTAATTCATAAGACACTTTACCAACCCTTTTTAAGATTCTGTAAGAACATACATATCTGGAACTGAGCTTCCCTTTCTTTCCAAATCTCATCACTCCCTTCATAAGTGACATTTTTAGGAAAACCCAATCATCGATTTGGAAGTCCCAGTCTCTTTTTCTTTCATCTGCATAGCACTTATGATGACTCTGGGTGGTCTTAAGTCTATCCTTAACGAGCTAAATTTTTTCAATAGCATTATGAACCGAATCTAGTCCTATTGAAGCTGCTTCACCTACTTCAAACCAACCAACTGGAGATCTACACCTACGCACATACAATGCCTCATAAGGGGCCATCAAAATACTTGAATGGTATTGCCCTTTAAATTGATCACACAATCTCTCATCATGTCTTCTAAGGTTTGAATGGTATGCTCTAGCTGACCATCCATCTGTGGATGAAATGTTGTGCTGAGATTTACCTGAGTACCAATACCATTCTGAAATGACTTCCAGAAAAAAGAGGTGAACTAAGGAGTTGTATATGAAATGATAGATAAGGGAACCCCATGTAAATTGACTTTCTCATTAATGTAGAGTTTAGCGTAGTCCTCCGCTGAATCTGTAGTCTTGACAACCAAGAAGTGAGCAGACTTAGTAACTCTATCTGCTATTACACAAATGGAGTCATGATGTCTGCGAGTACGAGGTAAACCCGTAATCAAGTCAATGTTTATCACTTCCCACATCCATGTAGGAATGTTAATCTGTTGAGTCATACCTCATGGTTTCTAATGTTCTACCTTCACCAGTTGACAATTAGGTCACATTGCCATAAAATTTACTATATCCCTTTTCATGTCATTCCACCAAAAGACTTCCCCTAGATCACGTTACATCTTAGTAGCACCTGGATGAATAGAATACCTAGAGTTATGGGTTTCTGTAAGGATCTGCTGTCTCAACTCAACCACCTTAGGAACACATAAACAACCTGGGTAGTGAAGCATACCATCTCCCCATTGGGAGAAAACCTCAACATTCTACTGAGGAACTGCGCCCTTCAAATAATGCAATATAGTGTCACTTTCTTGTTTCTCCTTAACCTCCGCTACCAATGAAGATTCTAACCCATTCTGAATTATCACACCATTATCTGATATGTTCATAAGGCAAACTCCTAAGCGAGTAAGCAGGTGTACATCTTTTGCTAATTCCTTCCTTTCTTCCTCAACATGTGCTACACTACCTATAGATAGTCTGCTAAGAAAATCTACTACTATATTGGCTTTACTAGGATGGTAAAGCACACTCATATCATAGTTCTTGAGAAATTCAATCCATCTCCTATGGAGAAGATTAAACTCCTTCTGGGTGAACACTTATTAAAGGCTCTTATGGTCTGTGAGCACATCCACATGAACACCATACAAGTAATGTCTCCAAATCTTTAGGGCAAATACTACGACTGTGAGCTCGAGGTCATGAGTTGGATAGTTCTTCTCATGCACCTTAATCTTTCTAGAAGCATAAGCTATAACCCTACCTCGCTGCATCAACACACAATCTAGGACGACACTGGATGCATAATAATAGATCACATAACCGTCTGAACCCTCTGGTAGAGTCAAAATAGGAGTTGTAGTCAACCTAGTTTTCAGTTCTAAGAAACTCTTCTCATACACATCTGACCACTGAAACATAACCTTTTTCTGAGTCAACTTAATCAATGGAGATGCTATGGATGAAAATCCTTCCACAAACATTCTATAATAACCAGCTAAACTCAAGAAACTTCTGATATTCTGTGGGAAAGGTGGGTCTGGTCCATTGCTTCACTACCTCTATTTTTTGACAATCCACTCGGATCCCTTTGCTAGACAATATAAGGCCAAGAAAATCAACTGATTATAACCAAAACTCACATTTGCTAAACTTAGCGAATAATTGTTAATCTTTGACAGTTTGCTGGAAAACCCTTAAATAAGTCGCATGTTCTTCCTCATTCCTAGAGTAAATAAGGATATCATCAATAAAGACGATAACGAACAAGTCCAAATACTGCTTGAACACCCTGTTCATTAAATCCATTAAAGTTGTGGGAGCATTGGTTATTCCAAAATACATAAGTACAAATTCATAATGACTATATCAAGTTCTGAACGCTGTTTTTGGGATGTCACTATCTCTAGCTTTGAGCTGATGATAACTAGATCTGAGGTCTATTTCTGAAAAATCACTAGCACACTGAAGTTGGTCAAACAAGTCATCAATCCTGGGGATATGGTACTATTCTTGATTATGACTTTATTTAATTGCCGATAGTCAATGCACATCCTAAGAGAACCATCTCTCTATTTCATGAACAACACTAGTGCACCGTGCACCCCATGGGGAAATACTAGGTCTGATGAAGCCCTTATCTAGAAGGTCTTTCAACTGCTCGTTCCATTCCTTAAGCTCATCTGGAGCCATTCTTTAAGAAGGAATCGAAATAGGCTGGGTATTTAAAAGGAGATCTATTCTGAAGTCGATTTCCCTTTTGGGAGAAACTCCTAGAAGATGTTCGGGAAACACTTTTGGAAACTCATTTACTACAGGAACTTACTCAAGAGTTGGGGTTTCGGAGTTTGAATCCTCAACCTAAGCAAGACGATAAAAGTACACCTTGGAAATCATCTTTCTTGCCTTAAGGTAGGAAATGAATCGACCCATAGGTATTGAGCTACTACCATTCCATTCTAAGACTGGTTTGCTTGGAAAGTTAAAACATACAAACCTAGTTCTTTAATCAACTAAGGTCTAACATGAATATAACTAGTCCATGCCTAGTATGATATCAAAGTCTACCATTTCTAACCCTATAAGATCTATTGAGGTGACTTCCTGAGAGAATGTGACATGACAATTTCTGAATACCCATCTAGCAATAATTGGGTCACCAATTGGAGTAGAGACTGAGAAGGGTTATTAGAGAGCTTCTGGAGTGACACAGAAGTTTCCTGCTTATAGGGTGTTACAAAGGAAAGGGTAGCCCCTGGATATAACAAAGCATAAACATCTGAATGAATGACTCGTAACATACCGGTGACCACATCAGGAGAATTTTCCTGGTCCTAGCGAGCCTGGATAGCATACAACCTGTTCTAATGGTGACCTCCACCTGTACTAGTTGAAGTACCCTGTTGAGTTGAGGGACCTGCTGGTGCTGTTGAAGTTGTAGATTGAGCCCTATTATTGTTACCTCCCTATCCTTGTTTAGTAGAAGAGAAATCTCTCAACCTGTGACCAAACTGACCACAACCAAAACATCCTTCCTTGCCTTCAAGACACTCATCCAGATGGTTCTTACCATACTTTGGACAAGTTGGGTAGGTCCTGTTACCTAAAACACTCTCGTGAGACTTAGAGCCTTATGCCTTACCTTTTTGATCCTATCGAAAACTGGGGGATGGAGCACTAGCTGATGAAGATTTTGGAGCTGAGGACCTTTGCTAAAATTGCGAGTGATTTCCACCACCCGATGTCTATTAAGAGTATTCACAGTTCCTTTTTCCAGCCTTTTCGTTGTCCTTAGCTAGTTCTCTAAGATTATCTCCGTCAAACTGCTGAGCATGAGTCAAGAGCCTAGAGATGTTCATATCCTCTAACAACATAGAAGTTATGCAATCTGTCTCTACCAAGTTAGATACCCAAATAAGAACTTACTCATTTGTACATTGGTGGGATCGACAACCATATGTGGAGAATACCTGGAGACCTAGGTGAACTTAAGTCCGTACTCTTGGACTGACATCGAACCTTTTCTCAAATTGATAAATTCCTGAGCCTTAGCCTTCCTCAACCCCCTTAGGAAGAACTTGTCCTGAAAAGCTTGGGTAAAACACTCCCAAGTCACATGACTTGCATTCTCACCCCTGCTTTCTTTCCACTACGTGAACCAAATGTGAGCCACATCTTTAAGATGGTAGGATGACAACTCTACCCTATCATTTTCAGTCACTTGCATTACTCCATATATTTTCTTAACCTCATGAATGAAGTTATGGGGGTCTTCACCAACCTGCAATCCTAAAAACTTAGGCGGATTCATCCGAACAAAATCCCGAACCCTAGTTTCCACTAATCCACCACTAGTATTTGTAGGAGCTGGAACCTGCTGATTGTTCTTGTTGGCTACACTATTAGCCAAAAGTTGGATAGCATTTCAAAACATTGCATTCAAAACCTCATGGTCTGGGACTTGAGGAACTGCGTTAGCATTGCAAACATTAGCATTCCTTGCGTAAGTTCTATGAGGAGGCATGATCTGAAATGCATAACGTCAAATTCGAAAGAAGATCATAACCACACACGATAAGAATAACACGAAGGTGTTGTTTTTTCTAAAACACTCCATAGCCTCCTCCTTATAGGTATGGCACGCTTCACACTCATACCAGAGACTCTACTTAGTAGGGATTTTCAGCCATCCTAAGACTCTTAAACCTAATGCTCTGATACCAAGTTTGTCACCCTCCGAGGCTACCCCCTAGACATAAACATGGGACCTAGGATCACGAGTTACCCCAAGCTAACCCTGAGTAGGCATATCATACACATCAAATATTTTTTGAAAGTAAGAGATATTGTGCGGAAGTTAAAACATGAAATAAATTGAAAAGAAAGGGAATACCCAATACTATTCTGAATATAACTACTGGAAAAGAGTTAATAGCACTGATCTATAACTCAAAATACTAAAGTTGTGTCTGTCTATGTCTGGATAAGCCTCTAACTGACTAGAGATGCTGGGAAATGCCCCCAGCTAACTCTCAAAAAACTAAAACAAAAATAAAAGACTAAAATAGTAAACATTTCTATTGTCCTCGAAGAATGAGGACTCACCATTCATGCTGCTAAAAATGGATCGGGAAATGATGTACAGATGATTTGAATGCTGAGGACCTGAACCTATATCACGAAAAGATGTAGCGCAGAGTATGCGTCAGTGCTTGAAAGGTACCGAGCATGAAAGATAGGATAAAGCTAAGCAAACATATAACCTAACAAAGCATACTGAGCAATAATATAATATTAACATGATAAAGATGTTAAAGTATACTGTAAATGAACTAAACTGAATGCAATGACCAAGTACATAGCATGTTGAAAGTGAATACTGAAATATATCTGAAAACCTGGTCAATGCACTAGAATTTGACTGTGGGAGCTACTATGAACCGACATAAAACCACGTGAGCTAAACGTGTAGTCCGATAGATACGCCCAATCGAGAGGACCCAATATACCTACCAAGGGTATAGAGGCATGACTGGCGTGATCACTAAAGTTGATGCCCACAGAGGGGACTTATAAACCTTCGGGGCACGTAGTTCAAGGACTATAAGGGTATGGTGAACCATAGTCCAATTCAGTGCTAAGCCTACTCCCAACTGGATATGTGTACAGTCTAACATAACTGAAATATACTAGATAGCTCAATATTCTGACATGCTAACTGAAATGCAAAATTAAGTACTGATAATGAAAAATTTAAAAACTGAGGCATATATATATCCTTTTATCTGTCTTGGCTAGTGTAATTCATGAACTAAACAAATCTACACAACTAGAGTTATAAAATTCATGCAAGGAACTAAGCAATAGTGTTACAACAACATGAACAATCTGATTAAGAATATTTTAATAGCTAAATCACAATGATTTTCTAAAGTTCAAGAAACCCTAGGTCTAGATAATGTGAAGGGAACCAAGAATTTGACAGAATTTTAAGGACCTAATGGGTGAAAGGAACCCACTAGTGAAATTTCACATACCTGGTGATGAACTCCATGGAAAAAATTTCAATTTCGGGGTTGAAACTGAAGAAAACTTGATGCGTTCTTGGAAGGGTTTTGGTCAACTGTTTCTTCTTATTTTTCTCTGGTTGATCAATTTTTGGTGAATAAATTGCGTAGGGTAAGTTTTGATTTAGTTACTAGGATTAAACTGACCAAAATGACGTATTTTAGGGGTTAAACGACCTAGTTTAGGTGTCCAACACATAGGGAAAAAACCAAAATGACCCTAACTTAAAATCTGACAAGGCCAATAATGGGCTTGAATAATGGATCATGGACTGACCTACGGTCCGTCATGGTCATTCGTCGTTTGGCTTCAGAGGATGGGTTTGAGGATCACGATCCACGGACCTAAACCACGACCCATGGTCTAACCTACGATCCATAGGTCCATCCGTGGGTCATGCCATTTCTGAAATTTTCTTGGCAGGCTGTAGGTGGCCAACCACGGACCCCACCTACAGTTCGTGGGTCAACCTACGGTCCGTAGGTGCACCTGCAACTTCTAAAAAATTGAAATCCTTATCCTTTCTAAATTTGAGGTGTTACAATTGGTGTGAGAAAACTCTTGAGTAGTGACTTGAAAATTCCTAGCCTAGTCCTAAGTTATATGAAATTTGAGTCATGTTAGGTCTAGAGACATCTGGTAATGAGCAAGAGACTTAAAATGAATTGGATTACATGAGTAGATATCTAAGATGTTAAGGAACTCATATAACTTTACGAAATCGAATTTGGGTGAGTGGAATTTCTGAAACTGATCTTAGCGTGAAAGGGTTGTTTTCGAACATCATGGGTTGAAGTTCTGTTGTGAAATGGGGTTTTGGATCTCAAATTTTGACTTTCTGTCTTCGTGTAAGCCTCTGTGGAGGGATTATTCCCGCCAGGGTAGGGCCTCTGTGAAGGGATTATTCCTGCCAGGGTAGGGCCTCTGTGGCGAGATAGGGTCCACCGCAGTGGCTCAGTCACGAATTAAGTAGGGGAAAACCCCAAAATGTTATTATTCAAAAAATTTCTTTCTGGAGAGCTAAGAGACGAACCTGGGCAAGTTCTTGGCAGTTCCACCTCTTGTAGCACTAAAGGTAAGGTTTTAACTCCCCTAATCTATTTTTCAATTCGTAGAACTTAGATTCATGGGTAATTATCGTTGTCTGAGGGTTTTGGCCTAAAGTTGATGGTGAGAAAAAGCCCTAGTTGTACCTTAGGA
Source organism: Solanum commersonii (assembly GCA_029007595.1). Classification (NCBI taxonomy): domain Eukaryota; kingdom Viridiplantae; phylum Streptophyta; class Magnoliopsida; order Solanales; family Solanaceae; genus Solanum; species Solanum commersonii. Next base: position 66,688 of record JAJTWQ010000293.1, read on the forward strand.
TCATCGGTTGGGACTTGGTTTATTGGGTTTGGTATAATCTGGATAATTAGACCTTAATTTATTGATCCTTGCGTATATTAATTATTTGTAGACCTAGAACAAGAGGAAATAATACGGAAAGAGAAGATTCAATTACCTTAGGGGATTCAAGATTGGTTTCGAGGTAGGTGATAGTTTTCATGTTTGTGTGATATATGTTGGTAATTATTTCATTGTAAGGCATGTATGTATGTGAATGAAACACTATTGATCAAACCAAATGAATTGTGTATGAATGAATAAATGTATGCCATGATTCAACACTTGATTGTATGATTGTAAGTATGTACATTATGAGTTTGAATGTAATTGTGGTTTTGTTGAATGGATCGGGTGTCACGTACAGACACACTAACTGGGATTGAGTGTCACATTCTGACACATATATTGTAGCGGGTGTGACGTTCCAACACACTAATTGGGATCGGGTGTCACATTCCGGCACACTAACAGTTTGGGTATGGGTTCCATGAGAGGACCGTCTGTTGCTATATCTATTTGCTATTGAGAATGTGGAATTATACATTGCTCCTGGAATGATAATGGATGTGTATATCTATTTTGTACATGTTATGCTTACTATGTTGTGTCTGCTCATATATGTTTCGCTTAATGGAATAGCCGCGTGATCCAACTAGTACACTGTGGTTGTGTACTAATATTGTACTTGCTCGTTCTTTGTTGAGTATAGGGCAACTTCAGGTGACAACTGATAGACCTCAGCTAGGAGATCAATGATCGAGATCGGATTTCAAGGGTGATCTAGTTCTTTAAGTTGCCATGGAGTCCTTCATTTTGTTTATGTCCACTCTCTTCGGACTCAGAATATTGTTTAGATACTTCTTATGTTTGGTTGGGGCTGCACCCCCAATTTTTAGACTTGTCGTTATTCTAGTTTTGGTACATTGACTTTCTGTTTCTAGGGGTATTTTTTTGCAAATATTTGTTATTTGTTTGTTTAACTTTCGGAGTGTATGGTAACTCTCTTTTCATTAGACATTTAAACATGCTTCCGTATCTTTAAATGTTTTAGTTTTCGTTAAGTTGTGTAGATGTGTTGTAGTAATGGTTCTTCCACCAGAGAGTTAGTTTGGATGCCAATCACGACGGTCTGGGTCGTGACATTTTGATTAGTTCTTGAGATAAAAATTAGTTATTTGAGGGTTGTTTTGAGTAGATTATCATGTACTTATGTTGGGTATTCGAATCTAAGGTATTGGGGAAGAAACCATTCGATTCTAGGTTAATTAGGGTAAAATAAGAAGAAAGAAAATTTGTCGAAAAATTCTCGGCAGAGGCTGGCGCCCTGCGCCAACTAGTGCACCAAAAAAGTACATATCTAGTTTGGGGCCTAGCACCCTACGCCAGCCTATGCGCCCCAACTACTGTTCTATAATTCACGAGTTGGCGCCCTGCGTCACTCAAAGCGCCAGGATCGCCAGCCCCCACCCGTTCTCCGTCACTTAGCCTGTCTGATTTCTTTCAAAGGGTACCTTTACTCCCCTTTGATTCTAACTACTATAAAATACTTCTAAACATCTAGAAATCGTTCATAACATGAATCATCACATCAAATTAATAATTCAAATTCAAGGTAGAGCTAAGAATCAAGTCTTGAGAGTACTTCAACTCATTTTTAGAAGTCTTTTTACAATCTTTTAAACTTGTTTTAAGACTTGAGTATTTCAGTTTGAGAATGATTAGAGTTTAGTTCATTTTCATAAAAATGATATATGGGAACTAAGTATTCCCAAGAGAAATGTTTTTACATTTAAGAAAAGAGGAAACACCGATTTCCAAAAGAGTTCATGAGTAGTTTTAGTACTATCCCTTTTTAGAGGAGTCTTTTGAGTAATAATCTCAAAGTTTAGGATGAAGAAATGTTTTCGTTAGAACATAATGAGCTAAGTTATATTTTGGGAGTAGTATTGATTACCTATATGGGGGAGAGTTCTAACAACTCACAGCCCCCATAAACCATGTAGCCAACATGGGTAGAAAGGGTCATACTTTTTAGATATTTCTTTATTGCCTTTTTACCATATACTAGTAGATCCACTTAGTTGAGTAGTTCTATAGCACGACAAGGTATATGAGAGTTCTGGCAGCGTGCACGAGACGTTTAGGTGGCTCATAGTGATGGTTGTCGGTTAGAGTATCTCCCAAAAAATAGTTTATTTTGTATTTTTACATACAAACTGAGTTATATTGTATTTTTCAGTACATTTTGTTCTTATCTACTATTTTAAAAGCTTTTCTGCATATCAAATTATTGTTATTGCTTTTATATTGAAATGAGTTGAGATGAGGTTAGTTGTTTCTTAAATTCTAGTACAAGCTTATGTAATGTTTTAGATTTCCCCTCGCATGCTCGTACTGTAACACCTCGTTATTTGAAAGAACTAGAAAAAGCTGAAATTAGAAAGAGTCATTTTTGGAAAGAATGAAAAATCTGGAAAATTGGTTAAGTTATGCTAAGTTTGAGTTTTAGGACAACTTCAAACACCATAACTCCTAGCTCAAAATGAGTTAGGTATGCTACAAGATGCCGTAGGAAATATCTTTGAATTATCTTTCCAACGCTGCCAAGTTTTCTCAATTAGGAGTTTGTATGAGGGAGATATGCCCATTTAAAGTCGAGCCGCCTAGATAATGAAAGTTTGTGACAACCCAAAAAACTAGTAGGTGGAACTAGAGCCTTACGAGTGTGTTGTGGAGTTTTTTATGGGTTTTTATGTTGTAAAATGAGTTCTCGAGCTTAGGTTGAGGGTTTTAGGGGTTAAACGTCAAGGTACGACTTCCCAAGGTCCAACCAAGGGTCCTTGAGGAGGACCCAAAAGTCTAACCCCCAATGTTGCCCAGAATTCCAAAACCTGCCAAATTTTGGTGACCCACGGATGGGACCTACGGGGAGTCGGTCCCACCACACCACGTGGGGAGGATCCGTAGGTAAATACCCCTAGTTGAAGAGTCTCTGAACCCAACTATAGACCTGCAGGATGGGGTTTCAATGCACCCATGGTCCGTAGGTCTCACCTGCAAAAGTTGTCTAGTTTCGGCCAAGGTTTAAACATTTTAGGTAATTCCGTTTCAATTAGTTTTAAGTAGGGTCGTTTAATATATTATTTATACATATATATAAACTACTTTAAGTCATTAAACACCCTATTAACTCATTATATGTCAAGACCCCATATAATCAACCACCTCCTCTCCAAAATATTCTCTCTCTAGAAACTTCATTGAAAAGCAAGAACAAGGTCAAGTTTAGGGTTCAAGGAGCACCCTTTATTCTTCAATTTCGTATGGAAAAATTTATAAGTTATGGTAGTCTTAATTTATGGATAGTTTCCTTCCATAAAGCCCTTCAAAACGCTATTTCTCAAAGTTGAAATTCTCCAAAACCTAGGGTTTTCAATCTATAGCATGGATTTACTTTCAAAACGATCTCAATGTGTTTATTGTTTTATATTATGATCAAATTGATGAATTAATACTGTTTTCCTAAAGAATTATCTAAGAATCCATGAATTTCTAGGTTTCCCTAAATTGGTTCTTCAAACATGAAGATGGGTCTTTGTTAGTAGATTGTGTTTGAATTGTGAATGTGATGTATTTCTTATTTGTATTAGGTTATTATACATGTTCAATGAGGTAATTCTAGAGATTTTGAAGAATCATGATCAATGACCCTTGTAGGGAAATTTATGCAGATTTTTCCTATGTTGATGGGGATTGTATAGAAGCTTATGATTCACTTAGAGAGTGAAGACTCGATAACTATGGTGTAATTTTGGTATTAATTGAAAGATCACCTTCCCCTTTATGATAAGTTTGTTGTGTCATTGAAAGAACAATCAAACACACACCATGCATCAACATGACTATGATATGACTAAGGTTTTTAGTGAGTTTTTGAATCATTATATTCCCTTATATAATGTAGTAATTCTAGATGTTTGGGTTAAGTTGATTGATAGCCCTTGAAATGCAAATTATGAGGGTTTGTACTTATTGATAAGAATTGTGTATGACCTTATGATTCACTTAGAAAGTGAAGATCCTATGACTATTGTGTAATTATGGTGTGGTTTAAAGATCATTCTCCCCATACCCTTACACATGACTAAGCATGAAATGTCTATGAATATAATAATATTGTTATGTTGATTGAAAGGCAATTCTCATGAACACACTACGAATATGATGAGAAAGGTTTACTCACATGTTGATGATTCTAAGGTTAAAAGGACATTCTCACCTAATGAATTTATGAGCTATTATGATACTATCTTGGTTTGAGTGCCTAGTGCATTCTTTCATGAACATGAACTTAAGTAAAGACTTAATATGAATTTTAAAGGGAATTATGATTAGCACTGAGTGGATATGAATATTAGATGGAAGCTTTTATTTTGGAAAGTTTGGCTTCCCAATGTAAGTTATCTCTAGATATAGAAACCTTTTACGTTAGAAAGTCTGAGTTTCTAGTAGCAATCTCCTTATCCCATAATTATGTTCCCACATAGGTCTTTAGCTACTGGATCCACCTAAAGGCTAATATGTTAGTTCTACCTTAGGCAAGTAGGACACATCTTTTCGATTTGGGAGTAAGACACCGGATTCCATTTAGGTCACATGGTCTAGGTCGGTTAAGGCTATATTTCCCTGCATGATAAGAATGTGAATTATGACAAGGACATGAGTTATATACTATGGTTCCTCAATAGGTTCTACTTAGTGTGAATGGGGGTATGGGACTTCATTCATATATTACACAAGTAGGCTTTGAGAGTAGGCATGGTATGTGTCTTTTATGATATGATGATTACGAGTTAAATGTATTCTTTATATGAATTATGAACATGAACATGAACATGAACTATACTTATGACTTCTTAATGACCTCTACTTAGTGTGAGTGGAGGTATGGGACTTCACTTATACAATACACAAGTAGACTTATAAAAGGGTTATGGTGTGGTTTGCTTATGCTATGAAGATATATGAATTTATGTATGCATGATATGTATTGTTGCTATGAGTGACTTTACTTAATAGAAGTTATGACCATGAATGTCTCCTTGTCTATGAGTGTTGGCTATGGATAAGGTCAAGGCATGTTATGCTTGAATATGGTGGCCTAAAAGTGAGACTTAGTGTAGATAAGATTATGGGATCCTATCTATGCATTGCACAAGTGTAGCTTCGAGTTTCTTACGTGATAGTTCTTTTATGATGAGATTATCTTGGTATGTAATTATATATATGAATTATGTCTTGTGAAGATGGGAGTATGCATTATGTTTATGTTGGAGACTATGCTTGTGATTTTGATGATATCCTTTATACTATGATGAATTGTATATGATTTGTCTTATGAGATACATTCTCCAACTATTTCAAAGTTGATGTTCAAAAGTGACATATAATATGGTTTCAACTAATAATGTCCCTTTTTGCATATTTTAAGGACTTTTATGCATGGCTTTTATACTTCGTACATTTTGGTGCTAACTCATATTTCTACATTTTCTATAAGTGTAGGGTTTGGTGATATCAGCTTTTACCCTCGTGGCTAGGACCATAGTAGATCAAGAAGAAGAAGATTGGTGAGTCCTCATAGTATTCGAGGGCTTGACCATTATGTCCTTTAAGTCTTTCTTTATCTTTTTAGACTTTTGTAAGGGCTGTTTTCCCAAGATTGTATTCAATAGTTTTAATCCAAGTATTATAGATGGTTTGACACATAGTGTAATAGACTCTCTCTTGTTTTTATAAAAGACTTCGATTGTAAAGGAATATTTTAATTTCCCACATTTCCCCTATGATCTTTTGTTATGATATGCTATGAGGCTTGTATGAGGCTTTGCGGAGTCTTGTACGCCGTGTTACGTCCAGGGTGTAGGCTCGCGTAGTGACAAATATGGTATCAAAGCACAGGATTTTGGGATGGTTTTAGGATGTCTCATACCACATCTAGTAGAGACTTGTTCATAAATGCGAAGCGCACCACATTTATGAATCGGAGGCTATCGGGTGTTAAGAAGAGTTCACTTCTTTATTCTCTAAGTCATACCTTAGAGTTAAGCTTTATTAGGCCTTTTTCCTAATATGTGCCATACGTTTTTCAGGATGTGACTACTTCAAGGACTTACGTTGAAAGGAATGAGTAAAACAATGTGGAGCAAGATATTCCTCTCCAAGCTCCAACTAACACTATAGGGAAAATGTGACTCATGCGGAGTTTAGGTCCTCAATCCAATTGTTGGTTCAAGCCTTACCAGTGCAAGTCAATAGAGAGGTTGTAATTCCGACAAATCCAATAAGGGGGATGGCTGCTTCTAGGTAAAGGGAGTTCTTGGGGTGGTATCCTCCTATGTTTTATGGTTCCAAGGTGGGAAAAGATCCTCAAGAGTTTACGGAGAAAGTCTCTAAGGTGTTAGACCGTATGAGAGTAACTCCAGTACAAAAGGTGGAGTTAGCTTCTTGTCAACTCAAATGGGTTGCACAAATATGGTATGATCAATGGAAGTAGACTAAACAGGTAGGATTAGGCTCTATATAGTGGAAAGGGTTCAAGAGTGCTTTCCTAGATAGGTTGTTCCCTTTAGAGATAAAAGAAGTTTTGGTGCTTGAGTTCATCAACCTTAGATAGGGTGATATGAGTGTTAAGGAATATGCATGGAGGTTCACTCAATTGTCTAAGTATGTTCCAATTCTAGTGTCCGATCCCAAATTGGGAATGAGTAAGTTTGTATTAGGATTGTCCGATTTAGTGGTAAAAGAATGTCGTTTGGCCATGTTTGAGCATAATATGATTGTCCCTCATCTTGTAGTATATGCCTTTGAAATTGAGCAATAGAAACTTGAATAAAGGTTGAAGGAGAAAAGGAGGGTTATGATACATGACAAAACGTCTTTTTTTGAGAGGTTCTTTGGACAAGATTCTTTTAAATTTCTCCCAAAGTTTAGTGGGGAGAGGGTGTCTACCCCAATATCACAAAGAGTGAGTGGTAGTGGATCTTATGTGGTTAGGCCTACTTGTGCTAGGTGTGGAAGGGAGCATGATGATAAGGCATAATGATAAGTGTCTACCCAGCACGAAGGGTTGTTATGGTTGTGGTGGAAGTGACAACAAAATAAGAGATTTCTCGGTACTTACTGCTAGGGGAAGAGAGAGGAAGAAAATTAGGTCTGATGCTCTTCAGGCTAGAGGTGAACAAGAGTGTCCTCCTAATGTTGCTCCCGATATGTGTTTCATGAGTATTTGTATGTCGATAGTGCTTGTCTTTGTGACTTGGTAAATTGGACATGCTGAGATTTTATGTTGTCCTTTGTATACTTGGGTTTAATTATGGTTATGTGTGAATGTTGGTGGAACCCAACTTAGTCATAATGAGTTTTAGGATTTGATGAATAGTGGTGTTTGAGTGATGCCTAGAGAATGTTGAGGGAGGTATTTTAGTAAGGGTTTTAGTTAAGGGTGCTATCTGGGAGGCCAAGAGCAAATGAGATGTCCCAATATCCTTGTATTCCATTTTATTCCTCCTCTAGCTTAAGATGATAAGTCCTCCTTAACTAGTTTCATGATTGTGGAGTCTTGGATGTTATGGGTGTCTCATGATTTCCTTGTCCCATAGGGTTACTCTTGTTAACCTTGGTAGGGTTTGGATGCATAGTTGTTAAACCTCTATTGCTATTAAGAACTTGGTAAGGTTATTATGAGTGTTGGTCATGCTTTGGGAAAGTTTGAAAGGAGTAGTATTTGACATCTTAATAAGGGGCTTACTCCCAAGGGGGAGATGATGTGATTAGATAGAAAAATTGATTGAGAGTCCCGATATCCTCATTCATTTCTTCTATTCCTATTCTAGCTTGAGACCAAGAGTTCCTTTTTGGGCTTGTTTTATGCTTTGGGAGTCTTGTGTGTTTTAGAAAACTTCCATGATGTCCTTATGTATGCATGTTCTTGAGAGAATCCTTGTTTTGTATGAAATGATTTTTCATGTTTTACATGTTCCTCATGTTGTTGTGCATTTTAGTATGATGATGGAATATTTGACTTCATGAGATGATTTGATGAACATGCTTTGTTGTGTCTTTTATGAAATAGCATATTGGCTCCATAATGTTGTGTTGAGCTTGCTTTTAGTTGGAGAATGTAGTTCCTCCTATAATTATGTGGTTGATGATGTTTAGAAGTGTTTGTATAGGCTCACTCCCAAGGGGGAGATGGTGTACCTAGCTAACAATGATGTTATGTGCTAATGTGTTGCCATGAGTTCTTTATGTAATGCATATTCATGAAAACTTGTGTTTTGAAACGAAATGAATTTATGTGAATTGTTTTCCTCATGTTGTAGTGCTTGGAGTAAGAGGTGCCTATTGTACTTCATGAGAAGGATATATGAGGATGCTTTAGTTTGGAGTTGAGAAATTCCTCCTTGAATGAAATGCTTTTAGAGAGTAAATTGCATTTGAGCTCCATGAGAGTATGTTGGGCATATTATGACTAGGAGATGGTAATTCCTCCTTGAACATGACTAGTTATGAGAATGTCATGCATAAATGGGTTGTTAAATGTAGTTCATACTTCCTTGTGTTGCATTGAGTATATTGAGATGGAGTGATGTTTCCTCTTTGTTTATGTGCATTTAGATGTTTCATGCATAATGGGCTCCTAGTCGTGTGTCTTTAATTACGAAAGGTGTTTTAGAAATGTCATTGGAGAACGAATGTTCCCAAGGGAGAGATAATGTGACAACCCGGAAAACTAGTAGGTGGAACTAGAGCCTTACGACTGTGTTGTGGAGTTTGTTATGGGGTTTTATGTTGTAAACTGAGTTCCTGAGCTTAGGTTGAGGGGTTTAGAGGTTAAACATCAAGGTACAAATTCCCAAGGACCAACCAAGGGTCCTTGAGGAGGACCCTAAAGTCTAACCACCAATGCTGCCCAAAAGTCCAAAATCTGCAAAGATTTGGTGACCCACGGATGGTACCTACGGGGTGTAGGTCCAACCACACCTCGTGGGGAGGCTCCATAGGTCAAGACCCCTAGTTGACAAGTCTCTGAACCCACCTACGAACCTGCTGTATGGGGTGTCAATGCACCAACGGTCCGTAGGTCTCACCTGCAAAAGTTGTCTTGGTTCGGCCAAGGCTTAAACATTTTAGGTAATCCTTTTCAAATAGTTTTAAGTAGGGGTCGTTTAATATAGTATTGATACGTATATATAAACTATTTTAAGTCATTGAACACCCTATTAACTCATTATATCTCAAGACCCCAAATAATAACCACCTCCTCTTCAAAATATTCTCTCTCTAGAAACTCCATTGAAGCGCAAGAACAAGGTCAAGTTTAGGGTTCAAGGAGTACCCTTTCTTCTTCAATTTCGTGTGGAAATATTCATAAGGTATGGTAGTCTTGATTTATGGATAGTTTCCTTCCATAAATCCCTTCAAAACTCTATTTCTCAAAGTTGAAATTCTTCAAAACCTAGGGTTTTCAATCTTTGGCATGGATTCACTTTCAAAACGATCTCAATGTGTTTATTGTCTTATATTATGATCAAATTGATGAATTATTACTGTTTTCATAAGGAATTATCTAAGAATCCATTAATTTCTAGGTTTTTCTAAGTTGGATCTTGAAGCATGAATATGGGTCTTTGTTAGTAGTTTGTGTTTGAATTATGAATGTGATGGATTGATTTTTTGGATTAGGTTATTATACATGTTGAATGAGGTAATTCTAGAGATTTTGATGAATCATGATCCATGACCCTGTAGGGCAATTTATGAGAATTTTTCCTATGTTGATGAGGATTGTGTATAAGCTTAGGATTCGCTTAAAAAGTGAAAACTTAATCTCTATGGTATAGTTGTGGTATTGTTTGAAAGATCACCTTCCCCTATACCCTTACACATGACTATGCATAAAGTATGTAGGTTTATGATAAGCTTGTTGTGACATTGAATTGTGACATTGAAAGGACAATCACACACACACCATGCATGGACATGACTATGATATAACTAAGGCATTGGTTGAGTTATTGAATCATTATATTTCCTTATCTAATGTACTAATTCTAGATGTTTGAGTTGAGTTGATTCATAGCCCTTGAATGGGAAATTATGAGGGTTTATACATGTTCATAAGAATTATGTATGAGCTTATGATTCACTTAGAAAGTGAAGATCCTATGACTATTGTGTAATTATGGCTTGGTTCCAAGATCATTCTCCCAATACACTTACACATGACTATGCATGAAATATCTATGAACATGATAATGTTATTGTGTTTATTGAAAGTCTATTCTCATGAACAAACCATGAATATAATATGAAAGGTTTACGCACATGTTGATGATTCTAAGGTTGAAAAGACATTCTCACCTAATGAATCTATGAGATATTATGATACTATATTGGTTTGCATGCCTACTGCATTCTTTCATGAACATGAACTTAAGTAAAGACTTAATATGAATTTTAAAGGGAATTATGCTTAGCATTGAGTGGCTATGAATATGAGATGAAAGTTTTTACGTTAGAAAGTCCAGCTTCCCATTGTAAGTTATCTCATGAGATGGAAACCTTTTACGTTAAAAAGTCTAGGTTTCTAGTAACAATATCCTTATCCCATAAATATGTTACCACATAAGTCTTTGGCTAGTGGATCCACCTAAAATCTAATATGTTTGTTCTACCTTAGGCATGTAGGACACCTAATTTTAGTTTGGGGGTAAGACACTGGATTCCATGTAGGTCACATGGTCTATGTCAGTTAAGGCTATATTTCCCTACATGATAAGAATATGAATTACGATAAAGACATGAGTTATGTACTATGGTTCCTCAAGAGGTTCTACTTAGTATGAATGGGGTTATGAGACTTCAATCATACATTGCGTAGGTAGGTTTGGAGATTGGGCATGGTATGTCTCCTTTATGATATGATGATTATGAGTTATATGTAAACTTTATATGAATTATGAACATGAACATGAACTATACTAATGACTTCTTAATGAGCTCTACTTAGTGTGAGTAGGGGTATGGGACTTCACTTATACATTGCACAAGTAGACTTATGGTGTGGTTTCCTTATGCTATGAAGATATATGAATTTATGTATGCATGATATGGATTGTTTCTATGAATGACTTTACTTATTGCAAGTTATGAGCATGAATGTCTCCTTGTCTATGAGTGTTGGCTAGGGATAAGGGCAAGGTATGTTATGCATGCTTATGGAGACCTTAAAGTGAGTCTTAGTGTAGATATGATTATGGGATCCTATCTCTTCATTGCACAAGTCTAGTTTAGAATTGCTTATGTGATAATTCTATTATGATAATATGATCTTGGTATGTAATTATGTATGTGAACTATGTCTTGTGAAGATTGTAGTATGCATTATGTTTATGTTGGAGACTATGCTTGTGATTATGATGATATCCATTATACTATGATGAATTGTATATCATTTTTCTTATGAGCTACATTCTCCAACTATTTCAAAGATGAAGTTCAAAGGTGGCATACAACATGGTTTCAACTAAAATGTCCCGTTTTACATATTTTAAGTATTTTTATGATTTGCTTCCATACTTGGTAAATTTTTGTGCTAACCCATATTTCTACATTTTCTACAAGTGTAGAGTTTGGTGATATCGACTTCTACCCTCGTTGCTAGGACCATAGTAGATCAAGAAGAAGAAGACTTGTGAGTCCTCATAGTATTCGATGGCTTGACCATTATGTCCTTTAAGTCTTTCTTTATGTTTTTAGACTTTTGTAAGGGATGTGTCCCGAAGATTGTATTCAAGAGTTTTAATCCAAGTATTATAGATGGTTTGAGACATAGTGTTATAGACTTTCTCTTGTTTTTATAAAAGACTTCGATTGTAAAGAAAAGTTTTAATTGTATGCATCTTTCCCTATGATCTTATGTTATGATATGCTATGAGGCTTTTTGGAGTTTTGTACGCTGTGTTACGTTTGGATGTTGGTTTGGGTCGTGACAAAGTCTAAACTGAATTTTAGAAGGGCATTATGGTCTTTTCACTACCCAATTAATTAAATTTATTTTTGGTAATTATGTTGTGGTCTAAACAGATAGGATTCAGTTTACACTTTACAAAGTTAAGTTAGGGTTTTGAGAGAAGAGAAAAAAAGAGGAGAAAGAAGGAGAAGAAGCAAGGATTCATCATGTTCTTGAAGTTAAGCTCATCGATTTCACCAAGGGTTGATCCCTATGAGGTATGTGAGATCACATAGCGTTGGGTTAGTTCACCCACGGACCAATCATGATTTTATTCAGCGAAATTGTGTTCTTGAAAGTATAGAAATTGAGTTCTTGATTGTTTAAGTTGTTGAGATATTCTTGATTTAAATTCATTAAATTAGATGTCGTTTTGAGTAGATTCTTGCATATTTTGGTTATGTAGTCAAATCTAAGTGTTTAGGGAAAGAACCAACTGAATCTGGAGGGTTTATAGTTGAAAAACGACTACGGAAATCCGTTAAAATTTTGGGGAAAAGGGGTGGGGGCACCGCGCTACTCAGAGCGCACCACAAAATGTTCTATAGTTGGGGCTCTGGGCGCCGCGCTAGCCAGTGTGCCCCATTTCCAGTTCTGTAGTTTGCCCTCTGGCTCCCTATGCCACTCAAAGCGCCAGGGATGCCATGTTCTCTACCCTTTCCTACTGCTTTCCGTACGAGTTCCCTTGAAACGTAATTATGTTTTCTAGTTGATTTCTACACTCTAAGGTACTTCTAAACAACATAAAATCATCCATAACATGAGATCATGAGCCATGAATCCATAATTCAATTCAATAAAAGTTAGTAGTCATGTCAAGAGAAGTTCATAGAGTTTCCCAAAAGTCTTTTACAAATGTTTAACTTTGCTTTAAGAGTTAAGTTTTGAGTTTAGTAAAGAGTAAAGATTGAAGTTCATTTCTTGAAAAAGAGTATATTGGGATTATGAAGTCCCAAAGAGTAAATATTTTTACATTTAAACAAGAGAGGAAACACCGATTTCCAAGATAGCCTTTGAGCTAGTTTTTGAGTAATTATCTCAAACCATAGAAAGAGTTTTTGTTTTAAATACATATGAGCTGAATATATTTATGGAGTTGTATTAAGCACCGATATGGGGACGAGTTCATAATAACTCAAGTCTCCATAGACCATGTAGTCATCATGGGTAGAAAGGGTCATACTTTTTAGATGGTTTCTTAATGCTTTTTAGTATAGACCAGTGGATCCACTTAGTAGAGGCGTTCTATTTGCCGGCAAGTTATAGGACAGTTCTAGCAGAATGGGCGAGATGTTGTATCATCACATTAGCTCATAGTGATGGTTGTTGGTTAGAGAAACTCCCACAAAATTATATTACTTTATTATATATGTATATTGAGTTGTTACCTACTGTTTAAATGCTTTATATAAACTTCATCTCTACTGTTGTCTATTTTTGCATTGAGTTGAGTATTCGTAAATTGAGTAAAGCTGAGGCAAGTGTTTCTTTAAGAATCTAGTTCAATCTTATGTTATGTTTAGTTTTCCCCTCACATGCTCGTACATTGAATGTACTGATGCTATTTGGCTTGCATCATTTTATGATGTAGATACAGGTAACCAGGATCAGCATCCAACACCTCGTTGATCTAGTCGAGCATTGAGAGGCAGTTGGTGAGCCTCATTGCTTTGCCGAGGATCCCTTTGGTTATGTTTTGTTTTATTTTTTTTTGGCTATTTTAGTTGTTAGGATTGATCCGGGGTCTTGTCCCGATATCCCTCTTAGTATCTAGAGGCTTCATAGATAGTTAGATATGAGTTATTTAGTCTTGATATTTCAGTTGTTTTGCTATAAGATTCGAGTTGCCACTTTGGCTTAGTGGAGTATTATTTCTAAAAATTATTAGTTTATCTATTCAGAAAGTTTACTAAGGTTGTATTTCAGTGCATTTTCTATTGAGTAAGTCTTCTGCTGAGATTCTAGCTAGGCTAAGGGTTCACTTGGGGTCAACAATGGTTTTCGAGTGCCAGTCCCGCATAGGGTGTAGGTTTTGGGCGTGACAAACTTGGTATTAGAGCACCGACTTCAAGAGTCCTAGGGTGTTTATGAAGCCGTGTTTGTAGAGTCCTAGTTATCGGTGTGAAGAGCTCCACATTTATAATTAGGAGGCTAGAACATTTAGAAACTATCTCACTTCTTTCATATTCATGTCGTGCGATAGAGTTCATATCTGTAGGAGGAATTTCGAGGAACAAGGGGTACAGAATGCACCTAAAGTGCAATCCCAAGGAGAGGTCACCAATGTCGAGTTTAGGGAAGCGATCAGAATATTAAGTCAAGCAGTGACAAATCAAGTTGATCAGAAAGAGAACCTATAGGAAGTGAATGATACTTTAAGAATACATGATTTTCTAAGGATGACTCTTCCAAGCTTCACTGGTTCAAGTACTATTAAGGATCCAGAGAATTTTGTTCAGGAACTTCAAAAAGTATTTGAGGTTATGCACGTTGTTATTGTTGAGCGAGTGGAACTATCTTCATATCAACTAATGAATATTCCTAGGACTTGGTTTGACTGGTGGAAGAAGGGTAGAGCTGAGGGTTCGCCAATTTTGAGTTGGGCTATGTTTGAGGAGGCTTTCTTGGGGAATTTCTTTCTCCGTGAATTGAGAGAAGCCAAGGTATGAGAGTTCCTTACCCTTAAGCAGGATTCACTAAGTGTTCATGAGTACAGTTTGAAGTTAATCCAACTTTCCCGATATGCTCCGGAGATAATTGTGGATATGAGGACCATAATGAGTCTGTTTGGTGCTGGATTGTCTCGTTTGTCAACTAAGGAGCGCAAGGAAGATATGATAATATGGGACATGAACATAGTGAGACTTATGATTTATGTGCAACAGTTTGAGGAAGGGAAGCTGAGGGATAGAGATGAATTCAGAAATAAGAAAGCTAAGACAGGGAATGAGTCTGGGTAGCAAAGGAGTAATGCGAACTGCTTTTCCTTTCAACATAAGTGAAAGGGACCTACTTCATTATTTGCTAATGCAGATGCATCAAGGAACAAATGTGAGTATAATGGTCAAAATTCATAGAATTTTAGTGCTAGACCTACTCAGTCCCATGGGTAGTGTGGCACTAGGAGGTTATTGGGCTCCTACATGTGCTAAGTGTGGTAGGAACCACCAAGGTGCAATTTACGATGGCTCGTTAGGATATGTCAATTGCGGTCAAGAGGGTCACTTCATGAAAGAGTATCCTAAGAACATGCAAGGAAGTGGAAATAGGGGCAATCGAGCCTAATCTTTTTCAGTTGCTCTACCCGACAGGGTTGCACCTAGAGGAGCTACTTCAGGTACTGACAAAGGAGAAAATCACCTATATGCTATCACTAGTCGCAAAGAGCAAGAGAATTCTCCAAATGTTGTCACTGGTATGATCAAAGTTTTTACTCTTGATGGTTATGTTATCTTTTGTGACTCCTTATGTTGCATTGAATTTTAATGTTCTTCCTTAGAAACTTTGTGGGCCCTTTTGTGTTTCTAGACATGTTGGGGAGTCTATTCTAGCTGCGCGAGTCTATCGTGATTATACCATTTTCATCAATAATAAGAGCACCATGGATGATTTATTTGAGTTAGACATGGTTGATTTTGATGTTATTCTAAGTATGTATTGGCTTTGTGCCTGTTATGCATCCATTGATTGCAGGACTTGAGTTGTCAAGTTCTAGTTTCCTGATGAGCCAGTTTTTGAGTGGAGTAGTTCACCAATGCCTAAGGGTTGTTTCATTTCGTACCTTATGGCGAGAAAGTTAGTTTCCAAGGGTTGTGTCTATCACTTAGTCCGAGTTAATGATTCTAGTGTTGAGACACCTACTATTGAGTCAGTTCCAGTTGTGAGTGAGTTTCCAGAAGTCTTTCTGATGATCTACCCGAAGTCCCTCCTTGGAGATAAATAGACATTTGTATAGATATTCTTCCTGATACTCGTCAACATCTATTCCACCATATTGAATGGATCTAGCATAGTTGAAAGAGCTAAAAGAACAGTTGGAAGATATCCTTGATAAGGGTTTTATTTGATCAAGTGTCTCACCTTGGGGCGCTCTAGATTTATTTGTGAGGAAGAAAGATTGTTCCCTTAGGATGTGTATAGATTACCGTTACTTGAACAAGGTTACAATCAAGAATAAGTATCCTCTTCTGATAATTGATGATCTTTTCGATCAGCTTCAAGGTGTCATGTGTTTCTCTAAGATAGACCTCAGATCTAGCTACCATCAGTTAAGAGTAAGGGAATGTCATATTCCAAAGACAATTTTGAGGACATGTTATGGTCATTATGAGTTTCTGGTCATGTCGTTTAGTTTAAGTAATGTTCCTGCAACATTCATGGACCATATGAATAGAGTATTCAAGCCTTATTTAAATATGTTTGTTATCATGTTCATTGATGACATTTTAATCTATTCAAGGAATGAGGAAGATTATGCTAGCAATCTAAGAATAGTTCTCCAAACTCTAAAGGATAGAGAGTTATATTCTAAGTTCTCTAAATGTGAGTTTTGGCTTGAGTCTGTGGCATTCTTAGGGCACATTGTTTTTGGTGATGGGATTAGAGTTGACACTCAGAAATTAGAGGTAGTGCAGAATTGGCCTAGACCCACATATCCAACTGATATAAAAAGTTTCTTGGGGTTGGCCGAATATTATAGAAGGTTCTTGAAGGCTTCTCATCTATTTTGTACCCTTACACCAAATTGACTTAGAAAACAATGAAGTTTCAATGGTCTGAATCTTTCGAGAAAAGCTTTTAGGAATTGATAAAGAGGTTGACTATTGCCTAGTATTGACGTTACCAGAAGATACTCAAGGCTTCATTGTATATTGTGATGTGTCTAGAGTTGGTTTGGGTTATGTGTTAATGTAGAATGGCAAAGTTATTACTTATGCCTCCAGACAGTTGAAAGTTCACGAGAAGAACTACCCAACCCATGACTTGGATTTGGCTGCCATAGTATTTGCTTTCAAAATATAGTGTCATTATTTGTATGGTGTTCATGTAGATGTATTCACTGATGACAAGAGTCTTCAATTTGTGTTTAGTCCGAAAGAGATTAACCTCAGACAGAGAAGGTGGTAAGAGTTACATGAAGATTATGACATGAGTATTCTTTATCACACAGGTAAGGCAAATATTGTTGCTGATGCCTTGAGTAGAATATCTATGGCTAGTACCGCTCATTTTGAGGAAGATAAGAAAAAGTTAGCGAAAGATGTGCATAGGCTTGCATGATTATGGGTTTGACTAATGGATTCCATAGAAGGAGGAGTAGTGGTGATGAATAGGGTTGAATCATCATTAGTGTCACACGTGAAGGAAAAGCAAGACCAAGATCCTATTTTTCTTGAATTGAAGGCTAATGTTCATAAGCAAAAAGTAATGGCTTTTGAACACGGGGGATATAGTGTATTGAGGTATCAAGGTATGTTCTGTGTACCAAGGGTGGATGAACTACAAGAGAGGGTCATGGAGAAAGCTAATAGCTCTAGATATTCTATCCATCCGGGTTCCACAAATATGTATCGTGATTTAACGGAGGTTTATTAGTGGAGTAGTATGAAGAAGGGCATTGCAGAGTTTGTTGCTAAGTGTCCGAACTGCCAACAAGTTTAAGTAGAGCACTAGAGGCTCGGTGGTATGACTAAGAATATAGATCTTCCGGAATGGAAGTGGAAGATGATCAATATGGATTTAATCATAGGTTTACCTAGGTCTCGCAGGTAGTAGAATTCTATTTGGGTGATTGTGGATCGAATGACAAAATCAACCCACTTTTTGTCGGTAAAGACTACCCATTCAGTAGAAGATTATGCCAAGTTGTATCTTCAGGAGGTGGTTAGACTTCATTGAGTTACAGTTTCAATTATTTCAGACAGAGGTGCCCGATTTACTGCACAGTTTTTGAAGTCATTCTAGAAAGGTTTGGGTTCAAAGGTGAACTTGAGTACTGCTTTTCATCCTCAGATAGATAGTCAGGCAGAGCGCACTGTTCAGAAATTAGAAGATATGTTTGGGATGATCACCTACCTCTCATCGAGTTTACCTACAACAATAGTTACCACTCCAGCATCAAGATGGCTTCGTACGAAGCTCTTTATGGGAGAAGGTGCAGATATCCAATTGGATGGTTTGAGGTTAGTGAAGCTGGGTTGATAGGACCAGACTTATTTCATCAAGCAATGGAGAAAGTGAAAGTCATTCAAGAGAGGTTGAAAATAACGCAAAGTTTTCATGTTAGGAGAAGGTAGTTAGAGTTTGAAGTAGACGATTGAGTATACTTGAAAGTTTCATCCATGAAGGGTGTTATGAGATTTGGTAAGAAGGGAAAACTTAGTCCCTGGTATATTGGCCCTTAAAGAATATCCAAAAGGATTAGTAATGTAGCTTATGAGTTAGAGCTACCCCAAGAGTTAGCAACGGTCCATGCGTTATTTCATATTTCCATGTTGAAGAAGTGCATGGGAGGTGCTTTACTTATCATACCAACTGAAGATATTGGTATCAAGGGTAGCTTGTCTTATGAGGAGATCCTTGTTCAAATTCTAGACCGTCAGGTTCGCAAGTTGAGGACCAGAGAAGTAGCATCAGTCAAAGTTCTTTGGAGAAATCAGTTTGTTGAGAAAGCTACTTGGGAAGCTAAAGAGGATATGAAGAAGATATATCCACATCTCTTTGAGCCTGGAGAAAATCCAGATCAAGATTATAATTCTTTTCTTAGTACTCTTTAAATTGATATACTTAATGTGTTAGATTTGCTTGTTGGTTGTTTGAGTTGATTGTTAGATGTTACACCATTAGACTACTAAGAGTAATCTCATTTGAGGATGAATGTTCCCAAGAGGGAGATATTGTAACACCTCACCATTTGGAAGAACTAGAAAGACTTGGAATTAGAAAGAGTTATGTTTGGAAATAATCATTGGAAAATTAGTTAAGTTATGTTAAGTTTGAGTTTTGGGTCATCTACAAACGACCATAACTCCTAGATCAGGATGAGTTAGGTGTTCTACAAGATACCGTAGGAAATATCTTTGAATTATATTTCCAACACAGATGAGTTTGCTCAATTCTGAGTTTGTATTTGGGAGATATGCTCATTTGATGTCGGGCTTCCTAGATAAGGAAAGTCTAAAACAGATTTTGGAAGGGTATTATGGTCTTTTCACTACCCGATTAATTAAATTCATTTTTGGTAATTAATTTGGGGTCTAAACTGTTAGGATTCAGTTTACGCTTTACAAAGTTAAGTTAGGGTTTTGAGAGAAGAGAAAAAAAGAGGAGAAAGAAGGAGAAAAAGCAAGGAATCATTGCGTTCTTGAAGATAAGCTCGTCGATTTCACCAAGGGTTGATCCTTATGAGGTATGTGAGATCACATTGAGTTGGGTTAGTTAACTCACGTGCCAATCATGATTTTATTCAGCAAAATTGGGTTCTTGAAAGTATAGAAATTGAGTTCTTGATGGATTTGTTTGAAGTTTCTATTGGGTTCT
Source organism: Solanum commersonii (assembly GCA_029007595.1). Taxonomy (NCBI): domain Eukaryota; kingdom Viridiplantae; phylum Streptophyta; class Magnoliopsida; order Solanales; family Solanaceae; genus Solanum; species Solanum commersonii. The sequence continues at coordinate 86,324 of JAJTWQ010000293.1, forward strand.
CTATTGTTGAAGTTGTTAAGAAGTTCACGATTTAAATTCATGAAATTAGATGTCTTTTTGAGTATATTCTTTCATATTTTGGTTATGTAGTCGAATCTAAATGTTTAGGGAAATAACCAATTGAATCTGTAGGGTTTAGAGTTGAAAAATGACTAAGGTAATCCGTCAAAATTATGGTTAACAAGGGTAGGGCGCCGCACCCCTTAGAGCACCTCACAAAGTGTTCTGTTGTTCGGGCTTTGGGGGGCCGCCCCAGCCATTCCACCCCAACTCTATTTCTGTAGTTTTCCATTTGGCACCCCGCGCCAGTCAGAGCGCCAAGGATGGCAGATTTTCTACCCTTTCCCACTTCTTTCCGTACGAGTTCCCTTGAAACGTACTTATGTTTTCTAGTTGATTTGTACACTCTAAGGTACATCTAAATAACACGAAATCATCCATAACATGAAATCATAAGCCTTGAATCCTGATATACCGTGAGTTTACGGTATTTCTAATACATTTCACTTACAAGTTGTGTGTGTCTAGGGCCTTTTTGTATTGGTTTTTATGTGTTTTATTATGTTTTTGCAGGAAAGATGTTCAGGCGCAGAAGTAAGGAGACAGGCGAGCAAAATGCAAAAAAAGGGCTTTCACGGAGATGATCTACGGACCGTAGGTCCATTGACGGTCCGTAGGTGATGACCGTAGATCAGCAGCCAACGGATAGATGACAAATTAGGGAAATCTGACCAAGTGTGGAACCACGGTGTCAATTGACGATCCGTAGATTGATCTACGGACCGTACTGATCAAACCGTAGAAGGAGACTGCGAGGGTTCCAGTACCTGATTTTTGAAGATTCTAAGTATGGAGCTATGGAGAGGATTGACGGACTGTAGATCGATCTACGGTCCGTACTGCAAGTCCGTCGTTTGCTTCAGAGAGACTGATTTTTGGATGCTAAAATATTTTCTAAGTCCTGGCTGACGGAAGGGACTTACGGACCGTAGACCAATCGACGGTCTGTAAGTCAGTCTCGTGGATTGAGACGCATGCCTGAACAAACTTTCCTTAATTTGTTTCCTTTTTAAATTAGGATTTGTTTTTCTATAAATAGGACATGTAAACCTCATTTTTAGGGGTTAGACATTATTCTTCTAGTTCTACTTTGTGACTTTGGAGATTTAGTTACAATTCTAGCAATTATTAATTTTATAAGTTCGTTTTGAATATTTTAGGCTTTGCAACTCAAGTTGAATTTCTAGGTTTATTATTCTCTTTACATAAGTTCATGATTTCTTTATCTAAAATTATGAATTGTGTTCTTGCTAATATGAGTAACTAAATCCACAATTAGGGTTGTGGGAACCGTGAGCGATTAACAAATTATGAATAGTAAATAGGCAATTCTTGAATAGTGTTTTGCATGTATTGATAATTCTTTCGTTTAGAAGTCTTTTTAACGAGTGCACGCGTTAGAACTCGCCTTGTTGCTACTTGCCGGATCAAGCAGGTAAGCAACAAGAAAATAATTATCAACATAAATTTTGTGTGACACTATCTAATAGGCTAGTGTTGATTGGTGCGAAGTAATAACTAAGCCAAACATCGATTATGACGTCTAATATGAGGTAAATGTAAGGGTTAGTAAATTATACACACGTAGTCGGATCAAGGTGCGGGGTGAAGTTCTCTAGATGCCGGATCAAGGATTTAGAGATACCTAACTTATCACTTTGTATGCAGTACACTAGGAAAGGATTATTGTTACTAGGATTATTGCGTTATGAGCTTATGGGGAGCACGTATACCCTAGTTATTTCTCTCATCTTGATAACAACAAAAAATTGAGTTTTGTTTGATTACTGATTACTTATTGAATTCTTATTATTTGTTTCATATAAACAAACCCTCCCCCTTTTTAATTACCTGTTTCTGGAAGTAATTTGACTAATTGAATATAATTATCGGTTAAAGTAAAGTCTAAACCATTTTTCCTCGTGGGATCGACCCCAACCTACAAGTTGGGTTCTCTACTTGATAACGATCGCTTATACTTCTGTAGGGAGGTGTAATTTGAGCGTATCAAATTTTGGCGCCGCTGCTGGGGAATTTTGGCTTTTAGATTTATTCTAACTACATTATTGAACGTTAGTCAAATATTTCCTTATTTTACTTTTTCTCTTTGTTTTTGTCTCTCTCAGGTTCTAACTCTAGTGTATGTCAAGTACACGGAGTCAGGGTGAACCACTTACTCCTTACGATCCAGAGCTAAACCGCACTTTACGAAGAATGAATAACTCAAGATGTCCAATTAATCCTGTCGGAGGAAATCTGGATGATGCAGATGAATTACAACAACAGAGGGTAGTAGGTGGGGACAACCAGGTTCCAGCTGAAAATTGATTGGGAGATCCACTGAGGGCGCAAGATCCACTAGGCCCACGACAATTTGACAACTATCGGGGCAACATGAACATAGAAAAATCTGATGGACCTATTGTCCTACCCCCTTTACCTCCAGGGTACACATTTGTGGTGACTAGCAGTTTGATGCAGATGCTTACAGCAGAAGGCTTATTCTCAGGATTGCCATCGGAGGACCCACATGCTCACCTAGCCAAGCTAAGGGTAGTTTGCAAGAGTTATGTAGGTAGACCAGACCTGAATATGGACGTCATTGGATTACGAGTGTTTCCTCTGTCACTCACAGGCGACGCTGCAGTATGGTTCACTGAGCTTCCTTATAACTCAATATTTACATGGGACCAATTGGCAGAGGTGTTCAAAGCGAAGTACTATCCAGTGTCCAAGAAACTCAATCACAAAGACAGGGTCAACAATTTTGTAGCATTACGGAGAGTACGTAAGCGGCTCTTGGGGCAATTCTTTGCATTCGTAAGAGGTGTTCCAAATCACCGTATTGATGATGAGTAGTCGAAGGAATACTTCTATCGAGGACGGGATGATAACAATAAAGCGAGTCCTTGACACTATTCTTTGGAGGTTCATATGGTGATTGTAGATATGCATGATTTACGAAAAATTAGAAGATCTCTTGCAATAATAAAGCATGGAGCAATAGGAGAGCGGAATCTTGGGAGAAACACATTTGCCGTTCATAATGCAAGCTGTCCAACTCGCAAATGATATTCGTGAGGAGATGGCTCGAGATGAGGACGAGTTTGGGGCGAAATCTTGAAGCATGTGAGCGGAGGAGCAGAAAAGGTAAATGCTGTAAACTACTTAATAAGAACTCCACCACCAGTTGAGGAGTGTTACTATGAAGAGGATACTTACGCGGTGAATGATCAGACGGGGGGTTTCCGACCAAATGCCCAAGGATCCAACAAAAAAAATTGGCGCCAAGGTCAAGGAAACCAAGGTCGGAACTATGGAAATTACAACCGAGAGGGTCACTACGTCCGGGATGGGAACTTCAATTGCGACAACAACTATAACAGGAACAATTATGGTAACAGAAATGATCGGGTTGGACCCTATGTTCCCCCTCAAAATCAGGAATTTGGTGCTAGGGAAGCTGGCGGTAATTTGGCACGGATTGAAGATATGATGCAAAAGATGATGGGAAGGTTTGATGCAACTGATGAGAATGTGAAGGAGATGAGAAACGACTTATCTGGCATTGGTCAAAAGGTTGATGCCCATGCAGTGTCAATAAAGCATCTAGAGTAGCAGATGACTCAGTTGTCTACTATAGTGAACCCACGTCAACGACACTCTTCCTAGCAACACCATCCAGAATCCAAAGAATGATGGTAATTGTATGGCAATTACTACTCGAGGAGGTAAGCAAACCATAGATCCACCTATGCCATCTGTGGTGGATACTGAGATTAGAAAAGAAGGTGATGTGGTGGAAGTTAGAGAGGAGTCTGAGATTGCGACAGAACAAGAAGCTGAGATACCTCAGAAAGTGGTCCCCATACCTAGACCTCCACCACCTTTTCCACAGAGGTTAGTGAAGAAAATTGAAGATGGTAAATATCACAGGTTTATCACTATGTTGAAGCAACTTTCTACCAATGTCCCTTTGATAGAATCATTGGAGAAAATGCCTGGATATGCCAAGTTTATGAAAGATATGGTGACAAAGAAAAGGTATGTGAGTTTTGAAGATGACGACAGATTGCAGCATTGTAGTGCTATTGCTACAAGATCTCTGGTGCAGAAGAAGGAAGACCTTGGTGCTTTCACGATCCTTTGTACTATAGGGTTGTTACACTTTGCTAAGGCATTGTGTGGTCTTGGTGCTAGCATCAACCTCATGCCTTTGTCTATTTACAAGAAGTTGGGACTGGGGAACCCAAAGCCCACTGAAATGCGGTTACTAATGGCTGATCGGACTGTGAAGAGGCCCATAGGTGTGCTCCATGATGTGCTAGTGAAAGTGGAGTCTTTCATCTTTCTGGCGGATTTTGTGATTCTTGACTGTGAGGTTGATTTTGAGGTCCCCATCATCCTTGGGAGACCATTTCTTGCTACAGGGCGTGCGTTGGTTGATATGGAAAAGGGACAGATGAAGTTCGATTGAACAATGAAGAAGCAACTTTCAATATCGTAGGTCCATGAAGCGGAGAATGGTGAGCTCCAAACAAGATCCTGCTATCACCTACGAGTGGAGAGTGGGTCGGAAGTGGCTGCAGATTGAAGAGCGACTAGGTGTTGAAGCACTAGCAGCGATCATGATAAATTTTGATAGTGATGGTATTGAAGAGTATAATGAGTTGGTAGCCGCACTTGATAAGCATGAATACTGGTCCAAACAAAAGAAATATGAGCTAGACATGAAGAATCGCGAGTCCCCACACATAAGACCATCTATTGAGAAGGCACCGAAATTAGAGCTTAAGGCTCTACCACCGCACTTGAGGTATGTATACTTAGGCGAAGAGAATACTTTGCCGGTCATCATTGCAGCAGATTTGAATTCAAGGCAAGAAGAGTGTTTGGTCACTGTATTAAAGAGGTTCAAGCGAGCTATTGGGTGGACTATTGCAGATATTATTGGGATTCCCCCCAGTATTTGCTCTCACAAAATCCAACTCATGCCAGAGCATAAGCCCAGTATTGAGCACCAAAGAAGATTAAATTCACCTATGCAAGAGGTAGTTAAAAAGGAGATCATAAAGTGGCTGGATGCAGGAGTCATCTATCCCATTGCAGATAGTAGTTGGGTATGTCCTGTGCAGTGTGTGCCTAAGAAAGGAGGTATGACTGTGGTTCCAAATGAAAAAATGAGCTTGTTCCAATGGGGCCTGTTACTGGATGGAGAGTTTGCATGGATTATCGGAAGTTAAATGCATGGACTGAAAAGGATCACTTTCCCATGCCATTCATGGACCAGATGTTGGATAGACTTGCGGGAAAGGGTTGGTATTGTTTTCTTGATGGGTATTCTGGCTACAATCAAATTTCTATAGCTCCAGAAGACCAAGAGAAGACCACCTTCACTTGTCTATATGGGACTTTTGCTTTCAAACGAATGCCTTTTGGGTTGTGCAATGCTCCAGCAACCTTCCAGCGGTGTATGATTGAATTGGGAGAAGTGTCATTTCATGGTGAAAGAAGGTATAGTATTGGGTCATCGCATTTCTGAGAAAGGCATTGAGGTTGATAGAGCTAAAGTTGAGGTAATAGAAAAGCTTCCACCACCTATCTCTTTAAAAGGTGTTAGAAGTTTTCTTAGGCATGCAGGTTTTTATAGAAGATTCATCAAAGATTTCTCCAAAATTGCACATCCGTTGTGCAAATTGCTTGAGAAGGAGTGTAAGTTCTATTTTGATGATGACTGTGTTAGAGCATTTAAAGAGTTGAAGAAAAAGTTGGTTACAACACCAATCATTATTTCACCGGATTGGGGACAACCGTTTGAGGTAATATGCGATGCGAGTGGACTGGCGCTTGGTGTAGTATTGGGTCAAAGGCGAGAGAAAATTCTTCACCCTATTTACTATGCCAATAAAGCTCTAAATATGGCTCAAAAGAAATATACTGTGACCGAACAAGAACTTCTTGCGGTGGTTTTTGCGTTCGAGAAATTTTGATCACACTTGCTTGGTACTAAGGTTATAGTGCATACTGACCATTCTGCATTGGGGTATTTGATGGCAAAAAAGGATGCAAAACCGAGATTAATTAGATGGGTATTACTGGTACAATAGTTTGATTTTGTAGTAAAAGATAGAAATGGGACCGAAAATCAAGTTGCCGACCACTTGTCGAGATTAGAGGAAGAAGCTATGCTAAAGCTTAGAGATAGGGCTGAAATCAATGATGCTTTTCTAGATGAAAAGGTATTGGCTGCTTCTCATGATTTGATTCCTTGGTTTGCTGACTTTGCTAATTATTTGGCAAGCGATATTGTGCCCCAGATTTGTCTTTTCACCAAAGAGAAAGATTTATGCATGATGTGAAGAGATTCTTTTGGGATGAACCTTTCTTGTATCGTAGTTGTGCTGATGGGATTATTCGTCGATGTGTGCCTGAGGTTGAGATGTTGAGTGTACTTGAAGCATGCCATTCATCACTGTTGGTGGGCATCATAGTGGTATTCCTGATTTGCACATAAGATTTTGCAATGTGGGTACTACTGGCCTACCATTCACCAAAATGCTCATGACTTCGCTAAATCATATGATCGTTGCCAAAGAGAAGGAGGAATTTCAAAGAGGCAAGAGCTCCCAATGAATCCTATATTGGTGATAGAGTTGTTTGATGTATGGGGCATTGATTTTATGGGTCCATTTGTGAGTTCATATGGGATGAAGTATATTCTTGTTGCGGTTGATTATGTATCGAAATGGGTGGGAACGCGGTTGCACTCTCCAACAATGAAGGTAAAAGTATCACCGCATTCTTGAAAAAGAATATCTTCTCAGTTTGTACACCGAGGGCCATAATTAGCGATGGAGGTTCCCACTTTTGTAATAAGTTATTCAAGGTACTACTTGAGAAATATGATGTTCGTCACAATGTAGCCACTCCTTACCATCCACGAGACTAGCGGTCAAGTTGAAGTATCCAACGAGAGATCAAACGAGATATTGGCAAAGACTGTGAATGCTAATAGAACGGATTGGTCAAGGAAGCTTGACGATGCTCTATGGGCATATCATACTGCATACAAGATCCCCATAGGTATGTCTCCTTACCAACTTGTATATGGGAAGTCTTGTCATCTACCAGTAGAGTTAGAGCATAAGGCTATGTGGGCAATGAAGAAGTTAAATTTGGATTGGAGCGCCGCATCTAACCAAAGGATGAATGAATTGAATATGCTCGATGAGTTTCGCCTACAAGCTTATGAAAGCTCAGCCTTGTACAAAGAAAAGATGAAGAGGTATCATGACCAAAGAATTGAAAAGCGAGAATTTGTGGTTGGTGATCTTGTGCTGCTATTCAACTCTAGGTTGCGCTTGTTTCCAGGCAAACTCAAGTCCAAGTGGACAGGGCCATTTTTCCTCACGAAAGTGCTCTCACATGGAGCAGTTGAGGTTGAAAAAAAGGATGGAACAAGGTTCGTGGTGAACGGGCAAAGGATGAAGATCTATCTGGGAAATGCTGAAACTGTGCAAGAAGTGATTGAGGCCTACAATCTTGATGAAGTATGAGTAATCAAGACACCTATGTCGTGCCGCGACGTTAAATCAAGCGCTGCTTGGGAGGCAACCCAAGGTGTACAATCTAGCCAACGATAGGGTTCTGTTTTCCAATTAGTAGTTTAGTTTTCTCTGATTACTTGCGTCTTTGTATTAATTTAGTTCTTAGTGTTGGCTAGAATTAGTATAGGGTCCGTGTCTAAAAGGTGTCAAGAAAATGTAAAAAAATAATAGATTATTGGTTGCTACATGTGCAGGTACACCACATAATGAATCTGCAGAAATTGGTCTGGTGCAGAGGTCTACAAATCCCATCGACGGTCCGTCGATTGATCCACGGACCGTGAATGGTATCCGTAGATCCAAGGTAAGCCCCTAAATTTTTCTAACTATAGTAATGATCTACGGTCCTGATCTACGGACCGTAGATCGACTCACGGACCGTAGACGGGGTCTCGTGAGTCCAAACCCTAAGGCTATCTGACCCGACCCGGACCCCCCTACTTAAATAACCCCTTGGTTTGAATCATTCTCATTCCCTCCATTTACCCCCACAACCATTTCCCCATCTTTCCAACTCCCTAATTCACTCTATAACTACCATATAAAACACTCCCTTCCATATATTCCCAAAATCCCTTCAATTTACTTTACTCTCCATTCCATATTCCACCCTTTAAGGTCCGGTGTTCGGTTAATAGCAAAGCGGTGTTTCAATTGTCTTGCTAAGAAGTGTCGTCACACAATCCCCCACTCCTCGTTGCTTGTAAGGTAATGGACTTTCCCCTCACTTTGAATTTCGATTCATAGCCTGAATATAGGAAGTCGAGAGTTGGGTCATAACTTAAGGTTATTGTTTGATGTAATTACATGATAAATCTACAATTTACAATACCCTTGGAATGATAGATAGTAATTGTGTAGATTTATTGTATGTGATTGCAAGCCTATATGTAAGTTTCGACTTAGGGTTCTAGAATTTATCTAAATTATGTGTTAAAATAATCGATCGGAATCGTAAGAATGAAGAACTAGCATAATTGAGTGTTGAAATGCATGATGAGACTTGTTAATGTTGAAATTTAGGGCCATATATGTCTAAATAGTAATATAGGGCTAAAAAAACTAGGCACAAATGGCATCCACGATACCCCGTCTACGGACCGTAGACCCATCTGTTTGTAGATGAGGTTAAATCCTTTGGATGCACACGCAAAAATTATCCAAGTGTAAAACCACAGAAGTGGACTACGGTTCGTAGATTAATCTACGAACCGTTCTGCACATCTGTGGTTTCCATCTACAACCTATATTTCTGGTCCTCTGATCCACGGCAGAGTCCCACGGACCGTAGATCAGTCTACGGACTATAGGTACCCTCCGTGGATGACCACTGTAGCTTGTGTCTGAAATATTTTTTGGACTTTGTTATTGTTCGTTTATAGTTTTTACTTTTTCTTAGTATAGTTGTGGTTAGTTTTGGGGCACTAATATCATTTCCGCAGGTACAATGGCACCCAAGAAGATGGTCACCTACTCCAAAAGGGGCAAGTCCAAATCTGTTTCCCCTAGTTTCCGGTTGATTGATGAGGACACAGACACCGACACTGATCCAGCATACGTGCCTCTCAGCACTAGGACTTCTCGCGCCAGAGGCACACCCCGAAAGGTGCTTCTCGACATAGTCACTGTCTCCTAGTCTGATGAGGAGCACACACTGATCGGGTCACCAACTGGGGCTACTTCCAGTTCAGGGGAGTCTATATCAGGATCTGAATCTGACCATGCTTCAGGCTCCAAGTCTGCCCACTCTTCACGATCCGAGTCTTCCCATTCTACAGGGCCTAATGCCAAATCTTCCACCGGGTCTGGAGAAAATGACCAAGCAGCCTAATCTGACGAGCCTACTAGTTCAGAGTCCATGCCCGCACCACCGAATGATGACCCCACTCCTGTAACCAGAAAGCTAAATAGGTGGTGTGTCGAGGGACAATGGCAAATTTACAGGGATGCAAAGATGGTCAACAAAAAATAGAAAATGGTTCGACTGATCACAGAAGAGCGGAGAGTTCTCTTGGGGAGCTTGCACACTGTTCCAGACATTCACAGGCTATTCAACCTTCACAAGTGTGACTGGATGGCTCGAGACCCAGGGACGTACAACGAGGAGATTGTGCGGGAGTTCTATGCTTCCTATCTTTGCCACTCTCACGGGGCTCCATTTCTAAGCGGTCGAAGCCCCTAGCTCAGGATCCGCTCACTTCCACATTGGTTCGAGGGTGCCCGGTGGAAATATCACCTGCCACAATTAGACGATTTCTCTATGGTCCTACTGCGGGTCACTCTTGGTCTCTAAATATAACGGAGTTTGATTACAAATGGGACATTGTACGGAGTGGTGCTTTGCAGAGGAATTCTGAGTAGCGAGACGCTGTGATACTTTGATTGGCCAGATACATAGCTGCAGATGGCGAGCGTGCGAAATGGGTCGCAGCTCCACGATTGGGCATCCGGAAGGCAACATTGAATTTTGTGGCCAAGTTTTTTTGGCTGCTGGTACGTAACCGAGTGTCGCCGACAAAAGCTGATAATCAAGTTAGGTGGGACAGAGCAGTCATGGTAGCGGCATTGGTAGCAGGGGTGGAGATCGACTTTGCCATCGGCATAAGAGGGCATTCAGGACCTCCACCACTTACCCCTTTCCATGTTTAATTTTTCAGTTGTGCAGGGACTCTGGAGTGCCGATCTGGCATTGTGACAAGCTAATTCATCCTACAGGGGCATTGGACATCGGCCTAGTTGGGCGCTGTTGTTGTCCCCTTGGCCAGAGTACAGAAGTTAGAGGCTCAGATGGCCACACTGCTACATCACATCCAGCTGTGGATGCAAAAGTTGATCGCCAAGTACGAGGCTAAAGTGGAGCGCAGGATGGAGGGAATGATGGACCGAAAGGTCCAGGCTGTTCATAATCGTCTAGATGCCGTCGAACTAAGAGTCCTCGAGCGATCAGCCCCGACCATAGATCTATCTGCTTTGCAGGCTGACATAGCTAGCCTCCGGTCTGACGTTGAGGCCATTCTTACTGCACCTTCAGTTGAGCCTCAGGTTGCCCCCACTGCACTAGCTGATGATACAGTGTTAGATGCCCTATTTAGTGAGACCGCCGAGGAGGGACTTGGACTCACACATGCCAAAGGCAAGCGGCACCGCTCTCATCGCACTGAGGAGGAAAAAGCCCTCAAGAAACAGCATAGGCAGGAAAATGAGGCTAGGAGGGCATCGATAGTAGATGAAGAGTTGCGCCAACAGAGGGAGCGTGAGAGAGTTGCAGGGGCGTCGAGCTCTGCCCCAGTTGTAGCGGCCCAGCCTGTTTTGGTGGACGGAGAGAGATTAATAGAGAGCACTACTGCGGGTGCTATGACTGATGATGTGGGCACTACTGAGGGTGCACCCACTGGTGTTCCAGCAGGTTCCGGGAAACCAGACCCCCCTACTTGTTGATGATTCGCCGGCACTTTGCGCCACAGTTTTGCTTCACCCAATTAATTTTCTTTTAATATTTCTATATGCGTTGGGGACAACTGCATCTATTTTTGTTGGGGGTGGGGTAAATGGATTCTGAGTGATAGGGTGAAATCTAAATAACCCAACTCATGAATCCTCCCTTGAGGTTTTCTTGCCTGTGTTCTTTCTCCCCAAAGGACTGTTTAATTTTTGTTGAACCGGCATGTCTTAGGATTGTATGTGTAGAAGCATGATACAGAATGAAGCATGATGGCTTATGAAAAATGATACTCGTCAGATTTTTGGATGTATGCTAGAAATTGTAGGCTACGATTAGTTGATTGTGTTGATTCTAAGCATGACATAATAAATCAACTCGATGGCACGACTTGAGCTAAAACTTGAACTAGGTAATCTAATAATCTGATAATGAAACTATGTGTCAAGAGTGGGTGAGAATCGTTGAGTGTTCAAACATTTTTGTGCAAAACTAGAACTTGCCCGGTTAGTCATGATAAGACAATTCAATCTAGAGGTTAGGAAGTGATCATAGGCCATTATTCTGAAAAGTCCGCAAATTTCCTAGAAGGATTCAACCAAATGAAATAACTGTTCCCTTTGATCCAACTTCGAGCCTAAAATAAACCATTTCTTTCTAAAACCCCAAACTCACCTTCCCATAATCTACTATGATTGGCCCCGGTCCCTCCTTGGACATATGCACTTTGACTTAGGCCAAAAGCCTAAGTTGAGGGTGGCTAATGCAAAAGTAACTTCAATCTTGGCCCTGACCTGACATCGGGTATTGTGCACCTCAATTGATGAAAAATCCATAAGTTGAGGGTGGTTATGAAAGAGGATACTGAGAGAAAAATGGGTATGAAAAGAGCGAGGTGAAGAAGAGAGAAAACGCGAGGAAAGGATGTGACTAGTAAAAAAAAAAGAAGGAAAGATGAATGTGAAAAATAAAGAGCTACAAATTCTGAAGTCACATCCTTGGTTGAAGAAAATCATGTGAAAGAAGGTAAAACTGTAGAATGTCAGAAATAGGACAAAAAGAGGCTAAAAGGCAAAGTGTAATGTCAAGGAGGGCAGAAAGTCACTAAGTAGTACCCAAATGTACCACACCTGACCCTGAGCCTACGTTACAAGCCAAAAAGTCCTATAGTGATCCTAGAATCTAGTTTGGAGAGTCTAAACAGTGAAAATAAGGGCAAGCTTATGGCATAAAACACTAACTGTATTTGAAATTACTTCTGAGCATGAGTGTTGAATAAATCCTTGCACCATCAATGACATTAAACTTTTGTGAAAAGAGGATTTCGTTTGAAGTAAGCGCACTAGTTACATTGTCGGAAAGTTGGTACCTTGGTGATAGTGATAAGGTGCATGTTGTGTGTCAGTTGGTCGATCTGTGTCATGGTTTGATTTGCATGGATTAGCTTGTCGAGTCTAAAAGAACGAAGTTGCATCTAAAAAGTGAGGGGGGTAGAGAGCCATGTGATTGCTTGAGCCTGAAATGCTTGCTTCTATACAAGTGTCGTTTAGAGTCGTATTGCGTCGCTTGAGGACAAACAACGAATTTAAGTTGAGGGTGTTGATATATCGTGAGTTTACGGTATTTCTAATACATTTCACTTACAAGTTGTGTGTGTCTAGGGCCTTTTTGTATTGGTTTTTATGTGTTTTATTATGTTTTTGCAGGAAAAATGTTCAGGCGCAGAAGTAAGGAGACAACTGAGAAAAATGTAGAAAAAGGGCTTTCACGGAGACGATCTACGGACTGTAGGTCCATTGACGGTTCGTAGGTGATGACCGTAGATTAGCATCCAAGGGATAGATGACAAATCAGGGAAATCTGACCAAGTGTGGAACCACGGTGTCAATTGACGGTCCGTAGATTGATCTATGGACCGTACTGATCAAACCGTAGAAGAAGACTGCAAGGGTTCCAGTACCTGATTTTTGAAGATTCTAAGTATGGAGCTACGGAGAGGATTGACGGACCGTAGATCAATCTACGGTCCGTCCTGCAAGTCCGTCGTTTGCTTCAGAGAGGCTGATTTTTGGATGCTAAAATATTTTCTAAGTCCTGGCTGATGGAAGGGACTTACGGACCGTAGACCAATCGACGGTCCGTAAGTCAGTCTCGTGGATTGAAGACGTGTGCCTGAACAAACTTTCCTTAATTTGTTTCCTTTTTAAATTAGGATTTGTTTTTCTATAAATAGGACATGAAAACCTCGTTTTTAGGGGTTAGACATTATTCTTCTAGTTCTACTTTGTGACTTTGGAGATTTAGTTACAATTCTAGCAATTATTAATTTTATAAGTTCGTTTTGAAGATTTTGGGCTTTGCAACTCAAGTTGAATTTCTGGGTTTATTATTCTCTTTACGTAAGTTCATGATTTCTTTATCTAAAATTATGAATTGTGTTCTTGCTATTATGAGTAACTAAATCCACAACTAGGGTTGTGGGAACCGTGAGCGATTAACAAAATATGAATAGTAAATAGGCAATTCTTGAATAGTGTTTTGCATGCATTGATAATTCTTTCGTTTAGAAGTCTTTTTAACGAGTGCACGCGTTAGAACTCGCCTTGTTGCTACTTGCCGGATCAAGCAGGTAATCAACAAGAAAAGAATTATCAACATAGATTTAGTGTGATACTATCTAATAGGCTAGTATCTGTCACGACTCGATTTATCAAGTCATGATGGCACCTACTATAACCCACCAGCAGGTAAGCCAACCCGTAACCCGGAACCACAAGTAATGGGTCTGAGGGTAGAAATTAAACAAGAGTAAGCAAATAACAATATAAACAAATAAAGATCCCTCCCCAAAACAACAGGTACCCAGTAGGCATCATCGGCCGACGAGCAAGATAAGCAAAAGTAAGGCGAAATGCAAATAAAGGGTCACATCAAGTGCACGAGTAGTAAATGGGGGTATGTACACGAGCGTACAGCAACAAAGACAAGTAATCTAACTAACTCCGCCAGGCTCCCATAAACCCGACGGGTACGCTCGTGCACAATAAAAGAAACCACCACGCACGGACCCCCATAAGCCCTAAGCAGATGCATCGACATGAGATAAAGTAAAATAATGGAGCTAGAAGGTCTATCACAATATTACCAAATTCGGACTTTTAACCGAACCATTCCCAATCATATTCCAAGATCTCATTACGTCCAGGACTTTAACTTAGGAATCTTTCCAACCTCCAAACCTCAACCTACGGATGAGAGTAATCGAGACCAAAGCGAAGCTTTAGTGAGGTGGGAATACACCACGTGCTTGGACCACGGACTCGAACCGGGTACTATAGCTAATGAGTCAACCTATATGGGCCGGACCACGGACTCGAACAGGTCTTTGTAACCAAGGTCCGGGCACGGGTGGGCCGGACCACGGACTCAACCAAGGCACCGTAGCCAAAACCAGATCACGGTAAGTTGGACCACGGACTCTAAACCAGATGCATGTAGCTAAGCTTTGGACATAAGTAAGTTTGGACCACGGACTCTAAAGATGCATTGTAGCTAAAACCAGATCACGAGTAAGGCTGGACCACGGACTCCTAACCGGCACCGTAGCTAAGCTTTGGACATAAGTAAATTTGGACCACGGACTCTAAGGGCACGGTAGCTAAAACCGGATCACGTGTGGACCACGGACCACCGGACTCTAACCTACTTTTGTAGCTAAGCCCGGACATAAGTAAGCCGGACCACGGACTCTAACCGGATGCGTAGCTAAAACCAGATCACGGGTAAGGTGGACCACGGACTCTAACCTGCGCGTAGCTAAGCCTGGACATAAGTAAGCTGGACCACGGACTCTAACCGGGTACTGTAGCTAAGAATCAATATCCAACCATCCATCGCGGGAAATATCACCAAATCGATTACTATAAATAATCCTTTTAGTCCGACCCTCATATACCCCAAATCGAGGAAGTATCCAATAATGAGTAAGCTAGACCACGGACTTTAACCGGGTTTTGTAGCTAAGAATCAATATCCAACCATACGTCGCGGGAAAATATCACCACACCGATTACCATAAATAATCATTTTAGTCCGACCCTCATATACCCCAAATTGCCGAGGAAGTATCCAATAATGAGTAAGCTAGACCACGGACTTTAACCGGGTATTTGTAGCCGATAGAAAAAAAAAGGGGCATTATGGGTACAAGGTCATAGCCGAGTTACCCAGGCTATCGACTCAAGTACGCTATATCGATCTACAAGGAGCTGATTGTTCGAAACGACGTCGGAAAAAGTTCTACTGCCCAACGACATCCGAAGTCTCGCAAGTCTATGGCAACACTTGCCTAAGCCTAGACTAAGGCCAAACATACTTCAATGCAATAATATCATATACTCCACCGAGATATGGTTATTCAATAATATCAAGAGACATCTTTGTCATAACCCAACACTTTCCCGAAATAAGGTCTAAAGGCGGGAATTATAGAAATTTAGCATGCTCGACACCCGAACCCCTCCATACTCAAGCAAATCAATAAACAAATGCCTCCAACATGCTCAATCTTACGAGAGAAAACCATAGCCTACGAAAGCCGATCACGCGTGCTCCAACTCACGGTACGGATCTTTTCCTCTCCGAACGGTCTCCAAATGCTTCCCCACTAACAAAGGTTAATCACCTCGTCATTACGAATATATTGACACTAAAATTATATTTTTCGGAGACGGACCCAAAATCGGGTCTAAACGGGATTGTGGGGCCCACACTTAGAATCTCAAAATCGAATCCGTGGAAACGTCCCAACTACCTTACTAAACTAATACCCCAAAATTTTAGCACACAAACAGATGCCTACAACACCGCAAATCAGCCACAATAAATAAAAAGGGCAGCCCCTTGATCACCAATTTTTGGAAAAACGAGACCCTTTCAACCCAAACAGATTATACCACGACGATCTTTGCGAAAAACTCTACAAGTTAGCCACAAGAATGACTTAAAACGGACTTACGATGATCAAGATCTCACATTTCAAAATTCAATAGCAAAACCATCCGGAAATCACACTGGCAGTGGCTAAAATTGATTTCTTACCTCAAACGAAGCCTCCCCTCGCGTTTCCGAGATCACCGCTAGATTCCCCGAAATTCTCTTGAAGTTTGCCTTTTGAATCACTTAATTTGGACTCAAAATGAAGGATTAATCTCAAGTTGAAGTTGGATGAAAAATGTGGACAAAATTCGTTTTTAAAATCTGGAAATTTCCAGATTTCACTCCCCCTGCCACGTGTCGTCACGTGGATCTGCCACGTCACCGCCGCGTCAAAAATTCTACAACCCTTGAGACTTAAATTTCGATGTTTGGACTCGTTCGGAGTCGGAAAAATACAAACCTTATATGAAATCTGATTGGAAACGATATTTCGGACTCAACGGTGAAGGCGAAATTTCCATTTGGAGCTCGCATCGACGAAAAGTGGGTCCCACACCCGGTATCATTTTGAGCCGATTCCACTGTTTGCTATCTAAAGTCTCGCGAAGTGAACAAAGGGTCGTTCCAGACCAAAATCGATCTTCCGAAGCTAACCTAGCTGCCCGAATTTTCATCGAGCACGTCTTCCAAGAAGGTTGGCCAAGGTCAACTTTTGAAGTTAAAAAAATCTCCAAAGCAGGAGAACGGGGCTAAAACCCATGCGAACGACCAGACGAACGGACAGTCAGTGCCAGCAAGTCATAAATGACTTGGGGTCGCTACAGGAATGCTCTAAACGATGAAATTAATTCTTTAATTTAAAAATGACCTGGAGGGTCATTACAATATCCACTACTAAAAGAACTTTCGTCCGCGAAAGTAAGAGTCAAGAAGTACCTGAATGCTCAAAAAAAGTCGGGGACGTGCCCGCATCTCATGCTCGATCTCCCGAGATAACCTCCTCAACCGGACGATGTCTCCAAATCTTAAGTGCAAAAACCACCGCCACCAACTCTAAGTCATGGGTGGGGTAGTTGCGCTCATGAATCTTAAGTTTGCCTCGACGCATAAGAAATAACCCGCCCCGCTTTGCATCAATACACAACCCAAACCAACGCCCGGATGCGTCACAATATACCGTGAAGCCCTCGCCCTCAATCGGAAGAGTCAATATAGGAGCGGTGGTCAATAACTCCTTGAGCCTCAAAAAGCTCGCCTCACACTCCTCTCGACCAAACAAAGGAAACATCTGGCGAGTCAACCGCGTCAAAGGCGCCGCTATAGTAGAAAATCCCTCAACAAAACGCCTATAGTAGCCTCCCGCCAATCCGACTAAGCTACGAATCTCGGTCACGAGAGGTGGGCTGTGCCAATCACGAATAGCCTCAATCTTCGCCGGATCAACCCTAATACCCTCCTTGGACACCACGTGCCCCAAGAAGGCTACGAGACTCAAGCCAAAACTCGCACTTTGAGAACTTGGCATAAAGCCGTGATCTCTCAAAGTGCGGAGCACTATCCTCAAATGTTGCTCATGCTCATTCCGGCTCCGCGAGTATACCAAAGTATGTCATCAATGAAGACAATGACAAATAAATCAAGGTATGGCACGAACACACGTGTCATCAAGTCCATGAAGGCGGCGGGGGCATTAGTCAACCCAAACGACATCACCAAGAACTCATAATGGCCATAACGAGTCCTAAATGCGGTCTTAGGGACGTCCGCGCCCTAATCCTCAAGCGGTGGTAGCCGGATCTTAAATCAATCTTAGATAATACCACGGCACCACGAAGGCGATCAAACAAATCATCAATACGAGGCATGGGGTAACGGGTTTTCTTTGTCACCTTGTTGTTGCCTATAGTTAATACACAATCGCATAGTACCGTCCTTCTTCACGAAGAGGGACAGGGCACCAAGGCGATACACTAGGCCGAATGAATCCCTTACCCAAGAGATCCGGGCGAACACCGAGCTCCTGAGCTCTGCGGGAGCCATCCGATATGGCGGAATAGAAATAGGGCGAGTACCGGCTCAAGCTCAATCGGAAAATCAACATCACGCTCGGGGGTAGGCCGGGTAGATCGAGGGAAACACATCTATGAAGTCACGAACAACGAGAACCGACTCAACCCGGAGAAACCTCCCTACTCACATCACGTACATAGGCCAAATATGATAAGCATCCGCTAGCCACTAGCCTCCTAGCACGAATAAAAGAGATAACCCCAGGCGGTGTGCTACTACGAGATCCCCCGCCACACCACCGGAGGAATACCGGGAATAGCTAAGGTAAAGTCTTAGAAAAGCAATCTAAAACAGCGCGATAAGGGGATAACCAATCCATGCCCTTAATCACATCAAAATCAACCATGTCAAGCAATATAAGGTCGGCCCGGGTGTCACGCCTGGATAGTAACTAAGCAAGATCGAAATACGATCCACTACTAAAGACTCACCCACGGGGGTCGACACACGCAACGGCGCTAAAGAGGCTCGAGACATCAAACTCAATCGAGAGGCATAGTAGACACGAAACATACGAAAAATAGAGCTGGATCAAATAAAGCCAAGGCGGGCTCTGCGGCATAATAACACTTGTACCGTGATCACATCGTCCGAGGCCTCATCTGCTCTAGCCGGAGCTGCATAAAAGTGGGCCCGGACTCCCCTACCCCGTGCATCCGCTCGCGCCCCTAATCTGCCTCCTTGGGAACCACCCCGTATACCCACGGTGACCACCCCTACGGCCCTGTCCGTGGCCTCGCCTCTATTTGGAGGTGCTGGCGCATGCTCGATTGCCTGTGGAACGGGTAAGGCTAACTGCGATGGGGACACTCGCGGGCCCAATGATCTAAATCCCCACACAACAAAACAACGAACTCTCTCCTCCTCCATATCTCGGGCCGATGCTGCGACCCTGGCTTAACCTTGGTGTCAACGTCTACCCCAAGATGGGGATCTGTCTGCAGGCTGGATTGCATCAGCCCCGACTGCGCCGCCTCGCGTGCGAGCCATACCCCGAAAGAATGAAACAAGTGATATTTCAAGGAACCAATAGACACACGCCGCTGCTAAAGCGAAACAAAAGAGGAAATTTTCCTAAGGACATCCTGTAGCCTCCCGAAGATAAGTTACGGACGTCTCGCACCGATCCGTGAGACTCTACTAGACGTTAGCCTGTACAAGTGAGACCGACGAACCCGGGCTCGATACCAATTTGTCACGACTCGATTTATCAAGTCATGATGGCACCTACTATAACCCACCGGCGAGTAAGCCAACCCGTAACCCGGAACCACAAGTAATGGGTCCGAGGGTAGAAATTAAACAAGAGTAGGCAAATAACAATATAAACAAATAAAGATCCCTCCCAGAACACGGAAGTCACCCGTACAGAGCTACTACAAAATGAGTACAAGCCCCAAAGGCGGTCAACAAAGGCGGACTGTCTCGAAAGGAAGAAGACAAGTCTATATATATATAGATGGAGACAGAAATAGTACGAGGAATGCCGTGTGCTCACCCCCGTCTCCGAGATAAGTCTACCCAAGCTCGATCAACGCGGCTACTAGTGCTCGGACTGCATCACAAAATAGATGCGGAGCGTAGCATGAGTACCAAAACAACGAGTACCCGTAGGCATCATCGGCCGACGAGAGCAAGATAAGCAAAAGTAAGGCGAAATGCAAATAAAGGGTCACATCAAGTGCACGAGTAGTAAATAGGGGGTATGTACACGAGCGTACGGGCAACAAAGACAAGTAATCTAACTAACTCCGCAAAGGCTCCCATAAACCCGACGGGTACGCTCGTGCACAATAAAAGAAACCACCCGCACGGACCCCCATAAGCCCGGCAGATGCATCGGCGAGATAAAGTAAAATAATGGAGCTAGAAGGTCTATCACAATATTATCAAATTAGGACTTTTAAGCTGAACCATTCCCAATCATATTCCAAGATCTCATTACGTCCCGGACTTTAGCAGGAATCTTTCCAACCTCAAAACCTCAACCTACGGATGAGGTAATCGAGACTAAGGCGAAGCTTTAGTGAGGTGGGAATACACCACGTGCAAAGCTGGACCACGGACTCGGCAGGGGTACTATAGCTAATGAGTCAACCTATATGGGCTGGACCACGGACTCGAACCGGGTCTTGTAGCCAAGGTCGGGCACGGGTGGGGTGGACCACGGACTCGAACCCGGGTACGTAGCCAAAACCCGGATCACGGGTAAGTTGGACCACGGACTCTCTTAGAATGTGCGTAGCTAAGCACGGACATAAGTAAGATTTGGACCACAGGACTCTAACCTGGTCGTAGCTAAAACCGAGATCACGGAGTAAGTTGGACCACGGACTCTAACCAAGATGCGTAGCTAAGCTTTGGACATAAGTAAATTTGGACCACGGACTCTAACAGGGTACGGTAGCTAAAACCCAGATCACGGGTAAGTGGACCACGGACTCTAACCGGTGGACATAAGTAAGCTGGACCACGGACTCTAACCGGGTGCTGTAGCTAAGAATCAATATCCAACCATCCATCGCGGGAAATATCACCAAATCGATTACTATAAATAATCCTTTTAGTCCGACCCTCATATACCCCAAATCGCTGAGGAAGTATCCAATAATGAGTAAGCTAGACCACGGACTTTAACCGGGTGCTGTAGCTAAGAATCAATATCCAACCATACGTCATGGGAAAATATCACCACACCGATTACCATAAATAATCATTTTAGTCCGACCCTCATATACCCCAAATTGCGAGGAAGTATCCAATAATGAGTAAGCTAGACCACGGACTTTAACCGGGTATTTGTAGCCGATAGAAAAACGAGGGCATTATGGGTACAAGGTCATAAGGTGAGTTACCGGCTATCGGACTCAAGTCCGCTATATCGATCACACAAGAGCTGATTGTTCGAAACGACGTCGGAAAAAGTTCTACCGCCCAACGACATCGAAATCTCGCAAGTCTATGGCAACACTAGTCTAAGCCTAGACTAAGGCCAAACATACTTCAATTCAATATTATCATATACACCACCGAGATATGGTTATTCAATAATATCAAGAGACATCTTTGTCATAACCCAACACTTTCCCGAAATAAGGTCTAAGGCGGAATTATAGAAATTTAGCATGCTCGACACCCGAACCCCCTCCATACTCAAGCAAATCAATAAACAAATGCCTCAACATGCTCAATCTTACGAGAGAAAACCATAGCCTACCCGAAAGCCGTCACGCGTGCTCCAACTCACGGCACAGGATCTTTTCCTCTCGAACGGTCTCCAAATGCTTCCCCACTAACAAAAGGTTAATCCCCTCGTCATTACGAATATATTGACACTAAAATTATATTTTTCGGAGACGGACCCAAAATCGGGTCTAAAACGGGATTGTGGGGCCCACACTTAGAATCTCAAAATCGAATCCGTGGAAACGTCCCAACTACCTTACTAAACTAATACCCCAAAATTTTAGCACAAACAGACGCCTACAACACCGCAAATCAGCCACAATAAATAAAAAGGGCAGCCCCTTGATCACCAATTTTTGGAAAAACGAGACCCTTTCAACCCAAACAGATTATACCACGACGATCCTTGCGAAAAACTCTACAAGTTAGCCACAAGAATGACTTAAAACGGACTTACGATGATCAAGATCTCACAATTCAAAATTCAATAGCAAAACCATCCGGAAATCACACTGGCAGTGGCTAAAGTGATTTCTTACCTCAAACGAAGCCTCCTCGCGTTTCCGAGATCACCGCTAGATTCCCTCGAAATTCTCTTGAAGTTTGCCTTTTGAATCACTTAATTTGGACTCAAAATGAAGGATTAATCTCAAGTTGAAGTTGGATGAAAAATGTGGACAAAATTCGTTTTTAAAATCTGGAAATTTCCAGATTTCACTCCCCTGCCACGTGTCGTCACGTGGATCTGCCACGTCACCGCCGCGTCAAAAATTCTACAACCCTTCAGACTTAAATTTCGATGTTTCGGACTCGTTCGGAGTCGGAAAAATACAAACCTTATATGAAATCTGATTGGAAACGATATTTCGGACTCAACGGTGAAGGCGAAATTTCCATTTGGAGCTCGCATCGACGAAAAGTGGGTCCCACACCCCGTATCATTTTGAGCCGATTCCACAATTTGCTATCTAAAGTCTCGCGAAGTGAACAAAGGGTCGTTCCAGACCAAAATCAATCTTACGAAGCTAACCTAGCTGCCCGAATTTTCATTTGAGCACGTCTTCCAAGAAGGTTGACCAAAGTCAACTTTTCAAGTTATAAAAATCTCCGGGGCGACCGAACAGTCAGTGCCAGCAAGTCATAAATGACTTGGGGTCGCTACAGGAACGCTCTAAACGATGAAATTAATTCTTTAATTTAAAAATGACCTGGAGGGTCATTACAGTATCGATTGGTGCGAAGTAATAACTAAGCCAAACATCGATTATGACGTCTAATATGAGGTAAAGGTAAGGGTTGGTAAATTATACACACGTAGCCGGATCAAGATGTGGGGTGAAATTCTCTAGATGCCGGATCAAGAATTTAGAGATACCTAACTTATCACTTTGTATGCAGTACACTAGGAAAGAATTGTTGTTACTAGGATTATTGCATCATGAGTTTGTGGGGAACACGTATACCCTAGTTATTTCTCTCATCTTGATAACAACAAAAAATTGAGTTTTGTTTGATTACTGATTACTTATTGAATTCTTATTATTTGTTTCATATAAACAAAACCCCCCCCTTTTAATTACCTGTTTCTGGAAGTAATTTGACTAATTGAATATAATTGTGGGTTAAAGTAAAGTTTATACCATTTTTCCTCGTGGGATCAACCCCAATCTACAAGTTGGGTTCTCTACTTGATAACGATCGCTTATACTTCTGTAGGGAGGTGTAATTTGAGCGTATCAAATCCATACTTCAATTCAAGCAAAGTTAGGTGTCAAGTCAAGAAAAGTTCATAGAGTTTTTCAAAAGTCTTTTACAAACGTTTAACTTTGTTTTAAGACTTGAGTTTTGAGTTGAGCACATAGTAAAGATTGTTCATTTCTTCAAAAAGTGTATATTGGGACTATGTATTCCCAAAGAGTAAATGTTTTCACATTTATACAAGAGAGGAAACAATGATTTCCAAGAAATCCTTTGAACTTGTTTTT
The DNA here is from genome assembly GCA_029007595.1 of Solanum commersonii. Lineage (NCBI taxonomy): Eukaryota > Viridiplantae > Streptophyta > Magnoliopsida > Solanales > Solanaceae > Solanum > Solanum commersonii. Next base: position 109,609 of record JAJTWQ010000293.1, read on the forward strand.
GAGTAATTATCTCAAACCACATAAATAGTTTTTTTAAAAAAACATATGAGATGAGTATATTTTGGGATTAGTATTGATCACCTATGTGGGGACGAGTTCATAATAACTATAGTCTCCATAAACCATGTAGCCATCGTTGGTAGAAAGGGTCATACTTTTTAGATGATTCCTTAATACTTTTTAGCATAGACTAGTGGATCCACTTAGTTGAGGCGTTGAATATCCCCGCAAATTATAGGACAGTTCTAGCAGTGTGGGCGAGACGTTGTATCATCACATTAGCTTATAGTGATGGTTGTCAATTAGAGAAACTCCTACCGAATTATATTACTTTATTATATATGGATATTGAGTTGTTACCTATGGTTTAGATGCTTTATATAAACTGCAGCTTTACTGTTGTATATTTATGCATTGAGTTGAGTATTCATGAGTTGAGTAAAGTTGAGGTAAGTGTTTCATTCAGAATTCAGTTCAAGCTTATGTCATGTTTAGTTTTCCCATCGCATGCTCGTACATTAAATCTACTGATTCCATTTGACCTGCATCATTTTATGATGCAGATACAGGTAAACATGATCAGTATCCAGTGCCTCGTTGATCTAGTCGAGCACTTAGAGTTAGTTGGTGAGCCTCCATATTTTTCGGAGGATCCATTTTGTTATGTTTTGTTTTATTGCTTTTGGTTATTTCAGTTGTTAGGATGATCGGGGGTCTGATCCAGACATCACTCTTAGTATCTAGAGGTTTCATAGACAGTTAGATATGAATTCTTTAGTCTTGATATTTCAATTTTTTTGCTAGAAGACTCAAGTTGTCACTTTAGCTTAGTTGAATGTTATTTCTAAACATTCTCAGTTTATCTATTCAGATTGTTTATTAAGGTTGTATGTAAGGCATTTTATGTTGAGTAAGTGTTCCGCTTAGAGTCTAGCCAGGCCAAGGGTTCGCTTTGGGCCAACAATGGTTCTCAAGTGCCAGTCTCGCCAAGGGTGTAGGTTCGGGGTGTGATACATACATTCCATGTACTGACGCCATTTGGCCTACATGTTTTATGATGCAGATACATGTAGCCAAGATCAACAACCAGCGCTTTGTTGATTCAGTTGAGTTCTAGAGTTATTTGGTGAGCATTCTTGCTTCGGAGGATCCCTTATTTATATTAAGTTATTTAAGTTTGTTAGGATGATCGGGAGACTTTTCCCGACATCTCTCATAGTATTAGAGGCTTCATATATAGATAGACAGTAGTGCATGAGTCTCTTCATTTTCAGTTGTTTATGTTGAGACTTGAGTTGTCTCTTTGGCTAGTTGAATGTTTTATTTCTAAAATATTATGAGTATTTCTATGAGACATTGAGTAAACTTGTGCTTTTGAGTTGATCTTATGTATGAGTAAGTCTTTCGCTAAGAGTTAAGACAGATTAAAGTTTACTTGGTGCCATCAATAGTTCTCGAGTGCTCTTCCCGTGCAGGGTGCAGGCTTGGGCCGTGACATTCAAGTACAAATGAGATTGTTGTTAATTATACCAATGAAAAGAAGATACAGATTTGACTCATGCATCACCTATCATGTTTTCTTCTTTTTTTTATATGTATTTTGTAAGTTTAGTTTAGATGAGTTTTAAATATGTCATTCTGTTGTATATGTTTCCCTATTATTAAAAGGTATTCCAATTATATTTAAAGTGATTAATGCACGTATTTTTTATGTGTATCACCTATATATTAATTATATCTAATTTTTATGTATGTGTTCCACACATATATCACCTATTAATTTTTATATATTTGGTAATAATAATTTAAATGAGATTTAAATATGTTGATTCATGATATATGTAGTTTCTATTATAAAAATATATGTTGTTTCGATGTTTATATAACTAGTGCACGTGTTATGAATTTAATTTGATTTTTTTCGACACCATTATAAAGTTTGTACTTAATGTTACCAATATTTTTTTCACACGCGATATCTGAAAGCCAAATATACAAGGTGAATGAACTTTGGGCAATAAGTATTAAATAAAGATATATGATAACAAAAATTTTAGTAATATAAGGAGTGCACTTGATCAATTTTAAGATAAAACATATTTTTCTAAAATTTGTGACTTAGAGAGCCGAATCAATATTTTTTCCCGGAAGTGTGTTGCAACAAATGAGTTAAATATAGGAAACAAATTAGGAAAAAGAAGTTATTACATTACAAAGTTATAGTGCATAATTGGTATGCCCACCTACAATTTCTTAATTTGAAGGATTTATTTGTCATTCATACTTCAGAAATGAATAATGCAAGTTTTTCTTCTCTTTCATTTTTATTACCTTCTCATCTATTACTTCGATGTCTTTTATGCAATTGAGTGTTTTGTACTCATATGTAATTCATTATTCTTGTACCAACTACTCTTTCAATTTTGTTTGAGAAAAAATCCATCATACATTTGCACGTATATGCATCCAATACTTTTTTTGATTGAAAATCTACCATCAGCTTAACCTAGGGACCCACAACATGTGAGTTTAAAAAATGTTATTTTACACTCTCCAGTACATGCATATAAAAAAAATTTACAAGGAAATCATCTCAACATGCGAGTTCACAAAATGTCATCCTACGTTCTCCTATATGTACATCAAACATTTATTTGTTCAGAAAATTCTCTATCAACTCAACCTTTGGCCCCACAATATGTGAGTTTGCGAAAAAATAATTTTGTGGTTATCTAGCCAACATTACTGTTGAATCATAACCACCCGATAAGAAATGACAGAGAACTACTAACCGATTGACAACAAATGGCTAGAAGAAAGAGTGATGTAGCGATAAGCAGGGGGAGCACAATCAATAAATATTCTACAAATGAAAAGAAGAAACGAAGTTGGAGATTCAAATATAAATGAGATTGTTGTTGACTGTACCAATGAAAAGAAGATACAAATTTTGCATGTGTATCATTTATCATTTTGTCAGTATATTTTGTAAGTATAGTTTAAATGACTTTTAAGTATGTCATTCTACGGTATATGGCTCTCTATTATTATAAGGTATTTCTGTTATATTTAAAGTAACTAATGTATGTATTTTTTTACATGTATCACTTATATATTTATTATAATTCATATTTATGTACACCTTTCACGCATATACCCTTTTTAAATTTTATACATTTAGTAATAGAAAGTTCAGTTTAAATTAGCTTTAAATATGCTGATATATTATATATGATATATGTATTTTCTATTATAAAAATTATTTGTTCTTCGTATGTTTTTATAACTAGTGCACGTGTTATGCATGTAAGTTGATTTTTTGGACACCATTATTTAATTTGTACTCAATATTTAAATATTTTCCCATATTTATCTGCTTCGTATTAACTTTAGACATGTGATATCTGAAAGCCAAACAAAAAAGGTAAATGAACTCTGGGCAATACACATTAAATAAAGATAAATGACAACAAATTCTTTAGTTATATAAGGAGTACACTTGATCAATTTCGAGAGAGAATATATTCTTCTTCTAAAATTTGTGACTTAGAGAGAAGAAATAAATATTTTTTTGATGTGTGTTGCAATAAATGAGTTAAATATAAGCAACAAAGTAGGCATAATAAATCATTACAGTACAAATTATAGTGCATAATCATTATTTTCTTCCATACAATTTCTTACTTCGGAGAATTTATTTGTCATTCACACTCCAAACATGAATAAATCAATTTTTTTCTCTCTTTCATTTTCATTACCTTCTCATCTGTTACTTCTATGTCCTTTATCATATGGAGCATTTTGTACTCCTATGAAATTCATGAATCATGTACGAACTACTCATCCATTATTTTTCAAACAAAATAAAATTTTATGTTCGCACGTATATGCATTAAATAATTTTATAATTAAAATCTACCATTAGCTCAATCTGCAGCCCCACAATATGCGAGTTCACGAAGAAATGATGGCATGATTATCTAGCCAACATCGTCGTTGAATCATAACCACTCAATAAAAATGACAAGGCACCAATAATCGATAGACAATAAATGACTAGAAAAAATAGAGTTGTACTGATAAGGAAGGATGGAGCAACGACAATGTATATGTTACAAATGTAAAAATAAACAGAGTTGGAGATTCAAATACAAATGAGATTGTTGTTGATTGTACCAATGAAAAAAAGATACGAATTTTACATGTGTATTACCTACCATGATTTGTTTCTTTTTGGTATATTTTGTAAGTTTAATTTAAATGAGTTTCAAATATATCATTCTACGGTATATATTTTTCTATTATTAAAAGGTATACTTCTTATAGTTAAAGTAGCTAATGCATGTATTTTGTATGTGTATTACATATATAACAATTATAAATAATTTTTATGTATGTGTACCACACATATATCATCTGTATATTAATTTATATATTTGGTAATAGTAAGTTTAGTTTAGTTGAAATAAGTTTTAAATATGTTGATATATGATATATGTATTTTCTTTTTCAAAAATATACGTTTCTTTCTATGTTTATATAACAAGTGCACGTAATTTGTTTTTTTTGGATATCATTATTTAATTTGTACCCAATTTATTTGTTTTTTTCTATATAGTTATCTACTTCGTAATAAATTTAGACATGCCATATTTGAAATCCAAACAAAATAAAAATGGTGAATGAACTTTGGGCAATGCGCATTAAATAAAGAAAACTGACAACAAAGTCTTTAGTTATATAAGGAGTGCACTTGATCAATTTCAAGAGAAAACATATTCCTCTTCTAAAGCTTGTGACTTAGGGAGAAAACAATTATTGTTTTTTTGAAGTATGTTGGAATAAATGAATTAAATATAGGAAACAAATTTGGAAAGAGAAAATCATTACATTATAAAATTGTAGTTCATAATTGTTATTTTTTTCTCCACAACTTCTTACTTTGGAGAATGTATTTGTCATTCACAATACAAATATGAATAATGCAAAATTTTCTCTTCCTTCATTTTTATTACCTTCTCATCTATTACTTCGATTTTATTTATGCTATGGAGCATTTCGTATCCTTGTGGAATTCATGAATCTTGTACGAACTACTTATTTATTATTGTCCGAGTGAAATATCATCCTACATTCGCACGTATGCATCCAATAGTTTTTGATAGAAAATCTACTATCAGCTCATCCTACAACTCCACAACATGGAAGTTTACAAATGCTATCCTATGTTCTCCAGTATATGCATCTAGAATTATTTTTACAAGAAAATCAAAAATTAACTCAACATGTGAGTTCATCAAATGTTATCCTGAGTTCTCTTGTATTTGCATCAAATATTTTTTTATCAGGAAATCCACCATCAACTCAAATTCTACACCACAATGTGCGAGTTCACAAGGACATGAGGTTATGGCTATGTGGTCAACATCGTCGTCGAATCATAGCCACCCTATATAAAGTATCAGAGAATCAATAATCAATAGACAACAAATGGCTAGAGAAAATAGTGTTGTACCGATAGGTGGGGCCTGGTGGGCAACACCGCCAATGAATATGGTATAAATGGAAAGAAGAAGCGATGTTGGAGACTAAAATTCAAATGAGATAGTTGTTGGCTGTACCAAACAAAGGAAGATGCGAATTTTGCACGTGTAGCGCCATTATATATATATATATATATATCTATTGTAGATTTAATTAAAATGAGTTTTAAAAATGGTGAATAACTTACAGCAATTTACATTAAATAAAGATAACATACCACAAATTCAATAGTTATATAATGTCATGATCCAGACCGTGGTGATTGGTACCCAGACTAACCCTCCGATGAAAGAACCATTACTACAACCCATCTACACAACTTAACAAAAACTACAACATTTAAAAATACGGAAGCCGGTTTAAATGTCTAATGAAACCTGGAGTTCCCATAAACTTCGGATATTATCAAAATCAAAACTACCAAACATTGTGGAAAACCACCCCTAGAACCTGAAAGTCAATGTACCAAATCATCTACAGTGCAATAAGTCTAAGAAAAGGGTACAACCCCAACCAAACATAAACATATCTAAACACTAGTCTAAGTCCAAATAAATGGACTTAACAAAATGAAGGACTTCATGGCAGCCTCGAAGAACTGGCTCACCCTTGAAATCTGATCTTGATCATTACTCTTCTAGCTGAGGTCTATCAATAGCCGCCTAAAGATGCACTGTACTCAACAAAGAACGAGCAAATGTAGTATTAGTACACCACCACCGTGTATTGGTAGGTTCACACAACTATTCCAGTAAAAACACAATATTTATAAGCAGTTACAACAAGGTAAACATGATATGCACAAAATGTATACATAGTTATCGATTCAAGACCAATGTACAAATTCACATTCTCAATAATAAGTAAATATGACAATTCAATGGTCCTCTCATGGAATCCATACCCAATTTGTTAGTGAATCGAAACGTGGTACCCGATCCCAATTAGTGTGCCAGACATGACACCCGATCCCATATATGCACCGAAATGTGGCACCTAATCTAAATTAGTGTGTCAGAACGTGACACCCGGTCCATTCAAGAAAACCACCATTACAATCGCACTCATTTTTACATTCTCAAAACATACAATCACGTGTCAAATCATGGCATACATTTACTCTTTCGTACTCATTTCAATAGGTTTGATCAACAAAGCTTCATTCACATACATACATGCATTACAATGAAGTAATCACCAACATATATCACACAAACAAGAAATCAAACCATCACCTACCTCGAAACCATGCTTCAATCCCTCTAAGGCACTTGAATCTTCCCTTTCCAGATTCTTTCCACTTGTTGTAGGTCTACAAACAATTAATATATGCACGTATAAAAAATCAAAGGTCTAACTAACTAGATTATAACAAACCCAATAACCTAACACCAAACCCATGATCATATGGTGCAGCTAGGGATTTTTCCCACCATCAAATTCTATCCAAAAATCCTCCCCCAATAATAATTAACCAAGAATCTAAGTTATAAGGATCGAAAAATGGATTAGGGGAGTAAAATCCTTACCTTTAGTGCTAGAAGAGGTGGGAAACTGTCAACAACTTTCCCTGGTTCGTCTATAATCTCTCAAGAACGAAAATTGTTGAATAATAACTTTTTGGGGTTTAATCCAGACTTAACTTGTGATTGAGCTGCTACAGCGGACCCCATCCCACCACAATGGCATACATGGAGATGGAGACCTGGAATTAGAGTTTCAACCCCCATTTCACAACACACCTTCAACCATGACGTTCGAAGACTACCCTTTCACGCTAAGTTCAGTTTTAGGAGTTCTACTCTCCCGAATTCGATTCCGTAAAGTCGTACGGGTTCCTTAATGCCTTGGCTATCAACTCATATAACCAAAAAATTATTGGATCTCTCATCCATTAAAAAAATTTCCTAGACCTCGCATGACTTAGATTTCACCCAAATCTGGACTAGGCTAGGAATTTTCAAGTTACTACCAAAAAGTTTTGTGGCCCAAAGTTTTTTCCCGTTGGCTTTTCTATAACGATGGGAACAAGTTGTTACAATAGATACCAGTTTACCTATCTATAACACCCCAAAATAAATTTTGAACTGAGACTCGAACCATCCTTCGTTGTGAGTAAGATTTTACCAAAGAAATTAAAATTTCTTGAGAGTTAAGGTCACCAAATGTAACACCTCGGGTTTGAAGAAGAACTAAAGAGAATTCATTCAAGTCATTCCTAAGTTCCTTTAAGTTTTGGGTCAACTTCAAATGACCATAACTCTCAGTGCAAGATGAGTTAAGTGGGATACTAGGTATCCAATGAAAGGTCTTTGAATTATCTTTCCAAAGCCTCCGAGTTTACTAAGTTTCGAGTTTGGATGAGTGATATATGCTCTTTTGAATTCAAGCTGTCCAGTTAAGGAAAGTTACCCGAAAATCATCACTTAGGCTCATAGTGGTGGTTGTCGGTTAGAAAAACTCCCACAAAGTTATATTGTCTTTTTATATACACACACAGAGTATTATTGTACTTTTCAATACATTGTGTTTCTATCTACAATTTTATAGCTTTCCATATATATTGCATCTTTTACTATTGCTTTATCCTTGAGTATCTTGAGTTGAGAACCTTCGAGTTGAGTATCATATCCTTGAGTATCTCTTAGTTGAGTAGGTTTGAGTAGTTTTGAGTATCCTTGAATATTCCTAGAGTTGAGGAAGTTTTGAGAAGAGGTAAGTATGTTTCCCTCTTTATCAAGTTTCAAGCTTCTGTTATGCTTTAGAATTCCTCTTACATGCTTGTACATTCCACCTACTGAGCCATTTGGCCTGTATCTTTTTATGATTCAGATACAGGTATTCAGGGTCATCAACAGGAGTTTCGATGATACCACATGGGGTTTGAGTTATCTATGGTGAGCCTTCTAGCTTCCAGAGGATTTCATCTACTTTTTTCAATTCTATCAGGCCAACTTTGATCTTTGTCAGTTAAAGGCTTCATAGATAGATAGTAGAGTTTCAAAAGTCTGTTCATTTATTTTGTTAAATGTTTTAAAGATTTAAGTTGCCCATTTTGGGGCGAGTTAGATATACTATATTATTCAGAGTTTTCTTTTGAGTTAAAGATTTGTATTTAAGTTTCATGAAATTTTATACAGTTTTAAGATTTGTATTCTTGAGTTAGTTTTCCACTTGTAGTCAGTCAGGACGAGGTTCTCCTGGATACCAGCAATGGTTCTCAAGTGCCGGCCACGTCTAAGGTGTAGGCTCGGGTTGTTACACCATCACTTGTCCCCGAGTGACAATTTAGACAAAACAAGCTAAAGTAAAAGTGGAGTAGTACCTGAATCATCGAACAACTGATGTTTGCGTAATCAAGACACAACTTCCGATAAAAGTGTCTACTATCGTACAATAGTTTAGTAACCCGACCAAGGGTTGGGATCATCCTATAAGAGTGGTTTTTAGAATTTATAAAAAAGTAAAATTTTGTTTTAACTAGTCGTAGCTAAAGACATTAACGAGTAAAAACATTGTAAATTAGAGGGGGGACATGGGATCCTTGGGATGTGACGGGAATATGGGTTAAGCTAGATTATTGGGTACATGCTTTTGATAGAAGATTCATAGAGTAATTGTGACTAGGCTAAGCTTTAATGCGGATAAGCTCTCTTTCGAGCAACTTACCCCATTTCAAATGTGTTCCTCTCGGACACCCACTTGCCACATGAAGACCAACATACGCCTTAACCCACTCACTATCTCAAGCTGAGTGTGTGGACATGGGACTAGGGTTCACTCTCTGGAGTTGGACCTCATGACAACCCACTCACACTGGCCATTAGTCTAGTGGTCTTAGTTTTACGACCTCCCTTTCGAGCGAGCCAAAAACACATAAATAAACTTGTATTTGCAACTACAAATTCAATAAATTCATCCACAACCACTAAATGAAATCACAATTAAACTACGATTAAACTATCAGCAAGCAAGACCCAACAATTATCTTAACCCATATTCGTTAAATCACACCCCAAGAATTGGGGTTTTTAGCCACACATCAAGAGATAGAAATTTATACCTAAATGATCTTGAATTCAAATGGGTATGAAGATTTAAGTCTTGTTACAGGCCAAGAATGAAGAATCCAAGAGACTCAAGTCCAAATCCTTGGAGATGAAACCCTCTTTTTTCCCAAGTTTTCAAAACCCTCTCAAATGTATAGCAAAAATATCAAATAGTACTATTCTATATGAAAATTATAATAATTGTTTCACATTAAAACTAAAACTCTAACTAGTATTTATAGTTTTCACATATTTGTGCTGCAGCAGATAGTTTGGTGTCATTAGTCAAAATCGCTGATCAACTCGGCGATTCGCCCTTTGGTGTAGCTCATCGCCATTTTGCACCAGCCTTTAGTATCGTCATGCTATGTGTTATTGAGCAGCATGGTACTGCTTCACTGAACTGCTCGGCGATGCGCCAACTGCTCCCTTTTTCTGCCGACTTGATCTTTTTTTCAAGGCTCAACACACTAGAACAAAAGGTGAAGTAAGACCTTTCGGCGACTTGCCAAGTGGACTTGGTGATCCTCAAGCCTTCATTTCTTCGCTCTTTTTAGGCTTTTCGTTCCTTTTTCCGACATAGTGTCCATGCTTTCCTTCAAACTTTAAATACCTGAAACTTAAGGGTTTTCATTAGATATTGAGATAAAATAAGCATTCGAGGACACAATTTCTATCAAAATATAGCCCTAAGTGAGTCCAATTTGTGGACTCATCAACACCCACAACTTACACTTTTGCTTGTCCTCAAGCAAACTCAAGTTCAGCCGTTCAAAAAGGGTGTCTCGAACAGTGCTACACAAGACACAATCATGAATGCACACAACAAAACTCAATTTACTTATGCAAAGATCAAATGTGCACTCAAATATTCAAGTTGTGACTCACCAATATCAACGTATCTCATGCTCACAATACTTGCTTCAAATGCAAGTTCAAGCTCAATTATAGTGTTCAACTGCCCTCACACAAATAATGATTCCATGTTCACGAAAAAGGTTTCACAGTTTAAAGCTGTGGAATCAGATGCAATGCTCACACTCATAAAGAAGAACATAATGCATAATTTCACCCATAGGTTTACCTGTATTTTCCAATCAGTATTTGTTTCACCTCACTCAATATCGAAAAGGTCTTTTCAAGGCTTCTAATAGGGCTGAGTGCAAAGGTATGGTCATATAGGCTTAGTGACTTTAATCCTCATGAGATGGGGTGCTCACACCACTTCCTTTCCTTGTCCTTCATCATTTTCTTTAGTGCGCATGAGTCATCCTATTTTTCGCTTCCCATGAATTGTTTGGAAACCCCATTTCTTTTGTACTTTATTCCACAACTTTTTTTTTCATTCTTTTTCTTTTTCTTTTCTGTCTTTTCTTTTCTTTTTGTTTTATATGGAGGGGTTCCATTTTTTCTCAAAATCATGGGTAAGAGGGACGTTCTTGCACTTGTTGACTTGCCTTCTCTTTTTACCACACCCCCAACTTAGGATTGTGGCCTAAGTTGGCTATTCAAACTAACCACAACTTCATGAGGATTATGGGTGATAGATTAAGAAAGGTCTAGTTTTCATCAAGCTTCTTCCAAAGAAAGGTAAGGATCAAGGAGTGTTCAAGAGAGAATCACACACTCACAAGGTAGGTCACAAAAGAGGTATATGTCAAACTGGTTCACACTCTTCAAAGTTGCCTAAGATCATATCAAGAGATAGCTTCCCTTGGTTGACTGGACCAACGGGGTAAATTCTAGGATCTATCATTCATAGTTCACAGGTAAGCTGATCACACTAGGCATTGACATTATAAGTTAAACAAGACTCCACACTTTTGCGAGTGTGCAATGATCATCACAAGATAATCAATTTCATACAAGGCTCTTCATAACGAGATGCAAATAATTCACAATTTGATATAAGGCTCATTCATTAGTTGAGGTGCACAATATCTGATGTCTGACAAGGGCCAAAATTGAGGTCACTTTTTGCATTAGCCACCCTCAACTTAGGCTTTTGGCCTAAGTCGAGGTGCACATATCTAAGGAGGGACTGGGGCCAAAATACTAGATTAAGGGAAGGTGAGTTAGGGGTTTAGAAAGATATGATCTAATTCATGCTCAAAACATTTGGATCCAAGAGAGCATTTATTTCATCTGGTTGGATTCTTTTGAGGCAATTAGCGAACGTATCAGAATAAGGGCCTATGATCACTTCCTAGCCTCTAGAGTAGATTATCTTAGCAGGACTAGCCGGGAAAGTTCTAGATTGGCACAAAAACTATTTGAACAATCAATTATTCTCACACACTCTTGGCACATTGTTTCATTATATGATTATCAGATTACCCAGTTCAAGTTTTCGCTTAAGTCATGAAATCAAGTTGGTTCATTATCATGTCATACTCAGAGCCAACACATTCAACTCATTCTAGCAAACATATTTTAGAACATATCACAAGTTTTGGACGGGTATCATTTTTTTCAAAAAGCTTATGCCATCATGCTTCATTCTTTCTCATGCTTCTACACATATAATCCTAACACATGTCGGTTCAATAGAAATTAAACAGTCTCTTGGGGGAAAAGAATAAAGGCAAGAAAACCCAAAGAGAGGATTATGAGTTGGGTTACTCAGTGTTCATCCTATCACTCACAATCAATTTACCCCACCCCTAACAAAAAAATAGTGCAATTGTCCCCAATGCACACAAAAATAAGTAAAAAGTAATGGATTGGGTGAAGCAAACCTATGGCGCATAGCACCGATGAACTATCAATAAGCAGATGGGTCCAATTTCCCAGAGCCCACTGGAACAACACTTGGGTCACCCTCAGAAGTGCCCACATCATCTATCTCAACATGGGTCAGGCAGAACTAAGTTTTGGACCCACGAGACCCCATCTACGGTCTGTAGGTCGACCTATGGTCCATAGGTCACTCTCATACTTAGAAATTTCAGAGAACTTACCTCGGATCTACGAACACCATTCACAGTCCGTGGAATAAACCACGGATCGTCAGGGTCCGTAGACCTCTGGAACAGAATTTTTCCTGCAGATTTTGCTTTTCACCCGTGCATATGCAGCAACCGTTAGGCCTTTCTTTTTACATTTTTTGGACACTTTTTAGACATGGACCCTATGCTATATCTAGCCAACACTAAAACAAAACTAAAGCACCTATCTAAAGGAATACAAAAAAGAAATAAACAAAGAAAACTACTAAACCGAGAAGAAAAACCTATAGTTGGCTAGATTGTACATCTTAGGTTGCTTCCCAAGCATCGCTTGATTTAACGTCACGATAGGACGCATGCCTCTTGATTACTCAGACTTCATCAAGATAGTAGGCTTCAACAACTTCTTGCACACTTTATATATTTCTAGATAGATCTTGATCTTTTGTCCATTTACCTTAAACATTGTTCCCTCACTATTCTTAAGCTCCACCGCTCCATGTGGGAACCCTTGTGTGACTAAGAATGGCCTATTCCACTTGGACTTGAGCTTGCCTGGAAATAAATGCAACCTAGAGTTGAATAGAAGTACAAGATCACCCACAACAAATTCTTGCTTTTCAATTCTTTGATAATGTACTTGTTCATCTTCTCCTTGTACAAGGCTGAACTTTCATAAGCTCTTAGGGGAACTCATCAAGCGCATTGAAGTCACTCATTTTTTGATTTGATGAGGCAACCCAATCCAAATTTAGCTTCTTTATTGCACACATAGCTTTGTGCTCTAGCTCTACCGGCAAATGGCATGATTTACCATATATAAGTTGGTAGGAGGACATACATATGGGAGTATTAAATGCGGTGTGATAGGCCCATAGAGCATCATTAAGCTTTCTCAACCAATTTGTTCTATTAGCATTCATAGTCTTTGCCAAAATTTGCTTGATCTCTCTGTTTGACACTTTGACTTGCCTACTAGACTGTGGATGGGAAGGAGTGGCTACGTTATGGCGGACGCCATAATTCTCAAGTAACACTTTGAACAACTATTAGAAAGTGGGACTCTCCATCGCTAATAATTTCCCTAGGTGTACCAAATTTGGAGAAGATATTCTTTTTCAAGAATGCGTTGACACTCTAAATTTCATTGTTGGAAAGTGCAATTGCTTCCACCCAATTCGACACATAATCAACCGCTACAAGAATATACTTCATCCCATGTGAACTCACAAATGGACCCATAAAATCAATGCCCCATACATCAAACAACTCTATCACCAATATAGGATTCATAGGAAGCTCTTGCCTCTTTGAAATTCCTCCCTCTCTTTGGCAAGGATCACAAGACTTGGCGAAATCATGAGCATCTTGGTGGATGGTAGGCCAGTAATACCCACACTGCAAAATTTTATACGCAGTCCGATACCACTATGATTCTCACCAACAGGGGATCAATGTCACGCCTCTAGTATACTCAACATCTCGACCTTGGGCACACAACGACGAATAATCCCATTAGCATAACTATGATACAAATAAGGCTCATACCAAAAGAACTTCTTTACATCATGCATAAGCTTTTTCCTTTGGTGAAAAGACAAATCTGATGGCACTCACTTGCCAAATATTTAGCAAAGTCTGCAAACCAAGGAATCAGATCATGAGAAACAGCCAATACCTGTTCATCTTGAAAAACATCATTAATTTCAGCCCTATCACCAAGCTTGAGCATGGCTTCTTCCTCCAATCTAGACAAGTGATCAGCAACTTGAATTTTTGTCCCCTTTCTATCTTTCACCACAAAGTCAAACTCTTGCAACAACAACTCCCATCTAATCAACCTCGATTTTGCATCCTTCTTAGCCATCAAATACCTCAATGCGGAATGGTCAGTATGCACAATGACCTTAGTACTAAGAAAATAGGAACGAAATTTCTCGAATGCGAAAACCACTGCAATAAGCCAAACACCCCTGCCCCACCAGTTTCGTAGCCCGAATAGAATATATGACCTTAGCTGGCTTAGGCTTGTACACCCCTTCCCACTCTAACTTTTCCCTACCGGGGATCTCTAGAGTCACAGACTTAGAATATCTCCAACCCATCTCTATTTTACTCTCTATTTTCTATATTTGGAGAGTAAAATAGAGAAGGAGTTCTCCAAGCACTCGCTATTTCACTCTCTATTCTTCAATTATAGAACTTTTTGATTATTTTAATATTATTTCTATTATATTTCTAATTGAGTCTTTATCATTTGTCATTATTTTCTAATGTAACATAACATCTAAAAATATATTATTAACAAGTTACTACTTCCACCCAAATTAATAATTTTTCTATTTTTTTTAAAATTGTCACTTTAAATATGTAATTTAAACTTGTTTTAATATTATTTATATTATATAAGATTATTAATTAAGTCTTTAATATTTGTAATTATTTTCTAAGTAATATAACATGTAAAACATATTATTGATATGTATACTACTTCCATCCTGAATTAACAACTTTTTTATTTAATTTTTAATTTTTTTTTCTTATTTTAAATATGTAATTTAAATTATAATTATTTTTCATTATGAAGTATGCACAAAATTTACGTGATAATTCAAATAATCTACTTTTATGTTATAGTGATAAATTATTAAACTACACTTTTTAATGAACATGAAAATATTTGATGCAATAGTTCAAAATGGAATAGTGGAACTAAATTAGTATACGAAATAATTGGATAAATAATGAAAATTTTAATTTAAACAATTTTTAGCTGCACCTAAAAAATAAGGACAGAAAATTTCTCATTTTGAACTCCGTAATACATTATTAGAACATTTATGAGAGTAACGAAATAGTCTTGAAAGTTGAGTGTTTATGTAAAATTTAAAATAAATTTTACGATGATACAATAATTTTGATGTAATTATATGCCATTAATGATTTCACTTTTATTTGAATTCTTCGTTAATCTGTATTAAATGTAATATTTATTGCAGTTATGTTACTTAGAAATTTAGATTAAAATACAATTTTACATTAAATGAAGAATTTGAAAAAAAAAGAAATTTTGTATTACATAATGATTATAAAGTGATTATTTGCAAAGAGAAGAAATGATTTATATTTTGAAATAAGAAAATAAAAATGAAATAGAAATAATAATATATTATTGAGGAGAAAGAAAAAGATTATTTTTAGAGAGTAAAAATAGAGAATTGGATTGGAGTTGGTTGTCTAAATAAAATAGAGTCATCTATATTTGGAGAGTAAAATAGAGGATAGGGTTGGAGATGCCCTTAGTATTACAATTAAGCACAACATAATAAGGTTACAACCAAGTCATCCCTAAGATTATATCTAAGTCAGTCATATCCAAAATAACCAAATCAGCCCAAGTTTGGAAACCCGTAAATATAACAGGACAAGCACGATAAACATGGGTGATTATGAAAAACTCTCCAACTAGGGTAGAAACATGGATGGGGAATGAAGCACATCACAAAACAACATTAAATCCCAAGGCAAATTGAACTGACACATATGAATAAGTAGAACCCAAATCAAACAAAACAGTAGTCATTCGGTCACAGACAAGAATAGCACATGTGACCACTGCATCGAACCCCTCAGCCTTGTCTTGCCCGAAAAGGCATAAAACTAAGCCCTCTCATCTTAATGGGCAATCTCTTTGTCAGGCGGCACTGCACCCCTGCCTGCATTACCATTTCCTCGGCCTCCACAATCTCATTGGTTTCCTCCTCATATGCCTAGGTTCTCCACAATTGTAACACACTTAATAACTTAACCAGGTAAGCATCACTTCTATTGTACCAGTCGTGTCATGACCCTCTTTTATATACACTTAATCTAGGAAATTGCAGTAGAGATTCTAACTTCAATTGTCGCAACATAATTTCATTATCTACTAAGCAACCCATACAATTATGACAACAATACTAAATGCATTTTCCAAAGTAATGGTATTCATTTTCTAGCCTTCCCTTACAAAACTTCTTGAATGATGTCACCTTGGCAAAGTGTTCTGACTTCACCCTCTTCTACCTCTGTCACAATATTAGCCACTTCCTGAAAATATTTTGCTAAAGCAGCCACCTATAAGTTTGAATCTGCAAATATGACCTTAATCACTTCACAAACTGACGAATTTGCTCTTTTAGACTAAAGCAAAGTGGAGTACCATATTTTGATAAAACACAAACATTTTCCTTAAAGGTTGCAACAAATATATTATATTGCTCTATATTCGGAAACCGATTTCTCCTCCTGTCCCTGAAACTTCAAGGTCTACACTTCTCCATACAGAAATCTGTAAAATGTTTCCCAAGTCATGAGTAGTGCATTTACTAGTCGGAACTGAACATGAGACTACTACCACATTTTTGTGTCTCATGTGAACTGGTATATCATAAACTCAATGCCAAATCACTCTACCTTATCCATTTTATGAAGCAACTCATGACAATCAAGAAGAAAATCACAAGAATCTTCAAATTCAGTACCCATGAAGAATGAAGGTTTCAACCTTAAGAACATAATAAAAACCTCATGTTTGTCACTAGTCATTACAAGCCCATATTGAATCGAGGAAATATGCTTATTAGGAAGTACGCATCCTCTCTTCCAAGTGTTGGTGTTACCACTCTAGTTCTTACTATAGAGTGAAGGGAAAAAAATACCAATTTGTATCACCTAGATACCAATTGGATTCAATTAATAGTACAAAGAAAGAAATAAATGAGTTTACCTAATGTCTTGTAGCCTCTTGAAGAAAAGTATAGATGTCTCTGTACCGTTCTGTAAGACTCTACTATGCTCATTTTGGTACAACGAGATGAACAAATCTAGGGTTCTGATACCAACTTTGTCACCACCTAGACCGTCGTGATTGGGACCCACACTAACCCTTCGGTGGGAGAACCATTACTACAACCAAACTAAGCAACCTTAACAAAAATACTACACATTTAAAGATACAGAAATAGGTTTAAATGTCTAACAAGTATTGAGTTCCCATAAACTCCGAAGTTCAACAACAATCACCAAAACTATTGCAGAAATTAACCCTTAGAACTGAAAGTCACTGTACAAAAACATCTAAGTGCAACAAGTCTAAGAAAAAGGGGTACAACTCCAACAAAACATAGGAAATATCTAAACAATAGTCTGAGTTCGAAGAGAATGGACTAAACAAAATGAAGGATTTCATGGTAGCCTAAAAGAGCTGGCTCACCCTTGAAATATGGTCTTGATCACTAATCTCCTAGCTAAGGTCTATCATTAGCGGCCTAAAGATGTCGTGTACTCAATAAAGAATGAGCAATTGCAGTATCAGTACACAATCACAGTGTACTGGTAGGATCGCGCGGCTATTCCAATAAGTGAACATATTCAAGCAATCACAACATGGTAAACACGCATATACAAAATATGTAAATCGGTTATCGTTCCGAAATAAGATACAATTTAACATTCTCAATAACAAGTAGAAAAAATAGTACAATTGTCCTCTAGTGGAACGAACACCCAAACTGGTAGTTTGTCAGAACGTGACATTCAATCCAATTAGTGTGTTGGAATGTGACACCCGATCCAATGTCTGTGTTAAACATGACACCTGATCCAATCAACACAACCACAATCATATTCACACTTATAATGCACATACTCACAATCATACAATCAAGTGTTGATTCATGAAATACAATTGTTCATTCATACTCATTTCATTAGGTCTGATCAATAGTAACTCATTCACATACATGCGTATATTAAAATAACGCAATTACTGACGTATATCACACAAACGTGAAATCAAACCATCACCTACCTCAAAACCAAGCTTGAATCCCCCTAAGACACTTGAATCATCCCTTTTCCGAATTCTTTTCGCTTGTTTGTGGTCTAAAAACAATAAATTAATGGAAGGATCAATAAATGAGGCATACTTACCTGGATTACAATCAAAATTATCAACCCTAGGCAAAATCCAAGATCCCAAAACCCAACTTAGGGCTTTTTCCACCATTAGTTTCAGGTCAATACCCTCCCCAATGATAATCACCCAAGAATCTACGTTCTACGAATCAAAAAATGGATTAGGGGAGTAAAAAACTTACCTTTAGCGTTAGAATAAGTGGAAAACTGTCAAGAATTTGCCCTGGGTCATTTCTTAGCTCTCAAGCATGTAAATTGCAGAATAATAACATTTTTTTGGGTTTTTCCCTGACTTAATTTTTGACTGGGCCTCTACACCAAAACCCACACCGCCAAAGCAGCCACACCCAAGCGGCTTACACGAAGATAAAACATTCGAATTTGAGATCCAAACTCCCATTTCACAACACATCTTCAACCCTTGATGTTCAAAGACTACCCTTTCACGCTAAGAATAGTTTCAGGAGTTCTACTCACCCGAATTTCATTCCGTAAAGTCGTATTGGTTTCTCAACGTCTCAGCTATCCACTAATATAATAAGAATCATTATTAAATATCTCATTAGTTACCATATTTCCCTAGACCTCACCTAACTCAGATTTTGTCCAAATATGAACTAGGTTAGGAATTCCCAAGTCACTACTCAAAAGTTTTTTGGCCCCAATTCCTTTCCTATTGGATTTTTCCTAATGATGGGTAGAGGTCATTACAGTAGATATCAATTTACGCATCACTCATCCCCGAGTGATCAACTACGTAAAATTGGCTAAAGTAAGGGTAGAGTAGTACTTGAATCGTTGAACAACTGGGGATAATTGTCTTGCATGTCCTTGACCGAAAGATGCATCCATTGAACTTTCATGAACTTTATCCCCTTGGTCATCAGATTTCGGATATCGCGATCAAGAATTGCAACCAGTTCCTCCTCATACTAAAGGTCTTTGTCTAACAAAATTGAGTCTCATTTTATGACGTAAAAATGTCTTTATTTTGCAACTTTTGAACCTGACAGTTAAGGAACGAACCCAGGGATTTTCTTAACAGTTTCCCCCCATTCTTAAGGTAAAAAGGTAAGATTTTCACTTCCCAAATGCATTTTTCGATTCGTAAAACATAATCTAATGGGTAATCATTGATGGAGAAGAGTTTTGATATGAGAATTATGGTGGGAAATTCCCTAATTTGGATATTGAGATTATGGGTTTGATCTAGTGTTAATAGGATTGTTAGTAATTTAGGTAATTAGTGCTTGTTTTTTGATTTCCATGTTATATTAATTATTTGTAGACCAAGAACAAACGAAATAAATCCAGAAAGGGAAGAACCAAATTTGTTAAGGGTTTAAAGCTTGTTTTGAGGTAGGTGATGGTTGTGATTCTATGATTGTGTGATGTATGTTTACTCTTGCTTCACTATCATACATGTATGTATACGAATGTTGCATTACTAATCACATTAATTGTAAATGAGGATATATGAATGATGAATGCATAAATCATGACTTGATTATATGATTATGAGAATGTACATCGTGATTGTGATTGTGCCTTGTTGAATAGATCAGTTATTGTGTTCCGACACATTAAGTTGGATTGATTGGCACGTTCTGGTATAATTATGAGATCGGTTGCCACATTACTTCATAATCATTGGATCGGGTACCACGTTTGGTATACTAAGTGCTTGGGCTTGGGTTCCATGAGAGGACCAATGACATGATATAACTGTGATTTTTGAGAATCATGAAACTATTCGTTGTTGTAAATGATGATGATATTGTATATGTTTGGTGTATGTATGTTATGGTATTGTTGTTTTGACTTGTATGTTGCACTTAGTGGGATAACCGCGTAATCCTACTAGTATACTGTGATTGTGTACTGATACTGCACTTGCCCTTTCTTTGTTGAGTACAGGGCATCTTCAGGCGGCTATTGACAAACCTCGCTTAGAAGATCAGATATCGCTCGAATTCAAGGGTGAGCTAACTCTTTTGGGCTACCATGAGTTCTCTTTATGTCTATGTCCACATTTGAGACTTAGATTTTCTAGTTAATTTCATTAGTTTGGGGTTGTATCCCTTCTTGTTTAGACATGTTGAATTTTAGATGTTTTGGTACATTGACTTTCAGGTTTTAGGTAGTATTTTCGCATTTGTTAGTTGGTAGACTTTTGTTGGAGTTTATGGGAACTCCCTATCTTTTCCTTAGCATTTAAACTTGCTTTTGTAACTTAAATGCCTCAGTATTTTGATATAAAGTTGGTTAGCTAATTAGTATTAATGGTTATCTCATCGGAGGATTAATGTGGGTGCCAATCACGATGGTTTGGGCCGTGACAAAGTCGGTATCAGAGCCAAGGTCCATTGGTCTTGATGTACCAAAACGAGTCTAGTCGAGTCTTGCAGAATGGTATGAAAATGTTTGTACTTTTCTTCGACAAGCTATAGGACTTTAGGAAATCTCTTTGCTTTCTTTTGTCTCATTTCGTTCTATAACTTGATTCCAATTTGTATCTGATGATTTAAATTGGTATCGAACCTCCTTCACTCTTTTGTTCGTGTATGGTTAATACTATGTTCAACGATGACAGGCCAATATCTCCCGTCAATGCTTCAGCTGAGGAATTAGCAACGAGAGGTCGTGGTCGAGGAAGGAGTAGAGGAAGAGCAAGGAGTAGGGGTCAAGGAAGGGTGGCACCTACTGGGAAGGAACACTGGTTAAAAATGTTCCCAGAAATGAGGCCCCTCATGTGCATCATAAAGAGATAGAGGAGGATGTTGAGGTTGAAAATGTTATGGAAGTTGGACAAGAGGAAGAGGTACAGGTTAAAACTACAGGTATTCCTCTTTTGGAACCAGTGTTAGCTCAGCAGATCATGTCATTCTTGAAGGGATTGGTTGGTCCTTAAGTGCTTCCCTCTGTTCAAGAAACTCAAGCTTTTACTAATCCCCTTGTTCCTAGCACTATGCCCAAGGTGGGTGGAAATGGATGTAATGTTGCTTTCTTTCATCCTTTGTTCGATTCTGTTATGACTAGTAATGAGCATGAAATATTGACTATGTATTTGAAGCTAAAGCCACCTGTATTTCTTGGTTCTGAGAGTGAGGATGCTTATGAGTTTATCTTAGACTACTATGAGAGGCTTCATAAGTTGGGAATTGTCCATTAGCATGGGGTTGAGTTTGTGACTTCAACTTTAAGGTGAGGCTAAGCAGTGGTTGAGAGCTTATGTGGAGTGCAGATCTTCAACTTTACCCCCACTCTTTTGGACCCAGTTTCATTCTCTATTTTTAGAGAAATATGTGCCTAGGACTATGAAAGATCGCAAGAAGGATGAGTTCATAGCTTTTCAGCAAGGTGGTATATTTGTGGCTGCTTATGAGGCCAAGTTCCATACTTTGTCTAGATGAGCTACTTAATTGGTCACTACTGATGAGGAGAGGATTTGTTTATTTATTAGGGGACTAAATTTTAAGTAGAAAGTATTATCTGTTCATATAACCTCTGCAGAGAGGAGGTTTAATGAGGTAACAGACTTTGTTAAGAAATTAGAGGATGTGAGGCGAGACGGTCAGGCAAAGGCATTGGCTAAAATGGCCAAAAAATTGGGTAACTTTCAAGGTTCCTATTCCAAGGAGTCAGGGAGCCCAACACTTGCAGCCAGGCCAATTCAGTCTGCTATGCCCACCTCTACAGGTAATTACTCAAGAACTCCACTTTCGATAGCAGTAGGCTATCTTTTGATCATACATGTTAGAACTGTGGTGAACCTGGGCATATGAGAAGAGATTGTCCCCACCCGCGTATGATGGATTCCCCACAGAAGTAGACTAGAGTAGTGGTACCAGCGGGAAATGGTGATCTAGGTCGAGGGTATCCACAAGATGGGTGAGGAGGTAATCAGCGAGGCCGTGGAGGTAGAGGAAATGGTAACTCAGGCAGAGGTGCATTGCACCCTGGTAGGGAAGTCGCCCGCCAAGATGATAGGGCTCAGTGTTATGCCTTTCCGGGCAAGAATAAGGTAGAGGCGTCTGACACAGTGATAACAAGTAGTATTTTTTTCTATGACCGGATGGCTAATGTGTTATTTGATTCGGGTTCTACTTATTCATATGTATCCGTGCCATTTGCCTCAAAATTTTCTATGATTTGTGATATACTTGATGCCCCCTTCCATGTTTCTACCCCAGCTAGAAAGTTTGTCATAGTCACCCATGTCTATCATGCTTCTCCTATTTTGTTTAAGGGTTTTCATACTTTGGCTGATTTGGTGATTTTGGGTATGACTGACTTTTATATAATCTTAGGCATGACTTGGTTGTCCCCCTATTATGTTGTGCTTAATTGTAATACTAAGTCTGTAACCTTAGAAATTCTGAGAAGGGAAATGTTATAGTGGGAAGGGGTGTACAAGCCTAAGCAAGCTAAGATCATATCCTCCATTCGGGCTAGTAAATTGGTAGAGTAGAGT
The DNA here is from genome assembly GCA_029007595.1 of Solanum commersonii. NCBI lineage: Eukaryota > Viridiplantae > Streptophyta > Magnoliopsida > Solanales > Solanaceae > Solanum > Solanum commersonii. The sequence goes on from JAJTWQ010000293.1 coordinate 132,582, forward strand.
TGTTTGGCTTATTTGGCTCATATTCGAGATGCTGAGGTTGAGTCTCCATCTATTGAGTCTATTCATGTGGTGTTAGAATTTAGAGAAGTGTTTCCTAATGATTTGCCTAGTATGCCTCCGGATAGAGATATAGATTTTTGCATTGATTTAGAACCTAGTACTTGTCCTATTTCTATCCCTTCATATCGCACAACTCCGGTAGAATTAAGAGAGGTTAAGGCTCAAATCAAAGAGCATCTTGATAAGGGATTTATTCGTGCTAGTGCTTCCCCATGGGGTGTTCCTATTTTCTTTGTTAAGAGGAAGGATGGTAGTATGAGGATGTGTATAGATTAGCGGCAATTGAATATGGTCACTATTCAAAACAATTATCCTTTGCCTCAAATAGATGATCCTTTTGACCAATTGCAAGGTGCATCAATTTTATCCAAGATTGATCTAAAGTTTGGGTACCATCAATTGAAAATTAGGCCTGAGGATGTGCCAAAGACGGTGTTTAGAACCTGCTATGGGCACTATGAATTTCTGGTTATGTCTTTTGGTTTGACTAATGCACCTACAACTTTCATGAGTTTAAAGAATGGTGTGTTCAAGCCATTTTTTGATTCTTTCGTCAGTCTTTATTGATGATAATTTGGACTATTCAAAAAGTGAAGAAGAGCATGCCGACCATCATCGTATTGTTGTTGGTGATTTTGGGAAACAAAGGTTGTATGTTAAATTTTCTAAGTTTTAATTTTGGTTAACTTATGTTGCATTTTTTAGGACATGTAGTTTCAAAGGAAGGGGTAATGGTAGATCCTCAAAAGATTGAGGCGGTTAAGAACTGGGTTTCGCCTAGCTCTGTGATAGAAGTTAGGAGTTTTGTGGTGCTCGCTAGCTACTATCGTCATTTGTGATAAATTTTGCTTCTATTGCTACCCACTTGACAAATATGACCAAAAAGGACATACCATTCGAATGGACTAAAAAATGTGAGGAGAGCTTTCAAAAGCTCAAGACTATTTTGATCACCGCACCTATTCTAGCACTATCGGTGAAAGGTAAGTATTTTATTATTTATTGTGAGTCTTCGCATTCTGCCTTGGGTGTTATGTTAATGCAGGATAAGTATGTTATAGCTTATGCATCATGACACTTGAAGGTGCATGAGAGGAATTACCCAACACATGATTTGGAGTTGGCATCAGTAGTGTTTGCTCTTAAGATCTGGAGACATTATCTTTATGGGGTTAAATGTGAAGTGTTTACTGATCATCGTAGTTTACAACATATGTTCACTCAAAAGGATTGAATTTTAGACAGTGAAGGTTGATGTAGTTACTCAAGGATTATGATGTGACCATTCAATTCCATTCGGGCAAGGCAATTGAGGTGGTAGATGCTTTGAGTCGAAAGGTGATGAGTATGGGTAGTTTAGCTTACTTGAGTGTATCCAAGCGACCCTTGGCTAAGGAAATTCAGACCTTGGAGTCTATGTTCATGCAGTTGGGAATCTCAGAAAGAGGTGGGGTGTTAGTTATCATTGAAGTGAGGGGCACAATCATTAAGGAGATCAAGGCCAAACAGTTTGAGGATGAAAATCTGAACGGGCTCAAGAAGAAGACTGCGATTGGTAAGGCACAAGAGACCACTCTTGATGCGGAAGGTGTGCTCAATTTTAATGAAAGAATATGTGTTCCTAGATTAGATGACTTGATTCAGAAATAGTTGGTAGAGTCTCACGGTTCGTGATATTCTATTATCCGGGGGTGACAAAGATTTATCGAGATTTCGAGCGAGTTTATTGGTGGTCGGGCCTAAAGAATGATATAGCGGAGTTCGTGGCTGAGTGTCAAAATTATCAACAAGTGAAGTGTGAACACCAAAGGCATGGAAGTTTACTTTAGAAAATGCCAATTTCAGAATGGAAGTAGGAAAATGATAGCCATAGATTTTGTGGTTGGTCTTCCCAAGACTTTAGAGATGCTTGATTCTATTTGGGTAGTGGTTGATAGTTTGACTAAGTCAGCCCACTTTATTCAGGTAAGAATAGATAATGATGCTGAACAATTGGCTAAGGTGTATGTGAAAGAGATAGTGAGGATGCATGGGGTTCCCCTTCTCTATCATCTCAGACAGTGGTACCCAATTCACATCCAAGTTTTGGAGGAAATTGCATGATGAATTGGACTTACAACTCACATTTAGTGCAACCTTCCATCCACAAATGGATGGGCTATCGGAGAGAAGTATTCAAGAGTTAGGAGACATGTTGAGGACATGTGTGATTGATTTTAGAGGGCATTGGGATAGGTTCCTACCTTTGTGGGAGTTCTCCTATAATAATAGTTATCACTCCAGTATTGATATGGCACCGTTTGAGGCATTATATGGGAGGGGATGTAGATCACCTATTGGATGGTTCGAGGCTGGAGATGTGAAACCTTTGGAGGTTGATTTAGTGAAGGATGATCAAGATAAGGTGAAGAGTATCCAAACTAAGATTTTAGTAACCCAGAGTAGACAGAAGAAGTATGTAGATCATATGGAAAGAGACATGACATTTCAGACTAAGGAGAATATTCTTCTCAAAGTATCGCCCATGAAAGGGGTGATGAGATTTTTCAAGAAGGGCAAGCTAAGTCCACGAAACATTGGTCCCTTTGAGGTTCTTGAATATGTAGGGCCAATGGCTTATCGATCGTCTTTGCCTCCTAATCTATCAGGAGTTCATCTGGTATTTCATGTGTCCATGTTGAAGATATATCATGGTGACAGAGATTATATCATTAAGTGGGACTCAATTGTGTTAGACAAGGAGCTCCAATAAGAGAAGGAACCAATTGCAATTCTCGATTGTGATGTGCATAAGATGAGACACAAGGAGAATAAATCTATTAAAGTTCAATGGAAGCACCGTCCAGTTGAGGAATCTACTTGTGAAATCGAGAGGGACATGCGAGAGAAATATCCCCAATTGCTCGTCCTTTTAGGTACTACTCCATTCTTTCTTTAGCCTATTTTTCCTAAGTTTATCACTTGGGGACGAGTGATGGGTAGATTGGTATCTATTGTAAAGACCAAGTTTCGTCGTTATAGAAAAGCCAACGAGGAAAAATTTTGGGCCGGAAAACTTTTTCGTAGTAACTTGGAATTTCCCAACCTACTCTAGATTTGGATGAAATCGGAGTCATTTAAGTCTAGGGAAATCAGGTAGCAATTGGGAAATTTAATTATGATTTTAATTGCATGAGTAGATACCTAAGAAGATGAGGAACCCATTCGACTTTACGAAATTGAATTCGGGTGAGTAGAACTCCCGAAATACATCTTAGCGTGAACGGGTAGTTCCTGACTGTCATTGGTCGAAGATGTGTTGTGACATGAGAATTTATAATTCTTACACCGACTCACTGGTCTCATGCAAGCCACTGTGGTGGAATTATTCCCGCCAGGGCAGAGCCGCCATAGCGGGACAGTCGCGATTTAAGTCAGAAATAAACCCCAAAATGTCTTTATTCTGTAATTTTCAAACTTGAGCTAAGGAACGAACCCAGGGCTTTTCTTAATAGTTTTCCACCATTCTTGAGGCAAAAGGTAAGATTTTCACTTTTCGAATCCATAGAACGTAATCTAATAGGTAATTATCGGTGGGCAAGAGTTTTTATTTGAAAATTATGGTGGGAAAAGCCGTAATATGGATATTGGGACCATGGTTTTGATCTAAGGTTGATAGGATTGTTAGTAATTTGGGTAATTAGTTATTATTTATTGATTTCCGTGTTATATTAATTATTTGTAGACCAAGAACAAGCGAAACGAGTCCAAAAAGGGAAGAACCAAGTTTCTTAAGGGTTTCAGGTTTGTTTCAAGTTAGGTGATGGTTGTGATTCTATGATTATGTGATGTATATTTGTTATTGCTTCATTATGATACATGTATGCATGTGAATGTTGCATTATTGATCACATTAAATTGTAAATGAGAATATATGAATGATGAATGCCATGAATCATGACTTTATTGTATGATTATGAGAATGTACTCTTTGATAATGCTTGTGGCTTGTTGAATGGATTGGGTGTTGCGTTCTGACACACTAACTTGGATCGGTTGCCACGTTCAGGCATATTTATGGGATTGGTTGTCATGTTTCAACATAACCATTGGATCGGCTACCACGTTTCAGTATGCTAACAATTTGAGTTTGTGTTCCATGAGAGGACCAATGACCTAATATGACTATGATATTTGAGAATCGTGAAACTGCTCATTGTTGTAAATGATGATGATATTGTATATGTTCGGTGTATCCATGTTATTGTATTTTTGTTTTGACCTATGTATGTTGCACTTAGTGGGATAGCTACGTGATCCTACTAGTATACTGTGGTTGTGTACTGATACTACACTTGCTTTTTCTTTGTTGAGTTATAGGGCATCTTCAGGCGGCTATTGAAAAACCTAGCTCAGAAGATCAGTGATCGTTTGAATTCAAGGGTGAGCTAGTTCTTGCGGGCTTCCATGAGTTATCTTTTTGTGTATGTCCATATATCGGACTTAGATTTTCTAGTTAGTTACTAGTTCATTAGTTTGGGGTTGTAGCCCTTCTTGTTTAGAGTTGTTGAACATAAGATGTTTTGCCACATTGACTTTCAGGTTCTAGGTAGTATTTCCGCATTTGTTAGTTGTTAGACTTTTTTTGGAGTTTCTGGGAAATCTCTATCTTTTCCTTAGCATTTAAACTTGCTTCTGTAACTTAAATGCCTTAGTATTTTGATTTAAAGTTGGTTAGCTAATTAGAATTAATGGTTCTCCCACCGGACGATTAGTGTGGGTGCCAATCACGATGGTCAGGGTCGTGATATTAAATCCATCAAACATTAATTCTCTTATTTTCCCATGAGTCAACTCTGATATAATTTTTTACTATTACTTTGTATAATGGTAAAATGAAAAATATTAATTTAATCTAAAGTATTACTTTGTATGGACAGAGAATAATTAAAATAACTATTATATATTTACTGCTATCAATATTTTTCTATTTTATAATTATTCAATTCTACAATTAATGATGAGACAGATTAATGTTATTTTCAGTCTAAGTCATAATTAATTGAAATAATATTACTTATAAGTAAGACAAGTATAGCTTATCTGAAATTAATAAAGAATTATGTTTATCTTTATAATTTCTACAATCTAGTGATAAATAAAGAATTATAAATTCATAAATCAAAATGTATTAAATACAAATAAATGATAATAAATTCTTTGGTTATTTAAAGTAGTGCCCTTGATCAATTTCAAGAGAACATATTCCTCTTCTAAAGTTTGTCTACTTAGAGAGAAAACAATTTATTTTTTCTTTTGGAGTGTTACAAGAGATGAGTTATATATAGGCAACAAATCAGGAAAATGAAATCATTAGATTATACATTTTAGTAACAAAGTTGTCAATCAATACAAAAATAGAATAAATGTAAAGGAAAAAGGGAGTTATACCATGAGTAGCCTATAAATTCTCTTCATATTTTTTGAAATTATAGTGCATAAATGGTACTATTTTTTTTTTATCAATTCTTACTTTGGAGAAATTTTGGTCATTCATACATCAAATATGAATAATGCAATTTTTTCTTCTCCTTCATTTTTAATACATTCTCGTGTATTACTTCAATGCCCTTTATGAAATGGAGAGTTTCGTACTCATATGAAATTTAGGAATCACTTACGAACTACACACCCATCAACGCCTGAGTGAAATATCATCCTATATTCTCATGTATATGCATCTAATATTTTCTTGACTGAAAATTTGTCATTAGCTCAACTTGTGGCCCCACAACATGTAAGTTTACAAAATGTTATCCTACCTTCTCCAATATATGTATCTGCAACATTTTATCAAGAAAATCCATCACCATCTCAACATGCGTCCCTAGCACATGCGAGTTCGCACAATGCCATACATTTTCCTATATTTGCATCAAATAATTTTTGTTTCAGAAAATTTGTCATGAACTCAACCTTCGACCCCACAACAAATGGCAAGAAGAAATAATGTTGTACCGATAAGCAAGAGCAGAGCACCGCCAATGAATATGGTACAAATGGAAAAAAGAAACATAGTTGGAGGCTCAAATTCAACATTTAGAAATTCAAATGAGACTATTGTTTATGGTACAAGATAATTAATAAATCAATTGGATGCTCTTATTTCACCTAATGGAGATGAACTAGTTAACTTAGTTGAAGAACAAAATGATTTGGACTTAAACCTGAGGCTTTAACTAGTGCAAAATTTATGTGGATCTTCTTTGTAAATGGGGTGTCTAAAAATGTGCTAAGTTTGGAATTTTTTTTAATTTTATTTTCCGTATGTTTGTCTAATAGCAGGGTATCTAAAAGTGTGAGTCTGTTGTTTTATTTTATGTTAAGGATAAGGGTTTAAAAAATACCCCAACTTTGGTCGGATTTGCTGTTGCGATACTAAACTTTCATGAGGACCTATTACCACCCTAGACTATTTAATATCGTATTTTTTACCCCCGAACTATTTAATAGTGTATTTTAAAGGTATATATGTGCCCACGTGGACACATTACTATTTATAATTTTGCATTATTTTTTATGTCCACATGGGCAAATATATGTGTTTAAAATATGGTATTAAATAATCTAGGGAGGTAATAGGTCCTCATGAAAGTTTAGGATCGCAATAGCAAATTCGACCAAAGTTGGGTATTTTTTAGACCCTTATCCCTTTATTTTATTGTTGGTTAGTCATGATGGTTGTCTAAAATCATATTCTGATTGGAGTTTATTGTTTTTTTCATCAAATACTTGTGTTGATTTAAATCATCTAAATCATTTATTTAAATATAAAATAATTGATTATATTATTACTGAGCAAATATATCAACTTTCGGCCATGAAATTATATATGACACGTCACATGCTCTTTTCACCTTGTTATTTTAAATAAATTCCCCTACCCCCCACCCCCACTCAAAATCAGTTATTGAGTAAACAATTAACAAATCTTTTTTTCTCATTTTTTTTTATTTTCTAAAATCTAATTAAAGTCAAAGATAGTTAATTTGTCATGCCCCAAGCCTACACCCACGGCTGGACTGGCACTCGAGAACCATTGTTGGCCACAAGAGAACCCTTGGCCTGGCTTAATTATTAGCGAAAGACTTAACTCATGATAAAAGGAAGTGTTAAAATACAATCATGCTAAACTATTTGAATAGATAAACTGAGAATGTTTAGAAATAACATTCAACTTAGCCAAAGAGGCACCTCAAGATCAATATAAGCCAATAACAAAATAATGATGAATGAACTAATTAACTAACTGACTAACTGTCTATGAAGCCTCTAAACAGAGAGGAATTTTGGGACAAGACCCTCGATCAGCCTAACAATTGAAAACTACTAAAGCAATTAAAATAGGGATCATCCAGAAAGCAAAGAGGCTCACCACAAGACTCTGAATGCTCAACTGGATCAACAAAGCATTGGATGCTGATGTTGGTTACCTGTATCTGCATCATAACAACCATGCAGGCCAAATAACGTTAGTACATTGAATGTACGAGCATGCGAAGGGAAACTAAAACAAGAAATAAGCTTGAAAGGAACTGAAAGAACATACCTGAGCTTAACTCAATTCAACTTACCTCATTTCAATATAAAGCAATAATATGAATGTAGTATAGAAAAATTCTTTTAAAACATGGATATCAACTCTATATATTTACAAATACAATAGTATCTCTGAATGTATGCAAATATACAATATAAAAATACAATTTACTTATGTGTGTATAAGAATACAAAATATTGTTGTGGGAGTTTCTCTAACCGACAGCCATCACTTAAGAGCTATTGTGATGATACAACATTTTGCCTCATGCTGCCAGGGTCGTCCTATACCTTGCCAAGGGTATAGAACCTGACTACTACGTGGATCCACTAGTCAATGCTAAAAATAACTAAGGAATTACCTAAAAAGTATGACCATTTTTCTACCCATGATGGCTATATGGTTTATGAGGACTAGGAGTTGTCTGAACTCTCTCATTTATCGGTGCTCAATACTACTTCCAAAATATAATACTAGCTCTTATGTTTAAAAACATAACTTCTTTTTGTGTTCTGAGATAATTGCTCAAAACTTAGCTCAAAGGCTCTCTTGGAAATCAAAGTTTCATCTCTTGCTCTTAATTGTGAAAGCATTTTACTCTTTACTGAAAAACTAGCTCAAAGGCTCTTTCGGAAATCAAAGTTTCCTTTCTTGCTTAAATGTGAAACATTTACTCTTTGAGAATATATAGTCCCGATATAATATTTTAAAGAAATGAACCTCAATCTTTACACTTTACTCAACTCAAAACTGAAGTCTTAAAACAAAGTTAAAGCACTTATAAAAGACTTTTAGAAAACTCTATGAACTTCTCTTGACATGACCCTTAAATTTCCTTGAATTGAATTATGGATTCAAGGCTCATGATCTCATGTTATGTATGATTTCATGTTGTTTAGACGTACCTTAAAGTATAGAAATCAACTAGAAAATATAGGTACATTTCAAGGGAACTTGTATGGAAAGAAGTGGGAAAGTGTGGAGAACCTGGCGTCCTTGGCGCTAAGAATTGGGGATGGGGCGCACTGGCCGGCACGGTGCAACACCCCTTTTCCCCAGAATTTTCTGACTTTTCCTGCTGGTTTTTCAACTCTAAATCCTCTAGATTCATATGGTTCTTTCCCCAAAACACATAGATTCGACTACATGACCAAAATATGCTAGAATCTACTCAAAAAGACATCTAATTTCATGAATTTCAATCAAGAACTTCTCAACAGCTTCAATAATCAAGAACCCAGTAGAAATTTCAACAAATCCATCAAGAAGTCAATTTCTATACTTTCAAAAACACAATTTCGCTGAATAAAATCATGATTGGTGAGTGGGTGAACTAACCCAACTCTATGTGATCTCCCATACCTCGTAGGGATCAATCCTTGGCGAAATCCACAAGCAAATCTTCAAGAATCCGATGACTCTAAGTTTCTTCTCCTCTTTTCTCCTCTTCTTTTCTCTTCTCTCAAAACCCTAAATTAGTTTTATAAAGAGTAAATTGTGTTAATTGGCTAGTGAAAAGACCATAATACCCTTCTAAAATCCGATTTTGACTTTCGTTAGCTAGAAAACCAGATTCAAATGGGCATATCTCCCTCATACAAACTCGAAATTCATCAAACTCGGTGGTGTTGGAAATATTATTCAAAGATATTTCCTACGGTATCTGGTAGCACACCTAAATCATCTTGAGCTACGATTTATGGTCGTTTGAAGTTGACCTAAAACTCATACTTAACTTTGCCAAACATTCCAAATTTGATTATTTCCAAAAATGGTTTATTTCTAATTCCAAGTCTTTCTAGTTCTTTCAAATAGTGAGGTGTTACAATATCTCTCCCTTGGGAAAATTCATCCTCGAATGAGATTACTCTTAGTAGGCTAAGGCTTAACATCTAACACCTAGTTCAAACACCCAACAAGCAAAATGTAAAAATAACATGCAAATTTAAAATGAAAGCCAAGAAAAGGATTAGTACCTTAATTTGGAACATCTCCGGATTCAAAGAGATGTGGGTATCTCTTCTTCATATCCTCTTCACCTTCCAAAGTAGCTTCCTCAACAAACTGATTTCTCCACAGAACTTTGATTGATGTTACTTCTTTAGTTCTGAACTTGCAAATTTGGCGATCTAGAATCTAAACAGGAATCTCCTCATATGATAAGCTATCCTTGATACCAATATATTCAGTAGGAATGATAAGTGAAGGATCATACATTCACCTCTGGTAGCTCGAACTCATAAGCTACATTGCCAATCCTCTTGGAAATTATGTAAGGAACAATATATCAAGGCCTAAATTTCCCCTTCTTACAAAATCTCGTAACACCTTCATGGGTGAAACTTTCAAGTAGACCCAATCATCTACTTTACACTCTAAGTCTCTTCTCCTAACATTTGTATAAGATTTTTGACAACTATGCGCTGTTTTCAACCTCTCTTGAATAACTTTCACCTTCTCCATAGCTTGATGAACTAAGTCTGGTCCTATCAACCCAGCTTCACCAACTTCAATCCATCCAATAGGAGATCTGCATCTTCTCCCATAAAGAGCTTCATAAGGAACCATTTGGATGCTAGAGTGGTAACTATTGTTGCAATCAAACTGGATGAGAGATACATGATCATCCAAGTTACCCTAGAAATCAGGCACACAGGTCCTCAACATATCTTCTAAAGTCTAAATAGTATGCTCTGCATGACCATTTGTCTGAGGATGGAAAGTAGTACTGAAGTTAACCTCTGAACCCAAGCCTTTTTGGAATGACTTCCAAAACTGTGCAGTAAATTATGCTTCACTATCTAAAATAATCGATACCGGAACCCCATGAAGTATGACTACCTCTTGAATATACAACTTAGCATAATCTTCTGATGAATGGGTAGTCTTTAATGGTAAAAAGTGGGTTGATTTAGTTATTCTATCAACAATCTCCCAAATAGAATCATGCTGCCTGCGAGACCTTGGTAAACCTATGATGAAATCCATATTAATCATCTCCCACTTCCATTCTGGAAGTTCTATATTCTGAGTCATTCCATCAGGCCTTTGGTGCTCTACATTAACTTGTTGACAATTCGGGCATTTAGCAAAGAACTCAACAATACTTTTCTTCATACTACTCCACTAATATACCTCTCTCAAGTCATGATACATCTTTGTTATACCCGAATGAATATAATATCTAGATCTATGAGCTTCCTCCATGATTCTCTCTTGGTGTTCATCCACCCTTGGTACACACAACCTACATTGATACCTCAATACACTATCTCCCCCTTGTTCAAAACCCATTACTTTTTTCTTATGAACATTTGACTTCAGTTCAATCAAAATAGGATCTTTGTCTTGCTTTTCTTTCACATCTGACACTAATAATGATTCAGCCCCATTCATCACCACTACTCCTTCTTCTATGGAATCCATTAATCAAACACCTAATCATGAAAGCCTGTGCACATCTTTCACTAATTCTCTCTTTTCTTCCTTAACATGGGTGGTACAACACATGAACAACTTACTCAAAGCATCAGCAACAACATTAGCCTTATATGAGTGACATAGAATACTCATGTCATAATCTTTGAGTAACTCTAACCACCTTCTCTATTTTAGATTCGGCTCTTTTTGACTAAACACTTGCTGAAGACTCTTGTGATCAGTGAATACATCTACATGATCACCACACAAATAATAATGCCATATTTTCAAAGCAAATACGATGGCAGCCTACTCTAAGTCATGGGTTAAGTAGTTCTTCTCGTGAACTTTTTTAACTGTCTAGAGGCATAAGCTATAACTTTGTCATTCTACATTAACACACAACCCAAACCAAATCTAGACGCATCACAATATACAACAAAGTCTTGCATACGTTCTGGTAAGGTCAATACTGGGGCAGTAGTCAACCTCTTTTTAAATTTCTGAAAGCTTTTCGCAGAAGCTTCAGACCATTGAAACTTCACTGTTTTCTGAGTCAACTTGGTCAAAGGGGATAAAATAGATGAGAACCCCTCTACGAACCTTTTATAATATACAGTCAACCCCAAGAAACTCCTAATATCAGTGGGAGATATGGGTCTAGGCCAATTATGCATTGCGTCTATCTTTTGGGTATCAACTATAATTCCATCACCGGAACATGTGGCCTAACAATGCCACAGACTCAAGCCAAAAGTCACACTTCGAGAACTTGGCATACAACTCCCTATCCTTTAGAGTTTGGAGAACTATTATGAGATGACTAGTCAGATCTTCCTCATTCCTCGAATAGATTAGAATGTCATCAATGAACCTGATCAGAAACATATCTAAATAAGGGTTGAATAATCTATTCATTAGGTCCATGAATGTTGCATGTTCATTAGTTAAACCGAACGACATGACTAGAAACTCATAATGACCATAACAGGTCCTGAAAGTTGTCTTGGGAATATCACATTCCCTTACTCTTAACTCATAGTAGCCTGATTTAAGTTCTATATTAGAGAAATATGTGGCACCCTGAAGTTGATCGAAGAGATCATTAATTCTCAAAAGAGGATACTTATTCTTGCTGGTAACCTTGTTCAACTAACAATAATCTATGCACATCATAAGGGAAAAGTCATTCTTCTTGACAAACAAGACCAGAGCACCCCAAGCTGAGACACTTGGTCAAATAAAACCATTCTCTAAGAGATATTTCAACTAATCTTTCAACTCTTTCAACTCTGCTGGTACCATACTATATGGAGAAATAGATATAGGACGAGTATCAGGATGAATATCTATACGGAAGTCTATTTCTCTCTCAGGAGAGACTCTGGGAAGATCATCTTGATAGACTTCTGGGAACTCTTTTACAACTGGAACTCTTTTACAACTGGAACTGACTGAATATGAGGTATCTCAACACTAGAGTCAATGAATCGGACTAAGTGTTAGGCACACCCCTTGGAAACTAACTTGCTCGCCTTAAGGTATGAAATAAGACAACCCTTAAGCACTGCTGTACTAATCATCCACTCTACAACTGGCTCATTGTGAAACTGGAACTTGAGTACTCGAGTTCTACAATCTATTTGTGCATAACAAGCATGAAGCTAGTCCATACCTAGAATGACATCAAAATCTACCATGTCTACCTCAACTAAATTATCCATAGTGCTCTTGTGATTGATGGAAATTGTACAATCACGATAGATTCTCTCTACTAGAATAGGCTTAGCAACAGGTGTGGAAATACTGAAGGGCTCAAGAAGTTGCTCACGAAGAACATCAAAAGTCATCACAACCTAAGGAGTTACAAAGGATAAACTCACTCCTAGATCTAGCAAAGCATAAACATCACAGTTAAAGATTTAGATCATACCATTGACAACATCTGGCAAATCCTCTAGCTCTTGGCGACTGGTGATAGCATAAAGACGGTTTCCTCCTCCACCTGCCCCTGAAGTAGCTCCTCTAGATGCAGCTCTGTTTGGTGGAGCGACTGAAGAAGACTAGGCTTTATTGCCCCCATTATCATTTCTCTGCCTATTCTTTGTACACTCTCTCATAATATGACCGATCTGGCAACACTTAAAACAACTAGTGGAGCCATTACGACACATCCCTTAACACCTCGCTATTTGAAAGAATTGGAAAGACTTGGAATTATAAAGAAACCATTTTTGGAAATAATCAAATTTGGAAAGTTTGGCCAAGTTAAGTTAAGTATGAGTTTTGGGTAAAATTAAAACACCCATAACTTGTAGCTCAAGATGATTTGGGTGTTTTACCAGATACCGTGGGAAGATCTTTGAATTATTTTTCAAACGACACCGAGTTTGATTAATTTTGAGTTTGTATGAGGGAGATTTGCCCATTTGAAGTTGTGTTGCCTAGATAAGGAAAGTCAAAAGCAGATTTTAGAAGGGTATTATGGTCTTTTCACTACCTAATTAATTAAATTCATTTTGGTAATTAAGTTGGGATCTAAACTAATTGGATTCAATTTACGCTTCATCAAAATAAGTTAGGGTTTTGAGAGAAGAGAGAAGTAGAGGAGAAAATAATAGACGAAACATAGAATTGTCGCGTTCTTGAAGATTTGCTTGTGGAGTTTTCCAAAGGTTGATCCCTATGAAGTATGTGAGGTCACATAGCATTGGGTTAGTTCACCCACGTGCCAATCATGATTTTATTCAGTGAAATTGTGTTCTTGAAAGTATAGAAATTGAATTCTTGATTGATTTGTTGAAATTTCTATTTGGTTCTTGATTGTTGAAGTTGTTGACAAGTTCTTGATTAAAATTCATGAAATTAGATGTCGTTTTGAGTAGATTTTTTCATATTTTGGTTATGTAGTCGAATCTAAGTGTTTGGGGAAAGAACCAATTGAATCTAGAGGATTTAGAGTTGAAAAATGAGTAAGAAAAATCAGAATATTATGTGGAAACGGGGTGGGGCGCCGCACCAGCCAGAGCGCCCCACAAAGTGTTCTGTAGTATGGGCTCTGGGGCGCCGTGCCAGCTGGTTTGCCCCATCCCTAGTTCTGTAATTTCACTTATGGCGCCCCATGCCACTCAGAGTGCCACGGATGCCAGGTTCTCTACGCTTTCCCACTTCTTTATGTACGAGTTCCCTTAAGGTACATCTACACAACATGAAATCATCCATACCATGACATCGTGAGCCTTATATCCATAATTCAATTCAAGGAAAGTTAAGAGTCAAGTCAAGAGAAGTTCATAGAGTTTTCCACAAGTCTTTTAAAAATGTTTAACTTTGTTTTAAGATTTGAGTTTTGAGTTGAGTAAACAGTATATATTGAGGTTCATTTCTTCAAAAGAGTATATTGGGAGTATATATTCCAAAACAGTAAATGTTTTCACATTTAAAAAAGAAAGGAAACTTTTATTTCCAAAAGAGCCTTTGAGCTAGTTTTCTAGTAAAGAGTAAATTCTTTCACAATTAAGCAAGAAAGGAAACTTTGATTTCAAGAGAGCCTTTAGGCTAAGTTTTGAGCAATTATCTCAAACCATAGAAGCAAGATATGTTCTTAAATATAAGAGCTAGTATTATATTTTGGGAGTAGTATTGAGCATCGATATGGGGAGAGTTCAGACAACTACCAGCCCCCAAAAACTATGTAGCCATCATGGGTAGAAAAAGGGTCATACTTTTTTTATGATTCCTTAGTGCTTTTTAGCATAGACTAGTGGATCCACTAAGTAGTCAAGTTCTATACCCTCGGCAAGGTATTAGACGACCCTGGTAGCATGAGGCAAAATGATGTATCATCACAATAGCTCTTAAGTGATGGTTATTAGTTAGACAAACTCCCAACAACAGTAGTTTGTATTATTATTTCCACAAGTAAATTGTATTTTTATATACCTTCCAGAGTTTATATTGTATCTTTTCACAAATACAAAGTTACTATTGTATTTCTAAATACAAAGAATTGATATCTATGTTTAAAAAGCTTTTCTCTATATTGCTTTCATAGTATTGCTTTATATTGAAATGAGTTAAGTTGGGTTAAGCTAAGCCCATGTATGTTTTTTTAGTTCCTTTCAAGCTTATGTCTTGTTTTAGTATTCTCCTCGCATGCTCATACATTCAATGTACTGGCTCCATTTCACCTGCATCGTTGGTATAATGCAGATATAGGTAACCAGGGTCAGCATACAATGCTTCATTGATCCAGTTGAGCATTCAGAGTCTTATGGTGAGCCTCCTTGCTTTTCTGAGGATCTCTAATTTCATTGCTTTTGTAGTTTTCAGTTGTTAGGATGATCAGGGTTCTTGTCCCGACATCCCTCTTAATTTTAGAGGCTTCATAGACAGTTAGTCAGTTAGTTAGTTAATTCATTCATCATTATTTTTTTATTGTCTTATGTTGATCTTAAGGTGCCTCTTTGGCTAAGTTGAAAGTTATCTTTAAACATTCTCAGTTTATCTATTCAAACAGTTTAGTATGATTGTATTTTAATACTTTCTTTTATCATGAGTTAAGTGTTTCGCTAAGAGTTAAGCCAGGCCAAGGGTTCGCTTGGGGCCAACAATGGTTCTCAGTGCCAGACCCACCCAATATGTAGGCTCGGGGTGTGACAAATAATGTCTAAATTACATTTGGGCCAGTCTATAAGTTGACAAGACGAGCCAAATTCATATTCTTCAAGCCCAAGGTCCTCAAAAATTATTTGAAGACCGAAATACCCCCAAAACCGTAGCTCACAACTATATAAAGGGTCTCTCATGAGACAAAAAGAAAGGCAGAAAAGGAAGAACACACACACAGAAATACATAGAAAATCCTTGCTCTTTAGTGTTGATCTGCAAGTCTTCTACATAAAAAGAAGTCTTCACTCCAAGTGTTGAGTTGCAAGTATATCATCAAATCAAGAACATCCGTTAAGAGAAGAATCAGAGGCTTCCATATCCTTTCTTAAATATTTTATAAAGATTGTAACCTTCGAATAAATTCAAATACAAATATTATTGTTTGCTTGCTATTTTCCTTTCCTGTTTGCTGTATTTCAGGAACGAAACTTTAGACGCATACAAATTGGCACGCTCAGTGGGACAATCTTTACCTCTCATCTTTTATCTTTGAAAATCAAAGTTCAAGAACACTGAGATGGCTTTTAAGAAGATCAACTCGAAAACTGGATTTGCATCCAAATCTGGATCTACATCCATATCCTTATCTACATCTGCATCCACAAAAACTGATAGATCCAAATTCTGCATCGCTATGGAAAACATGCTTGATATTAATTCGGGAAACATTAGACCTATCACAAGAAACCAAACCAAATTGCTTGGACAACAAGCCTCCCGAGTGCCGTCTGAATCTGCTATTGTCTTTGGTTCATTTCCAAAAGGTGTAAAGTCTCCTCCAAAAGCCGCAAAAGAAGACATCACCGAAATGGTCGAGAGGGTTCTTGCCCAATTGAGCCTATCTACATAAAAAAATCCCTTCGCTTCAGCTGACAATGATGTGTTAAACTTGGGATATACCCTACATAATATGTTTACATCTCATGTTTGGGAAAATCAACGTTATTCTCCATCACCTACTATGGTAATGCACACGATGGTAATTAACACTTCATCCATAGAAGAACAACTTGTGACCTTGACAAAAGCTATGGAGGGCTTGACCAAGTATGTTCAAGATCAAGATGCTTGAATTGTTAAGATAACTAATAGGGTGGAAGGCATGATGGATGAAGAATCAATTCATGCACCTGGAAAACGTCCGCAAGTACAAGAGATGGTTAATCCCCCCACAAAGCAAGTGGAACATTCTAAAGAGATCTAAGTTTACTTTGAAGGAACAATCCTGATAGACAAAATCAAGAAGTTTATTATAGGGACCATTAAATACAAGTACGAGGTTGCTACAAAATCCTCTTTGACATATGCAAGGCCATACATGGCAAGGATTGATAACTTAAAAATGTTTGTCGGTTATCGACCTCCAAATTTTAGCAGTTCGATGGTAAGGGAAACCCAAAGCAATTTGTGGCACACTTCATTGAAACCTGCAATAATGTTGGAACCTATGGTGATTACCTCGTCAAACAATTTGTCCGCTCCCTTAAGGGCAATGTGTTCGATTGGTACATAGACCTTGAATCTGGCTCTATTGATAGTTGGGAACAAATAGAGAAAGAATTTCTCAACCACTTCTATAGCATAAGATGTACCGTAAGCATCGTGGAACTTACAAATACACTGACACAAAATGAAGAGCCAGTCTTTGACTTCATTAACTGATGGAGGCATGCAAGTCTAAACTGTAAAGACAGACTTAGTGAAGCTTCATGCATAGAGATGTGCATTCAAGGTATGCATTGGGGTCTCCGCTATATATTTTTTAAGGCATTAAACCTAAAACTTTTGAAGAATTGGGAACTCGCGCTCATAATATGAAGTTAAGTATGTCATCGGTTTGAACTAAAACGATGCCTATCCAGGAACTCTGCAAGGGCAAAGAGAACCTAGAATTCAGGAAAGTGAGATATTTGTCCAAGGATGAAAACAAAGAATCCATGAACGTCAATGCTTCTCAGGCAAAATTTACCACCAAGGTAGGCAATATGTAGAGTGCAAAAGCGACTTTTTCTGAAGGAAGGACAAATGTAAAGTTTACCTTGAAGGAAATGCAACAAAAGGACTATCCATAACTTGACTCAGTGTACGCAATATTTGATGAACTCCTTGAGACGAAACTCTTTATGTTAACAAATGAAACGACCAGATGAAGTAGGGAGGAATGCTTTGTCACCCAATTTTGGCCTTGTACAATATAAATTAATCATCGAGCTTTTTCAATTTCAAGCAATTTAAAATATTTAGTTTTATAAAATTTCAAAATAACAATAAAATGATAAAATAATAATAATATAGTTTGCAAGTTATTTTAAATATTTTTGTCACTTTTTATAATTTTTGAATAATATATATATTTTACGTAATTATGTATATAATTAGTATATTTTATGAATATTCAAAAACCATATCAAAAAGATTGTGTTTTAGTTAAATTTTTGGTTAATTAGTTTAGTTATATAAAATTTTATATTTTGGGTAATTAGTTTAAAATTAAGTTAATTATTTTATTTTTTTAAGATTAAGAAGCTCATTAATTGATTAATAACAATTCATTTTATTTTAATTTAGGCCGACTTCAACTAATTGCCTTAATTTGGTTGAAATTGCAATTCACATGGGTATTTTTCTTAAGTCAAATTAACTACATTGTTGGCTTCGTTTTCAAGACCAAGTTTTGGGCCTTACTTCCAATTTCCAGTCAACCCAATTCCTCAAACCCATTATAGCAACCCACTAAACATTTTGAAAAGATCCAACCCCATGTCTTCATTCTTCTTCCTCGCGAAACCCAGCAACCCGACCCTATTACACGTCTTCTTCTTCACGCATCCAACAATCCAACAGGGAAGAACGAACCCATAACGCGAAGAAACCCAACGCGCCTCGTTAGTCCTTTCTCCTAGAAATGTCGCATCAATCCAACAAATTCAGAAAAATCTTTGTCGTGTGTTGCAGCAGTCGCGTCCATACTCGTCCCCTCCCTTTTCCCTTTTTTTTAGGGATTTCCAAACCCCTTTTACTTTTTCTTCGAAAAGGGGCATAGGAATTCAAAATCTTCCTGTTTCCACCCAATTTCCAGTCTTAAATCTTCTATCTATTTTCTCTCTTTCGGTCACTGAAAAAGTGGATTTATTGGGATCAAAGAAGAGGATTTTTTTGGACACTAATTTACTGCCCTAAAATAAAGGGAATTTCATCAAAAGAAAGAGTTGTTTTCATTTTCGGAGCTCATTGAAATCGGCTCACAGTGGTGGAAGTTCTTCGTGGTCGAGTTCGAGTTTCGATTTGCTACACCGAAAAAGGTATATAATCCCGCTCTTCTTACAGTCCCTTCTTAATTTGAGTTTTCATTTTGTTTATTTAGTTGGCTATATTGTTCTAATGGTTTAGCAAGAATAGGGATGTCTAGTATGATCGAGACTTTGGTCTTTCATGTGTGAGTATGATTCGAATGTGTATGTATGGATGTTGGAAGAATGGTTTCCGACTGTTGTTGCTGTTATTGTTTTAGCTTTCATAGAATTGTTATGATTAGTTTCGAAATTGCCTTGTTAGTCTTAGTTTGTGTCTGTTTGTTACGAATCTGCATCGATAATCAATGTTCGACGTCATGTTACTTATTCCTTGCCTTAAACTGATTGAAAGAATTTTGATCTATGACTGTTTAAGCTTATCTTTGAACCAATTTGAAGTTTTGTTTAATCATATTATGCTTTTAAATATAAGGTGAGCTGCAAGAATGGTTATGATGCATTCTGTGTGCAATCTAAAACCAACATTATGTCTCTATTCTAATTCTTATCACATCTACATCTATCATATAATTAACTCTATTATATATCTTAAGACACCTCTATGTGGTTTTATTCTTACTTGGTGTCAATGTATTATCTTGGTAAAAATCCGACTATTCGGTAGCCTATTTTTCTATAACAATCTTAGCATGTTGGTTTAGTAAGTTGACACCATGAACATCGTCGTATTTGTATTTTTATGTTACGTAGGTGTCATGCAATTTTTCTTTTAATGTGGATTAGTGATATATATATTGTCTTGGGAAAGCATTAGTTCCAAGTTGGATTAGACTGTTCATTTGCTCTTGGGCTTCACTTCTTGTAAACATTTCTTATCTTGAGATGTTGAAGTTTTTTTTTTGTTAAAATTTTCTTCTAGTAACCCCCTATATGCCATGGAAAACGTTTTAGTCAATTGGCTTTTGATTTGGTAGTATGGTTTTGTTTTAAATAACTATATAATACGGTACTTATTAATTGTTAAGTTGTATAGCCATTAGTGTGTTTTGTTTCTTTATTGATTAAGTTTTATTCCTATGAATATGTGTTAATCCTTTTCTTTTCCTTTTGTTTCATGTGATTTCGAGTGAGTTTCTCGAACTCCATTATCTCCCTTTCTTTTTTCGTTCAAAATGGGCCATGGAGGCCTAATTGCATTTCCTCGAGTCGTATTTCAATCCAAGTCCCAATGGACTGATGTGTGAAGCAAGGGAAGTCGATAAACAGGTTGAAGATAGTAATACAGGGCTGGAAATCAACTTCTAAATGTCCGGATGTCCAAAAATGGACTCTATACAGCTGTAGACATTGAGATACATGTCGAAAAATATGAGAATACAGGTTTAAACACGGCAGCAGGTTGCAAGCAAAAAAATGTAGAGTTAAAACTGAAATACAGGTCCTAGAAGCCCCAAAGAAGGATGTATACATTCGATATACACCCCGTATACAGCAGTATACATTCAATGTATACAGGGAGTTTCAAGAACAAAAATCGGCCAAAACCCAATTTTCTTTACACTGCAGGTCCAGGCGAAAATGGGCCAAAAAACCCACCAAATTTTGGAATTTGGGCAAAAAGGCCGACATTCTAACCTTCTTATTTTACTCTTAATATTTGTATTAATTCTAACCCTTTGATTTGACTTGATTTAATTTAATTAAATTCCCCAAAAGATGTACCATATTCTTTATGCTAGTTTATTTTAATAAAAATTCATTTCTTTTACCAACTCTTATATTTTTATTGATAATCATTTGTCAAAACTTTTTATTTATTCTTCAATTAATTTAAAATAGTTTTCATGCTTTAATTGACCAAATTGGTTCAAATTATTATTTCCAAAATGATTCAAATAAATTCTCACATAATCTATCTTTTAAAGTTTTAATTTTTATCTCATCTTTAAAATGTTAACCTTAAGGTTATTTGTTTGAAGTGCTAATCTTAATTTTTTTTTCTTTTTTTTAGAAGTTTTGCAAATGATTGAATTAGTCTCATTTTCCTAAAAACTCAAAAATATTCTTTTTGTGCACTTAATTAATTTATATCGAAAATAGCAAATACTTTTAGCCAAGTCGTAGGTCAATCGCGCATTAGCGGACATTTCAAGTGCCTAACACCATCTTGAAGTGTAAATTGAACCCCGAACCCCCTTTTGTCATTTTCAAATGATTTTGTCCCTTTAAGTCTTTTGAAAATTATAAGTTTTCTTAATTTCTTTCAAAAATTAAGTGGAGACTCTTTTCTAAGTATTTTTCTCAAATTGTTTTATACTTAGAACATTTCAACAAGAGATTTTTCTTATGATAGTAAAATCACGGCATAACATAAATGGCGACTCTGTTGTGGACTTTAGGTTCTAAACCATAACAGACTTAGGTTAATAATTATGTTTTTAGCATTTGTTTTATTTTAATTTTAATTTTTAATTTTTTAATTCTTTATTTATCATGCTTATGTGATATAAACTTCTTATTTGTTACTGCTTTACATAAATTATTTATTTGTTACTGATTATTATAAGTTGTCATTCCGTTCATACTTCCTCCGATTCTGGAAAATTCACAAAATCACATGTACACACGAGGTGTGTTTTGCACACCCACAAATTTCTTTGAAAATCCCAAAATTTATGAGAGTTGGCGTATGTGCGTCTGGATCTTTTTCTGTGTGACCGTGTAGCCTTCTCACTCGAGTTGTCCACTTGGGAACCTTGTGTCTAGTAAACCCACTCTTAATCAACCCAGGATAGATCTATACTAGAACCTTTTAAGTTACATGCAGCATATAAACCTAAGAGGCATAATACCATTGGTGTATTAAGTTAATTAGTAAACTTTATCCAAATGTCCAAGTGGGTTCACGACCCTGAGTGACTACTAAAAATAGTTGTGCCAAAATATGAACCGTTTGGTCTAAATTAAATAAACTTTAGGAGGGAGGGTATTACTAACCCTTTTGTGAACCAGATGACTATGAAGATCCCAACTTGTGGCCTATCGAGATTAAATCACGAGCATGTAACGAGACAAACATGCGTAGATGTGATGGAGAGCTTAATTTTTTTTCTTTTTTGACATGTAATAAAGCTTAATGCTATTTTGGTATTTAACTTTGGGAATAGATTCGTTTAATTAATTAAAGTGTAATGGAAGGACATATTTTGGCACATTTATTTTTCAAATATGTGTTAGGCCTACCTCTGGCATAAAGAGGTCCCCTATATATTAGGACACATCATTTAATATACATGTGTAATGTGATTTGCAAATATTTGCTTGCTTACTTGCTATGTGATTTATATGAAATTATTTGCAACCTGATTTTTATTTATTATTACTAACATCATCTTTGTTTTTTTCTTGTGTTCATAAGAGATAATTATTTGTCTTTATCTATATTTTATGTTGATTACCTATTGCTTCTTTACACATTATTATGTCATTTTCATACATTTTTATTTTATATAATAATTCTTTTTTGCGCTTAACGCACTTTAATGACTCTAGATTATCATTTAGGCTCATAATTATTTCTAGCTCGTGAAAAAACATTCTTCCTTTAAATCTAACAAATTTGATTTGTCATTATCTTAGAATTTCTTCTTTTGATCCTTTCAATACTTGTGTTTGCAATTTGTTTTAAGAATTCTATTCTTACTCACTCAAAATGGACATATTTTGTTACGCCCCGAGGCTACCCTCTGGACGCGGACATAGGACATAAGATCACAAGTGACCCCAAGCTAACCCTTCTTGCATATCATAACATACTAAAGTAATCTAAATCAAATAAACGTTGTGCTAAAGCTAAATCATATAAGAATCTGAAATGACGGGTAATACCAATATACTAAATCTGGATATATGAAAACTAAGAGTTTGAATACAAATAAAAAGTAAAATTTTAAGACTAAAGCTAAAACTATGTCTGAAATAAGCCTCTAAACTGACTAGAAGAGTTGGGATATGCCCCAGCTAAATCTAGCAAAAACTTAAACTAAAGCTAAAAGCAAGAAAGATAATCATGTCACTAGTCCTCGAACAATAAGGACTGACCACTGATGTTGTTGAATTGAAGATTGGGAACTGATCTATGCATGATCTGACTGTTGGGGACCTGAGCAAATAAACTTCATATTAGAAAAGGGCATGTGACCAAGTCTACAATGCCAAGTGTTTACATCAACAAAAACTGATCCAAAGAACAAAGAAGAATCTGAACTACATCACGAGAAGATGTAGTGTAGAATATACGTCAGTACTTGAAAGGTACTGAGCATGCAGAATAGATTAAAGTTTGAATAATAACATAATTGAACAAAGCATTAATATAATCTGAACATTATAAGCATACTGGAAATGCTGAACATGGCTAAATTGAATGTAATGACCAAGTTTATAACATGTTGAGAGCGAATACTGAACTATACTGATAACATGGTCAATGCAATAGAACCTGACTGAATAGTAAGGGAGCTACTAATAACCGACATAAAACCACATGAGCTAAATGTGGAGTCAGATGTATATGCCCCATTGAGAGGACCCAATATACCCTGCCAGAGGTATACATGCATGCTGACGTGATCACTAAAATGATGCAAGTAAATTTGCAAAGCAAAATGAGAGAAAATAACTCAAATTTCATAGCTATGCAACAGTCGCAACACCATCCAAATGATGATTTTTTTGCAATCATATGCTACTTCCAACTATTGCAACGTGCGTATCTAGCTTCATTGCAAAAAACATAAGTTGCACCAAGCACAATCTAGCTCATGACAGCAAAAGAAAGTGAAATCTTTCTCCTTCACTACTTTGGCTGAGCCATATGCAGATATGTTCGAGAGATTCAGAGTGAATGGGCTTCTGCAATCAAGAAAAGGATTCATTTATGAGTATACGCCTAAACACTTTGATCTATCCAAGAGTTGTGCTTACCACTCGATCATTCAAGGACATGACACTGAAGATTGTCTTGCACTAAAATTCAAGATTCAAAGCATGATTGATAGTGGAAAGATAAAGTTACAACTAGAGTCTTAAAGCAGCAGTGGTAGAAGCTTCATGGTTCAATGCAAGACAACCATTTTATTTTATACTAACAAATTTTCTTTGAGTAATTAAGAGGTTGATTTTTAGTTATTCTTGAACGATAGCTCCACAAAGCTCAACAGCAAGTCAGAATTTAAAGTTTAGATGGTGTAACATCAACAAGTCAAATTTTAAATTTATAATTCTTCTTTGAGCACAAAATTTACAAGCAGCAAATTTTCACCGAAGTTGAAGCTCCTAAGTTATGGGCACCATATGCACTATTGTGAAGTATTGTACTAGGCACCGCATTTTAAATATTCAATACTTTAAAGGCACTGCAACAAGCTCTTCATACTAAGTTATGATTGCTCGCTACCCCAAAGAAATTGTACCAAGCTCATTACATTGCACAAAAATTCATATTTGTAAGTTTGCACCATATATTGGGTTAGTCCACCCTAAAATAGGACATATTGGGTTCTTCCTCCCTAAAATAGGATCCATCGGGTTCTTCAACCCTCTAATAGGATAGATCGAGTTCTTCCACCCTAAAATAGGATATATTAAGGTCTTCCACCCTAAACCAGGATATATTGGGTTCTTCCACTCTCAAATAGGATACACCAGGTTCTTCCACCCTCTAATAGAATATGTTGGGGTTTTCCACCCTCTAATAGGATATATCAGGTTATTCTATCCTAAAATAGGATATATCGAGTTCTTCCATCCTAAAATAGGACACATTGGGTCCTTCCTCCCTAAAATAGGATACTTTGGGTTCGTTCACCCTAAAATAGAAGATATCGTGTTCATCCACCCTCAAATTAGACATGTTGGGTTAGTCTGCCCTCTAATAAGACATTTTAATAGCGTCTGTCTCTAATGAGACATCTCGCAATGCTCTAATTATTTATTTATTTTTAAATATGTGTATGCACTACATGCTATCTTATATAAGACATCTCGCAATGCTTTAATTATATATTTATGTTTTACATATGCACTACATGCTTTCTTTTAAATTTCTTGAAAATCTTATCTCTCTCTAATGAGATATGTCACAATGCCTTAGTATTTATTTTATACATCAGAGCATTGCATGCTATCTTTTTAAATTTCTTAAAAAGCTTATATGTCTCTAATGAGACACAGGCAATGCCTTAACTATTTACTTATTTTATACTTATATATGTTGCACACATTTTAAATTTCTTGAAAAATTCAGTTACAAATATATGTCTCTTTGACTAACGAGACTTTGCTGGCGCATTATTTGAAGCAATTATTTATGATTAAAGAAAGTGTAATATATTTGATTAATTGGATCTCAAATATTGATTCAAAAAGGATGCATCTTTCTTATGACATTTGTCATAAGATATATATTTATATTTCTAGGGTTATATTATTTCCTAACAATTATATCAATGTTTGGCAAAAAGCACAATCTAGATGCAGCAACAAGAGACATAATGCAACGTGGAACGTTTTCTTAGCAGTGAACTGGACATCGTCCAAAGAGGAGTACCAAACTCTTAGGACACGAGCTGAGGAGAGACTTCCACCACAATCAAACCACACCCCTATAAAGGCATATGGGGCTTTCTTTGGGTTTATCAGTTTCAATTTGGCATCTAGAAAACTTTTCACTCTCACCGGAGGCAACTTTCCAATTTCAGTGACAATACACCAAGATCTTTGGAAAGTATGTCTATGTAAGTTCTTAATTATGGGTGTGGCGTGCATCACATTCATGGCTAAGAGGTTTCAAGCCTCCTTATTTGTCATTCTTCCCCAACCGAAGAATATCCTAGCATAAGGAATTCCTTCTCAACTGATCGAGTCAAACTACAAACAGCTTGATTCCTAAGGTTTAAGGACATATATGCGGGCTCAATATTGAAAACTCGACTGTATTGAAACATTTTGTTTTAAAATTTTATTCCCAAGTATTCTGATTTCTATATAATTTGATATTGGGATAGCTTTTGAATTCTTTCATAATCGTGCGTAAATTCAAGCGTATCGAACTATAAGTGGCCTGCATTCTCATATAGCCTGAGTTATGTAGGAAACCCGTTACCGAGGTTCGACCATCATTCCTAATGTCCGTACCAAAATTCATTTTCTAAGAGATGAAGATGTGGTCGGTCAAAATTGGATTCGTCAATTTCATTTGCCTCGAATTTCTCTCATCAATCCAAATCAAACAAGGGACGGATGTTGACACCTAATTTTGGCCCTCTACAATATAAATTAATCATCGAGCTTCTTCAATTTCAAACGATTTAAAATAATTAGTTTTATAAAATTTCAAAATAAAATATAAATTGATAAAATAATATTAATATAGTTTGCAAGTTATTTTAAATAATTTTGTCACTTTTTATAAATTTTTAATAATATATATATTTTACGTAATTATGTATATAATTACTATATTTTATGAATATTCGAATACCGTATCAATAACAATTTATTTTTATTTAATTTTGGCCGACTTCAACTAATTCCCTTCATTTGGTTGAAATTTCAATTCACATGGTTATTCTTCTTAAGTCAAATAAACTACATTGTTGGCTTCCTTTCTAAGACCAAGTTTTGGGCCTTACTTCCAATTTCCAGCCGACCCAATTCCTTAAACCCATTATAGCAACCTACTAAACATTTTGAAAAGATCCAACCCCATGTCTTCTTTCTTCTTCCTCGTGAAACCCAGCAACCCAACCCTATTACGCGTCTTCTTCTTCACGCATCCAGTAGCGAAGAACGAACCCAGAATGCGAAGAAACCCAATGCGCCTCATTCTTCCTTTCTCTTAGAAGTGTCACATAAATTCGGCAAATCCAGAAAATCTACGTCGTCTATTGCAGCAGCCGCGTCCATACTCGTCCCCTCCCTTTTCAAGCATTTCCAAACCCCTTTTACTATTTCCTTGAAAAGGGGCATATGAATTCAAAATCTGCCAGTTTTCCCCCAATTTCCAGTGTTTAATCTTCTATATATTCTCTTTTTCAGTCACTGAAAAAAGGGATTTTTTGGGATCAAAGAAGAGGATTTTTTTTGGACACTAATTTACTACCCTAAAACAGAGGGAATTTCATCAAAAGAAATAATTGTTTTACTTTTCGAAGCTTATTGAAATTAGCTAACAGTGGTGCAAGTTCTTCGTGGTCTAGTTCGAGTTCCAGTTTGCTGCCCCGAAAAAGGAATATAATCCCGCTCTTCTTACAGTCCCTTCTTAATCTGAGTTTTCATTTTGTTTATTTAGTTGGCTATATTGTTCGAATGGTTTAGCAAGAATAGGGATGCCTGGTATGATCGAGACTTTGGTCTTTCATGTGTAAGTATGATTCGAATGTGTATGTATGGATGTTGCAAGGATGTTTTCTGACTGTTGTTGCTCTTATTGTTTTAGCTTTCATAGCATTGTTATGATTAATTTCGAAATTGCCTTGTTAGTCTTAGTTTGTGTCTGTTTATTATGATATGCGTCGATAATCAAAGTTCGACGTCATGTAACTCATTCCTCACCTTAAACTGATTGAACGAATTTGGATCTATGATTGTTTAAGGTTATCTTTGAACCAATTTGAAGTTTTACTTAATTATGTGATGCTTTTAAATATAAGCGGAGTTGCAAGAATGTTTAAGATGCATTCTGTGTGCAATCTAAAACCAACATTATGTCTCTATTCTAATTCTTATCACATCTACATCTATCACATAATTAACTCTACTATCTATCTTAAGACACCTCTATGTGGTTTTATTCTTACTTGGTGTCAAAGTATGATCTTGGTAAAAATTCGACTATTTGATAGCCTATTTGTCTGTGACAATCTTAGTATGTTGGTTTAGTAAGTTCACACCATGAAGATCCTCGTATATGTATTTTTAATTTACGTAGGTGACATGAAATTTTGCTTTTAATACGGATTAATGATATATATATTGTCTTGGGAAAACATTAGTTCCAAGTTGGATTAGACTGTTTATTTTCTAGTGGACTTCGTTTCTTGTAATCATTTCTTATCTTTAGATGTTGAAGTTTTTTTTTTGTTAAAATTGTCTTCCGGTAGCCCCTATATGCCATGGAAAAGGTTTAAGTCAATTGGCTTTTGATTTATTAGTATGGTTTTGTTTTAAATAAGTATATAACAGTATTTATTAATTGTTAAGTTGTATTGCCATTAGTTTGTTTTGTTTCTTTATTGATTAAGTTTTATTCCTAAGTTTCTTTGTTATGAATGTGTTAATCCTTTTCTTTTCCTTTTGTTTCATGTGATTTCGAGTGACTTCCTCGAACTCCATTGCCTCCCTTTCTTTTTCCTTCCAAATTGGCCATGGAGGACTAATTGCATTTCCTCGAGTTGTATTTAAATCCAAGTCCCAATGGATTGATGTGTGAAGCAAGGGAAGTCAATAAATAGGTTGAAGATATTAATACAGGGCTGGAAATCAAATTCCAAGTGTCCGGAAGTCCAAAAGTGGACTGTATACATGGATATACATGTTGAAAAATATGAACATATAGGTTTAAATGTGGCAGCAGGTTGAAAGGAAAAGAATGCAGAGTTAAAACTGAAATACATGTCCTAGAAGGCCGAAAAAGGCCCACATTCTAACCTTCTTGTTTTATTATTATAATTTGTATTAATTCTAACCTTTTTATTTTACTGGGTTTAATTTAATTAAATTCCCCAAAAGATGAACAATATTCTTTATGTTAGTTTATTGTAATAAAATTTCATTCTTTTTAGCAACTCTTATATTTTTATTGATAAGCTTTAGTAAAAACTTTTTATTTATTCTTCAATTAATTTAAAATAGTTTTCATGCTTTAATTGACCAAATTGTTTCAAATTATTATTTCCAAAATGATTCAAATAAATTCTCACATAATCTATCTTTTAAAGTTTTAATTTTTATCTCATCTTTAAAATGTTAAGCTTAAGGTTATTTGTTTGAAGTTCTGATCAAAACTTTTTTTTCTTTTTTTTTTAGAAGTTTTGCAAATGATTGAATTAGTCTCATTTTCCTAAAAACTCAAAAATATTCTTTTTATGCACGTAATTAATTTATCTCAAAAATAGTTAAATACTTTTAGTCAAGTCGTAGGTCAATAGCGCGTTAGCAGACATTTCAAGTGCCTAACACCTTTTTGAAGTGTAAATTGAACCCCAAAACCCCTTTGGTATTTTCAAATGATTTTGTCTGTTTAAGTTTTTTGAAAATTATAAGTTTTCTCAATTTCTTTCAAACATTAAGTGACAACTCTTTTCTAAGTAGTTTTCTCAAATTGTTTTATACTTAGAACAATTCCAAAAGTGATTTTTCTAAAGATAGCAAAATTACGGCCTAACAGAATGATGATCCAAAATACTGCAAATACTGCAAATACCACTGGTTGGTTGCCCACCCTATCGAGAAATGCTTCCTCTTCAAGGTATAAAATCATGGACTTATCTCACAAAGGGAAGATTGAACTCGAAGATGAGAAATTGAGTTCAAATCAAGTCAGTATTGCTTTTGACTTACCTAATCCGATCATGACCTGCAATTTTGTTTAAGGAAATGGGCAACAAGTCATCCCAAACATTAATCAGAAAATAATGGTTAAGTTTGGAGACTTCAAACCCATTGATGTAAACGAGTCATTGTCTCTTCCAACTCTATGTGATGTGGTCTCCGCAGGAGAAGGATCGACAAAAGAAAATGGAGACCAAGTAAATCATTTGGATGATTGGAGTTGGACTCTCATGACACATTGTGAACGTCAAAAGGCAAGTTCGCATAAAGATTCAACGAAGCGACACGTTAGGAAAAAGATGGTAAGGAGACCCTAAATAAAAACTTTGATTGTACACTCAAAGAACGAAGAAATAAAGGTGCACCACTATCAAGAGTTGCGTCAATCAATTACATTAGCAGAATATTTGCCAAGTTGGTTTTACCCCAAGTTCATTGCAATGGCACAAAAGCTCTATGTTGTAATGTCTATGAGAATGAAGCGAAAAATACAACTTCATTATGTCCATCATCAAAAGATGCTTCAAAGGCATCTCCTGAAGTTGAGGATGTGTGCATGGCTAAAATCACATTCTTCGATGATGAGCTTCTACTAGGTGACACACTTCACAATCGCCCTTTATTCATGGTTGGTTTTGCATGTAAGAAAAGGGTGAACAGAATCCTAGTCGATGGCAAATCTGGAATTAACATCATTCCAATTCGCACCATGAAAGAATTTGGATTGTCAACAACAGATCTTACTGAAAGTAGCTTGATGATCCAAGGATTCAACCAAGGAGGACAAAGGGCTATTGGGGCCGTCAAAATAGACCTCACCAATAAAGAGTTGCAATCAAGCGTGTGGTTACCTGTAATTGATGCAAAGACTTCATATAACATTTTTCTTTGTAGATCGTAGGTACATGAGAACAAAGTAATCCCATCTACCTACCACCAATGTTTGAAGTATTATGAAGATGGAGTTGCGAAAAAGATTATTGCAGATAATAATCCCTTTATTGAAGCCGAAGCACAGTTTGTTGATGAAAAGTTTTACTTAAAGAAATATGCCACAAAAATTGATGATATTGCATCCAAAGATGACGACATCCTAAACAAGAAGTCTAGGTAGTTGTTGATAAGACAAAAGTCGTTAGTAAGGAAGATCCAAAGCTTGGCATTTTAGACAAGACACCCAACATGAATTATGTCTTTCCAAGTAAAAAAGTGAGACCCATTCTTTGTTATGTTCCAAAGTCCAAGAAGGATGATGGACACTCTCTTACAAGCAAATGTACTAGAAGGGTTGACCTTTCCTGTTACGCTGTTTGATGTGATGAAGTCATCCCCAAAATCACTTGGAAAATTTGTGGCTCCTAAATCGTCGAAAAATGAAGCACTCCCAACGAGGCGAACAAATGAAGGTTTTGATCCTAATGCTTATAGTCTATTGGCAAAAGCTGGATACAATCCCACTGAACCATCAAAATTGGAAAACTTCCATTAGAACCTACTGCAAGGCAACAACGTGAAGGTTTGGGATACAAACAACCTCTACCAATCCGCATCTCCATAAGAAGGGTAAGCAACAAATACATCACTTAGGAAGAAGAACCTGTTGCTTCTAACAAAATGCTTTCTCTTTTCGATCGACTTGGAAACTCAACAACGAGGATTTTCATATTTAAGAGATTGGGATCGTTAAAAAAGGAAAATAAGTTTGGAGAAACAATAGGAGTATGAGAGCATCTGTGTTTCCCAAATTGCAAAATGTCCCTAAGGGTTTTCAAAGTTTGATACCTTCTAGAATGAGGTGGCACAAAAACCTTGCGGTATCACATGGTGAAGTACTGAAATCAAAATCACCTTTTGTAGTCTACACCAAACAATGTGATGAAGATGTAGAAAGTGTTGGCTCTTCATATTATGTCACTGTACAAGATGAAAGTGAACTTCAAGATGATGTAGATGGCTTGCGAACTCATGTCATCAATTACAAACTCTTGAAGAAGTACTATCCTTGAAGCAGCATCAAACTCCTGGCTCGCAAGAGTATAAACTGTGTACGACTCCAAAAATAATGTCTACTAGGTTCAAAATCATGAAAGAGGAGTCCTAGGCAAAAGTTAGGACACCAAAAAATATATATTAAAAGTGACTCTATGAACTACATAATGACTTGATCCTCTTCGCTGAGGTACGTAGGCACCTTAGAGTATTATTAATCTAGGTTCATTCATAAGAATAAAAAAAAAGATCGCCATGTGAATGTTATTCTAATCCTTTCAAATGAAGAATCAAACACGCAGATTTTGAGCAAACATCGAAGACAAATCTATACTAATCCGTAAATCTCACGGGTGTGATTTTTATACAGATTGGAGATCTCTATGTTATCTTTCCAACAAAAAAAAGCTCATTATTCTGGTGCTCCGACTCCAAGTTATGAATTTTCTCTCACATGTGCACAAACCTGAAGAAAACTAAAGAGTCAAGCACGCCAAATTCTTTCACATGAACCTAAAATGCATGTCATAAAGTTCATCAAAATTCTAGCAGAATCTTCAAGTTTCATATCTCATCAAATTCTAGCAAAATTTTCAAGCTAAAATACTCTTCGATGCATAAGCTTAAAATGCATGTTATAAAGTTCACCAAATTCGAGCAAAAATCGTCAAGTTAAAATGCTACTCGATGCATGAGTCTAAAACGCATGTCGTGAAACTCATCAAATTCGAGCTAAGTCTCAAGTTTCAAAGCTCTTCAAATTCGAGTCAAGTCTCCAAGTCACAAAAGCTCCATGAAAATGAGTTAAATCTTCAAGTTGTTACCCTTGGGCCTCATGAGTTTAAATGTATATGGTCCAAAAAATATCCAATAGGTTCAAAACCATGAAATAGTGTCCTAGACAAATTATTAAAAAAAAACTCACATGTTTTGCAATGAAGTGTAAAGTAAATACATTTTATTGCTTCAAAATTGCCAGAGTTTTTACACATCAACAATCATAAGGAAGGGATGAAAAAAAATGGGCATATCATCCCATACAATAGGTCTATGTAGAAAAAAAATCAAACTTCAAGAAATGGTTGTGAACTTGTCTTGGATATCTTTATCAAGTTGGCATCACCTCTTCATCAAATATCATCACTTCAAATATTTTTAAGGGTCGATGCAACCATAAGTGAGTCTCTATCTTTGGCATAGGGGCATATTTTGAAGTCTGATTTGTGAAGTTCATCATGTGATAAGTAGTTGTTCTCCAGAACTAGGACACACTACAACAAAATCTATTTCTCGGCATAGTCAAAACTACAGAAGAAGAGACTTAAATTGTGATTTGTTGCCAAGCTTAAATTTAGAGAAAGATGCACTGAGTGTTGTTCTCTCCAAAGCCGCAAGTGTAGAAGAGGCATCAAGTGTGGTTTGTCTTAAAACTCGCATCTGCAAAAGAAGAGGCATCAAGTGTGGTTCGTCGTCAAAGCCATAACTGCAAAATAAAAAAGATATGCCATGTGTTATTCTTAATCAAAGCCACAACTCTAAAATAAGATGATGACCGCCACAATTGTAGAAAAAGATGTACTAAGTGTGGTTCATCACTAAAGCCGCAATTGTAAAACAAGAGGCAGCAAATGTGGTTTGTCATCAAAGTTGAAACTACAAAACAAGAGACATCAAGTGTGGTTTGTCGTCGAAGCCGCAATTGCAAAAAAAAGATATTTCATGTGTGGTTCGTTATCTAAACAATAACTCTTAAATAAGATGATCCACATATCATTCGTCATCAAATCCGTAATTTTAGAAGAAGATGTACTAAGTGTGGTTCATCGCTAAAGCTGCAATTACAAAAGAAGAGGCACCAAGTATTGTTCATGTCATGACCTGAGAGCACCCTCTAGTCATAACCGGCATATTCGACCTCGAAGAGGTCAAATACAAGCCTCATGGATCATTCATTGCAATATGATAAAAAAAATATAGAGGAGAAATTTAAAGCTTCCTTTACAATCGAAAGAAACCTTTTAAATAAAAAGCAAGCAGAAGACTTTCTAGACTTTATCCAAGATGTCTCAAAACCATCTAATACTTGAATACAACAATGGGACTAAGCCCACTCAAAACTATAACAAAACTACAAGACATAAAGGAACATGTTGGTTATTGTCCTCGAATATATGAGAACTCACCAAGTCTTCATCTTCAAACACCTTAGAAACCTATCCATCAACCATGGAATATCAACATCTCCAACAATCGCTACACTTTAGTCAAAAGGAAAAGAAAGGGGTTAGCACAATTAAGTACTAAGTATGGAAACCATGCAAAAACATGCTAAAAAGGACATTTGGTTGAAAGTCATGCCCTATGCCATTTTAGTAAAACTTCATGAATATTGACATATTAGACATATTATAGAACATAACTAACATATAAGACATTAACCACATTATAGACATACTCAACATTTTCACCATGTAACTCATTTTATCATCCAAGAACCCTTATCTAAAGTTACCCAAAGACACACTTGAGTGAGACATGAAGTGGCAGCCCATACAACCTCTTCATACGCACCTAAGTGTTCCTCAAGGCTACTATAGACAAGAACCATCATGCTTCAAGGTAGCATACTAAGTAACTCACTTCATTAGCATAAGCTATTCATTCAACAAATCATTTAGACAATAAGTCAACATTCTTCTTTAAAGTCATTTAGGACGCATTCATGCATTTAGGGGACTTCAGACTTTAGTCATATAGACTTAGGGAACTCACTTTAGCACCTTCAAAGCCTACTTGTGCCATGTGTAGATAGCATCACATGCTATTATCTACACGTTGTAGAACCTATCAAGTAACTAGAGTTCACACTACAGATATCAAGTTTTACATTTAAAGATCCAAGTGTCAAGAATGCTCATAGCATGATTTCCAAGAGATTCAATAACAAGGCTCGCCCAATATATACATCATGTCGTCACACCAAGCACAAGCAAGTATCAAGAAGGCCCGACGCCCAGTATCAAGAAGGGTCAAAACCCAATAATCAAGAGAACCAAGAACCATATTAAAAATGGCTTTCTAATTCGTACTTAAAATGGACAACTTCCATTCATAAGACGGACTAAAAATCCACAGTCAAGATGGCAAGTGATTCGAATCAAAAGGCATGCCAAGAGTAACAAAGTCACAGCCACAAGAATGACAAGGTCCCAACAAGAGTGTCAGGTGATCAAACAGTTCATACAAGTGGGCGAGTTACATGAGCGTCTTTAACGTCTTGAGGGATACCAACATGACAATGCAAAGTGACAAGAGGTAGCCAAGGTACCAAGATCAACTTTCAAATATTCCGCAGTTAAAAGAGTGCAAGTACAAGTTTATACACAAAATCAGTGCTTTAGCAAAGAAACAATCCAACACAACTTTGCGAGTTCAGACCATAGACCAATCAACGTTTCAAAGTCCTCAACTTGTTCACGAGTATATACAACCTTAAAAATACAATTAAATAACTTCTTTAACTTCTATTAGTTCAGTAATGTTGACGTAAAATAGGATCATCATCACAAGTAAGCCTAGTATGTACAAATAAAACTATGCTCCCAAAATAGTGAATCTGTCCAGCCTGGTACCTCAAGTAGCAAGTTAGATTTGAAAAGGAAAATGACAAAACTAAACTTTATAACCTTCATGAAAGATGTAGGTACATCTCTAAAGGTTGCAAATAAACAAGAATCACCGCTAAATATATTTTGTACAAAAAAAGATATATGCAAAACACTACAGCTGATCATATAGGATTTCAATTTCCAAAATCTGGGCAGAACTTGTCCTATGTTGCATCCCATATTTCGTGTCCATAACAATTAAATTAGAGTTTTACATAAACATAAGAGTTATAGGTATACGAGTTAGCTTTCCAAATCATATTTATTCATTGTAAACGAAGTTCTAAAGAACAAGATATGCATAAATTACCAAACACTACCCAGCTCAGAAACAAAGTTCGTCACTTACATGTGAAAGGAATGACATAGCCTATCGATTTATATTCAATATAGCTTTTCATTTATCAAGAAGAGCACCTAAGTCTACCAAGGCAAGAGATGACATTCAACAATATAAGGCACTTCACATTCCATCATCTTCATTCATAAGTGTTAAGAGAGAACATACTTTTAACCACAATACAATAATACTTTATTCAAACTCACCTTGGGATCCCATGAACACATTTATATTCACAACATGATTACCTTTACTTCATTAGATTCTCATTCAAATCCTTTACATCACATTCACATATATGATATCATGTCAATACTTCAATTCCTCATATAACGCCTTCAA
This sequence comes from Solanum commersonii, assembly GCA_029007595.1. Lineage (NCBI taxonomy): Eukaryota > Viridiplantae > Streptophyta > Magnoliopsida > Solanales > Solanaceae > Solanum > Solanum commersonii. Next base: position 168,519 of record JAJTWQ010000293.1, read on the forward strand.
GGCCATAATCATAATACATTCAATAAGTAAACACCTCCACTATAAGTGGATCACACATCAATCTATCACAATTCTATATCAACTCTACATTAACAATGAAGTTAGGACAACTTACCCTTTTCCAAAGCCACAATCACCATTCATCAATTCTTCAACAATTCTCAATAGATAAACATAGATAATAATAGAAATCAACTACTCAACTCAACCTAAGCATTTTTCCATCATCATTCAATCATAAACATTCAACCCACTTCATAGGCCAAATTTAGGAAACTTGGAAAGACAGGGGTTCATGAACTTTTCTTTCATAAAACCATCAATAAACATCAATAATAACATAAATCATCATTAAAAATCATTTAATGCTAGAACCGAAATTAGGACTTTCTTCAGTTTTTGAAAAACTTTCAAAACACTTTGATGTGGCTCCTTGAATGGAAAAGGAATCAGGGATAAAGGATGCCCATACCTTAACCTTCATGAATCCCATGAAAATTGAAGAAGAAACACCATGAAATCCTCAACTCTAGCTCCCACTTCATCTTCTTCTTTGAGTTAGAGAGAAATATAGAGAGAGGGAATACTTTGGGATTTTGATTTTGGGAAAAGAGAGTAAATGACTTGTTAAAAGATTTAAAACCTTATATAGGTCATTTAATTAACTCCTAACCGACCCCCTAAGCCCTTAATCTAATAACTAATCAATTCCCAAAGCCCCAACTAAAAATTAAAATGTCAAAAACTGGAAGCATCTACGGACCCCAAATCTCTTTGAACTAAACTCAATAAGCCGATTTACATTATTTAAACAAGTTACCAACTTCAATACTCATGTGAGGCTCTAGTTCTTCCTATTTCATTTTTAGGGTCGTTACATTATCCCCCACTTGGGAACATTCGTCCTCGAATGACACTTTAAACACATAAGGGGATAACGACTCAAGACTAGCAGTCCACAATCATACATACAACATTATAAACATAATACATATCTAGGAGGAACATCAACTCCACATCAACAAGGATAAAACAACTTCATGCAATTCAAGAAAGTAGGAATACATCTACCAACTCCTTATGCATCAAACCTTCACGTTCTTCATTTCATTGGACGAGCTTCGTTCTCCAATCTAAATCATTTTCATCATAACATCAATAGACACAATATGCAATTTCCTCATAAAAGCACATTATGCAACATTTTCAAGAACACATTTAAGCATGCTCAATAAGTCAACTCATGCAACATTTAAGCATGTTCACCATTTCACCTCATGAAGCAAATAGACAACTCATACTAGATGAACGTCAACAAGAGGAACACCATTCATGAAAACTCATTTTCTCATTTAACAAGAATTCAACTAGAACATGCATAACATAAGGAGAACATATGGAAACTCATTTTTCACACAAGACTCCAAAATATAAAACAAGCTACCAGGAACTCTTAGTTTTAGGCTTGAATAAGCACATAAAGAAAGAGGTAAGGCTATCAACACTTCTCAACAACCTTACTACTCAACATACCATCACCCACTTAAGGGTAAACCCAACTAAGGTCAACATGACATAACCCAGGAACCTCAATCAAGACATTCCCAACCTTCAAGAAACCATGAACATACCAGAGCTTTTAAACTAGGAAGGTCCTCATTAAGCAACTCTTTCTCATCTCAACCTTACCAACACCACTCAAAGGTCTCATATGAGTCTACCATATCGGGTCTAAACTCCTCAACTCACTAAACCTCTTAAAATAAAGCATCAATCAAGCCTAACTCATGAACATCAAAGACACTCAAGGGCCTTACCATCTAGTAACATTATCCCCCACTTGGGAGAATACTCATACTAGCTCTTCTAAGCTTCACTTTTTTTTTCAATTCTAAGGTTGGAGCAAAGCCTCACTAAACCTTCATATGCATCACACCCAAGCATTTCTAAAACCCCACATTTCACTAACTCTTTCAATACTCCTCCAACTCATCATAGCTAAGCCGGATTCTACAAACAACTCATAATAATAAGGCATCTCCTTCAATCTCAAGTCAACATCACGATCTTCCCCCTCACATCTATCAAGTCACTAAGCCATAGTTGGCGTCACAACCAACCTTTCCTCTCCCTCATCCCTTGCAACGCAATCCTCTCAAGGGAAATCACACTATAAGGACCATCACATAAGGAACAAGGGAAAGACATTATAGAGAGAAACTCTATGGCACGACTTGAAGAATGAAGTTGTGAAACATTCTTAGCACCTAATAGCCTCCTATTCATAATGTGGCGCGCTTCACATTATGAACAAGACTCTACTAGATGTGGTTTGAGACAACCTAAGACCATTCCCAAAACTTTATGCACTGATACAAAGCTTGTCAAGACCTGAGAGCACCCTCTAGTCGTAACCAGTGTATTCGACCTCGAAGAGGTCAAATACAAGCCTCATGGATCATTCATTGCAATACGATACCAAAAAAAAATATAGAGGAGAAATTTAAAGCTTCCTTTACAATCGAAAGAACACCTTTTAAATAAAAAGCAAGCAGAATAAAAATGAACAATACTGAATAGATAACTTTGAATAAAAATGACATATTCAACTTGCCATAAATAGGCAACTTATGCCTTTACAACATTTAACAAAATAAATGAACAGACATCTGAATATCTACTGTCTATCTATGTAGTCTCTAACAAACAAAGATGGAAGTCGGGACAAGACCCACGACATCCTAACAACTAATATAGCTTAAAACACAAGTGGAACCCTCTGGAAGCAAGGAGACTCACCATAGCTAACTCAAACTACATGTGGTATCAACGAAGCACCTGTTGATGATCCGTAGTACCTGTATCTGCATCATGAAATAATGCAGGCCAAATGGCTCAGTACCTGGAAAGTAAGAGCATGCAAGGGGGATTCCAAAGAATAAACATAAGCTTGAACTGATTGGAGAGAAACATACTTACCTCTTCTCAACTCACTCAACTCAGAGAAACATAGTTAAATTCAAGTCAGAGAAAATGGGGATTAACTCCATTATAAGATATTCAACTTAGAGAAATAAGACTGAACTTAATAATAAGATATTCAACTCAGTGAAATAAGGCTCAACTCAATAATAGGATATTCATCTAAGTGAAATAAGGCTCAACTCAATAATAAGACACTTGACTCTGGGTACACAAACTCTGGATACTCAACTCAATATAAAGCAACTCTAAGAGATGCAATAAATAGAATGCTTTTAAAACAGTAGAAAGCAACTCAATGTATTTAAGAATACGATATAATCCGTTTGTATGCATGGATACAAAATACACTTTATTTGTATAAGAAAATTCAAAATAAACTATGTGTATATAAGGGTACAAAATATCTCTGTGGGTGTTTCTCTAACCGAAAATCATCACTATGAGCTATATGATCATACAACATCTTGCTTTACACTGCTAGGGCCGTCATATACCTTGCCGGGGGTATAGAATCTAACTACTAAATGGATCCACTAGTCTATGCTAAAAGCATTAAGGAATCATCTAAAGTGTATGACCCTTTTCAACCTATGTTGGCTACACAGTTTATGGAGACTGAATTATCTAAACTCAAACTCATCCCTATATCGGTGCTCAATACTACTCCTAAAATGTAAGTAGCTCATATGTTTAAAAACATAACTTTTTGGTGATTTGAGATTATTACTCAAAATCTATCTCTTAAAAGTTATGGTACTTTGAACTGCTCATGAAAACTCTTTTGGAAATCTGTGTTTCCTCTATACTTAAATGTAAAAACATTTACTCTTGGGATTACTTAGTTCCTATATGTTATTTTAAAGAAAAATGAACTCAACTCTACTCTTCCTCAAACTCATATGCTCAAGTCTTTAAACAAATTTAAAAAGGTTCACAAAAGACTTCTTAAAATAGGGCTCATACCGAATTATGGACGTCACCGACTCGATTCAAAGCTTCAAATAACCATAATTAGAACTCACGAACATCAATGATACCACTTATTTCAATAATACTCAACTTTGAGGGTTCATGCGGAATTAGGGGCCTAAACAACTCAACTTAAGGACCTTCATAGGTAACAATGTCACGATCCAAGCCTACACCTTGGACGTGATCGGAACTTGAGAACCATTGTTGGTCCTTAAGAGAACACTCATCCTAGCTGACTACAAGTGGAAGACTAAATTAAGCATGCAAAAGTTTAAAACAAAATAAAATTCATTGAAACTCAAATAATTAACTCAGAATATAATCGTATATTCAACTAGCCAAAACTAGGAAACTCAAGTCTTTAAAATCTTTAACAAGATAAATGAAATAGATTTCAGAAACTCTATTGTCTATCTATGAAGCCTCTAATTGACAAAAATGGAAATTTGGACAAGACCCACGATATCCTAAAAACTTATATAATTGAAAGTACAAGTGGAACCCTTTGAAAGCAAGGAGGCTCACCATAGCTAACTCAAACTGCATGTGATATCAACGAAGCGTCTATTGATGATCATGAATACCTATATCTACATCATGAAAAAATGTAGGCCTAATGGCTCTGTACGTGGAATATATGAGCATGTAAGAGGAATTCTAAAGCATAACATAAGCTTGAACTGGATAAAAAGGAAACACACTTACCTCTTTTGAACTCACTCAACTCAACTCAACTCAACTCAAGAATAAGATACTCAACTCGATACTCAACTCAAAGATATGATACTCAACTCAAAGGTAGTCACCTCAATATACTCAACTGATGATACTTTAGGATAAAGGAACAGTAAAAGATGCAATATATATGGAAAGATGTTAAAACAGTAGATATCAACTCAATGTATTGAAGAATACAATAATAACTAAGTTTGTATATATAAAAATAAAATATAACTCTGTGGAAATTTCTCTAACCAACAACCATCACGATGAGCTGTGTGATTATACAATGTCTCGCCCACTCTGCCAGAACTGTCCTATACTTTGTCATAGTATAAAACCTCTAAACTAAGTGGATCCACTAGTCAATGCTAGAAAGAATGAAGGAATCATCTAAAAAGTATAACCCTTTTTACCCACGTTGGCAACATGGTTTATGGAGACTTGAGTTATCTCAACTTGCCCCCATATCTATGTTGAATACTACAACCAAAATATACTCAGCTCATATGCTTAAAAATATAGCTCTTCCTCTGGTTTGAGATTATTACTCAACAACTAGCTTAAAATCTCTCTTGGAAATCGGTGTTTCCTACATTGTTTAAATATGAAAATATTTTACTCTTGGTAATACTTAGTTCCCATGTAATATTTTGAAGAAATGAACTTCACTCTTACTTTTACTCAACTCAATGCTTAAGTCTTAAACAAGTTTTGAAATATTGTAAAAGACTTCTCAAAATAAAGTTCATGCCGAATTATAGAGGTGAACGACTCAATTCAAGGTTTTCAATAACCGTAACTAGAACCCAATACTCGAGACTCCACAACTCAGTACTGGAGAACTTCAATAATAATACTCACTTCAAGAATGCTTGACTCAGAGGGTTCATGCGGAATTATGGACATGGACTACTCAACTCAAGGACTATCAAATACTTCTCTTCTCAAGACTACTCGAGTTATAGGGATAATGCAAAATTATGGGCATGTACTACTCAACTCGAGGACTTCATGGGTAACATGTAATAGTCCCATGATTAGGAATATAATCTCTAATAGGTTACAAACTAGATACTCAAGACTTAGAACTTGAAGGTACTACTCCTCCCAAATATACTCAACTTATAGAGTTCATGCGGAATTTATGGGCATGAACGACTCGACTCGAGGTTCTACGTAACAACATGGAACTCATGTATACAAATCTTCCCACTTATACTTACTTTCTCAAAACATAGTTCAAATCGATAGTTGATGTCAAAGGATTCACAATTGAACTCAAAAGCTTTCTTGAATTCTACTCTTAACTCTCTGTTGAATGTGAATTATGAATTCAAGAGTTATGGTTCATGATATGAAGGATCTTGGGATGATAAAGTAGACTCATGAATGCATTCTCTTCATCCTCATACTCATTTACTCTACTTGAAATAAGTTATTAGAAATTGTAGAAGGCTCCTCAAAAACACTCAAAGTAACTTTCTCAAAATGTTCTAAAGAACTCCCAAGACTTGACTCTTAACTCTACATTGAATTTGAATTATGAATTCAAGGTTATGATCATGTTGGGAACGATTTCTAGGTGTTTAGAAGTAGCTTAGAGTTTGAAAAATCGATAGGGCTTGAAGGTACCCTTTTAAGGACTAAAATAGGTGAAACGATTGAGAAGGGGTGGGGGCAGGCGGCCCTGGAGCACTGAGTGGCGTAGGGCGCCAGCCCTCTACGTACAGAGGAGTGGTTGGGGCGCACTGACTGGCATGGGGCACCAGGCCCCATCCCAGAAAATGCTGACCACTTTCTTTGCTCATTTTCTCACCCTATTTCGCCTAGATTCGAACAGTTTCTTCCTCAGTCACTTGGATTCAATTTCCTAACATAAGTACACACTAATTTACTCAAAACACTCACTTTCATATCAATAAATAATCAAAACCCCACAAAAACAAGATTTAGAAGGAAACTCCAAGAACACTTATCAAGAACTTAAATCTTTCAATCTTTATGGACGAATTCGATTACGAAAATCATGTTTGGCGTGAGGGTGAATGACCCCAACACTATGAAAATATACATACCTCTTACGGATCAAACTCATGGTGAAAATCCGCAGCAAAACTCAAGAACCTCGATGAACACCTTGATCCTTTCCTTTTTTCTCCTCTTTTCTCGTCTTTTCTCTTCTTGAACTCTCAACTAAAACCCTAGGTGTATATTAGAATTATAAAACTGAACATAATAGTATTAGACCCTTAAAACCTTACTAAAAATGAATTAAATCTGATTTGGTAAGGAAAAGACCAAAATACCCCTCACTATTTTCGGGTAACTTTCCGTAACTGGACAACTTAACTTCAAAAGGGCATATCTCACTCATCCGAACTCAAAACTTAGCAAACTCAGTGGCGTTGGAAAGATAATTCAGATACTTTTCTTTAGATATCTTGTAGCCCACCTAAATCATCATGTACTAAGAGTTATGGTTGTTTGAAGTTGAAATGAAACTCATAACTTAAGCATAACTTGCAAAATTTCAGATTTTGCTATTTCCAATTTAGTTATTTTTGGAACTCAAGGTGCTAAATCTAGTGACTTGATCTTAATACTTAAGAAATTTTAAATTCCTTGGTAAAATCTCACTCACTACGAAGAACAGTTCAAGTCTTAGTTCAAAATTTTTTATGGGGTGTTACAAGATATGATAGTCTCATGATTAGGAATATAATCTCACAAGGATTAGGAATTCAATACTCAAGACTTAGAACTTGAAGATACTACTCCTCTTAAAGAGGCTTAACTTATGAAGTTCATGCGGAATTTATGAGCATGAACGACTCTTGTCAAGGAACTAAAGAACATTATGGAACTCATGTATATGACTCTTCTCATTCTCATTCTTAATTCATCAATACTTAGCTCAAATTGATAGTTGATCTCAAAGGATTCACGATTTAACTTGAAGACTTTCTTGAACTATACTCTTAACTCTTCCTTGAATTTGAATTATGAATTCAAGGATCATGATTTGATATATTGAATCTCTCAATGATTAAATGAAGTTTAGATAGTTGATAATAAGAAATGAGCGAAGACACAAATTAAAAGACACTGGCAATGCGGAAGATGAATTAAATTTTTGGTCGCAAAATAATTTTTCGAACAGTGAACTCCATATACTCTCCATGACGCGAAGAGGGAGGTACTTTTCTGGGGATAGAATTTTTAAAACACCTCCGCGAAGCGGAGCTAGGCACGTTTGTTTGCCCGATCTTTTCTTCCTCTCCCAAACTCGAATCAACTCATACCTACTGCAATTCTAAGGTCAAAATTAGCGAATTTTTTTTATCCAAAAAAATTTCAGCAGAACCCACACAAGGAACTATCAATTTACTCATCTTATTCGAAAACACTCACATCAATAACGCAAGAAGAACTTCATCATCAATGAATGAAGCACAAAACCTCAAGAACTCAGCAAGATTATCAACATACTTAATCTCATGGATGAAATTCGTAAAAGAAACTTACGATTGGCGTGGGGTTGAACAAACCCAACACTATCAAAGTTTACATACCTGGAAGAATCATCTTCTTGAAGAACTTGAAGTAATATATTGGAAGATGAACGCTAGCCTTACCGTTTCTTGAGCGTATAATTTTAGGAGTGAATGAGAGGGTGCGATTTATGAAAACTGATTTTTATACACGTTTAGGTAAATTTAAATGACCACCTAAGGGTTTTTAGGAATAGAATACCCTTAAATAAATAAATAAAACAAGTTGGGAGTCGGAATAACTTTTCAGTAGGCAGTAAGGTCCGTATAGGCTCCGAAACACAGAGTTGCTTCCAGGTTTGCGCGTCATTTGTAAATCAGTCATAACTTTTTACTCAGGTCTAGAAATTTAGAAAACTCAGTGGCATTGGAAAGAGGACTCGAAGGGATTTAATTTGATATCTTATGGGTCTCTTAAATCATCGTGAACTAAATGTTATAGTCATTTGAAGTTGACTGAATACTTATGAAAAACATAGAAATGACTTGAATGAACTTTATTTAGTTATGTTTGGAACTCAAGGTGCTATATCTAGTGACCTTAACACTTAAGAAATTTTTAAATCCCTTGGTTAAAACTTACTCACTAAGAAGAATGGTTCAAGTCTTAGCTCAAAAAATTTCTAGGGTATTACAATATCTCCCCCTTAGGATCATTTGTCCTCGAATGACAACTTAACTGGGTATGGAATAGGGTTACTCTTACTAAGATATGAATCTAATGGTATGCTCGTACTATATTCAAGATTAATCCAAATCCTTAGGTCCGGGTTCTATACCTCTCTTTAGGGAATCTCGTCCCAAAACTATTACTCTTTACCACCACATTCGGCTCATATCAATAACCACGTAAGGTTTAACAACACCACATTCAAGTTTAGTACTCTAACAACTCCATGGACTCCTACTAACCAGCTCCTTCAGAAATTCTCACACTTGACTTGATTTCTCATCTTACCATCCCCCCCTTAGGTCTAAAGCTAGCACTTGAAAGCTATGGACCTATTCCACATTGACAACTCAATTATGCTATATAGGCATACATGGAAAATTTTAACTTAATTGGAACCACATCTGGTAACATACCATCTCGGCACACCTGTTAATGATCTTGTTACACTTGTGACTTAGCAACACTTCACTGCCCTTATCTAAACATTAGGGTCTCTCACTTGTACCACTCATATTTATTGCAACTTATCATCTCAATTCCTCACCTACTCTATGTCAAGTCTTCTAGATCATGACACATATCTCAAATTCAGGCATAATATTTATGACTAAACCCGAATATCAATATGATTGCTTGCTTACTAACTGACATCTACTAGATACAAATTCAGAAACACTCGTCCACTAAGACCTTATGACAAATAGCCAATCCTTACCTCTTAGTATTCATACTTACAATTTACTATCACATTTCCCTTCACAACTTGAGTACTATTCACTTATTCATTACACATCAATGCCTAATTAGTTCTATAACACTTCCAATATTATGGGAACTCCCTCAAAATCATAGGCCTAGCTTAGATTTATCACCTCATGTATACTCCTTCTCTTCTATTCAACACTTACACTTGGTCAACACCTACACAATGACACTTCATCACAAACTCAATTTTAGCTATAACACACTCTACCTCCTATGACGGAATCTTCACAACTAATCAATTCTTAGTCTACCCATAATGGAAAACTCCTCATTAATAGTAACATAGCTTGTCAAAACATCATCTCCCTTACTTAGATTGCTAAATTTCTACATATTTTCCTCTAACTCTGGGCTCTTTCACTACTATTGCTCATGATCTCGTAACTCATGCTACCCTTCTAGGATGAAAATACCACCCAAGCTCTAAACATACTTCCTCATAATGATCTCAACTGAAACAGGGCTTAGAGAAGAGAGTACAACTCGTTTTTAGCTTCAACGCACGATTCATATAAACATGAGCGCATTCCTTTGAAACTCAACATTTAACACACTCATGGGCTTCTCTCAAGTCCCTCTGGAGTCTCATGACTACCTTAAGATTTTTTCTAAGAGAAACTCATCGATAAAGGACTAACTTGGCTTTTTAACCACCTCTAATATGGGGTAGTCAAATGGATATAAGAACGCACAAGTTAGAATAAATCTCTAAGACATATCTCTATTACACAATAAAGAGAATGAAAGATGGGAAACTATTCTTAAATGACTGCGGCCCCTCGTTTATAGAAGTGGGGTCCTCATAATCTTAAACAAAACCCTACTGACACGACTTCTTAGACACCCTAGGACAGTTGAACTATGTGCTCTGATATCAAGTTTGTCACTACCCGAGACTACACCCTGGATGTGGCCTGCACTCAAGGACTATTGTTGTTCCCCAAGCGAATCCTCATCCTGGCTGACTACAAGCGAAAAACTAACTCAAGCATTCAAAAGCTTAAAATCTTAATTCAATTCAAATACTAAAGTTTAAAATAATCTGAAAAATACTGAATGGATTACTCTGAATAAAAAATGATATATTCAACATGCCATAAATAGGAAACTTAAGTCTTTAAAATATTTAACATAATAAATTTATAGGCTTCTGAAACTCTATTGCTGATCTATGACACCTATAACTAACAAAGATGGAAGCCGGAACAAGACTCACGACATCCTAACAACTAATATAACTAAAAAATTCAAGTGGAACCGTCCGAAAGCAAGGAGGCTCACCATAGCTACCTCGAACTACATGTGCTATCAACGAAGTGCCTATTGATGATCCTGAGTACCTTATGATGCAAACCAAATGGCTCAGTACATAAAATGTACGAGCATGCAAGGGGAATAATAAACCATAAACATAAGCTTGATCTGATAGGATAGAAACATACTTACCTCTTCTCAACTCACTCAACTTAACTCAACTCAAAGAAACATAGTTTAATTCAACTAAAAAAAAAATAGGGTTCAACTCCTTGATAATATATTCAACTCAGTGAAATAAGGCTCAACTCAATATTAAGATATTCAACTTAGTGAAATAAGGCTCAACTCAATAATAAGACAGTCGACTCTGGTTACTCAAACTCTGGATACTCAACTCAATATAAAACAACAATAAGAGATACAATATATGGAAAACTTTTAAAACAGTAGAAAGCAACTCAATGTATTTAAGAATACAATATACTCAATTTATCTGTAAGGATTCAAAATTAACTCTGTTTGTATATGAAAATACAAAATAAACTCTGTGTATAAAAGAATAAAAAATATCTCTGTGGGATTTTCTCTAACCGACAACCATCACTATATGCTATGTGATGATACAACGTCTTGCCTCATGCTACCTGGTCCGTCCTATACCTTACAGGGGTATAGAACCTAACTACTAAGTGGATCCACTAGTCTATGCTAAAAGCATTAAGGAATCATCATAAAAGTATAACCCTTTTCTACCCATGTTGGCTACACGGTTTATGGAGACTTTGAATTATCTGAACTCAAACTCGCCCCTATATCGACACTCAATACTACTCCGAAAATGTAACTGGCTCATATTTTTAAAAGCATAACTTTTTTGTTGGTTGATATTATTACTCAAAATCTATCTCTTAAAAGAGATTGTAATGTGAACAACTCATAAAAACTCTTTTGGAAATCAGTGTTTCCTTTGTACTTAAATGTAAAAACATTTACTCTTGGGAGTACTAGTTCCCATATATCATTTTAAAGAAAAATGAACTCAGCTCTACTCTTCCTCAAACTCATATGCTCAAGTCTTAAAACAAATTTAAATAGGTTTGCAAAAGACTCTTAAAACAGGGTTAATGTTGAATTATGGATGTGAATGACTCAATTCAAGGTTTTTAATAACCATACATGGAACTCAAGAACTTCAATGATACTACTTATTTCAATAATACTCAACTTAGAGGATACATGCGGAATTATGTGCATGAATAAATCAACTCAAGGACCTTCATTGGTAACATATGATAGTCTCATTATTAGGAATATAATCTCAAAAGGATTGGGAACTCAATACTCAAGACTTAGAACTTTAACATACTACTCCTCTCAAAGATGCTCAACTTATGAAGTTCATGCGGAATTCAAGAGCATGAATGACTCAGTTCAAGGGTCTAAAGAGCATTATGAAACTCATGTATACGACTCTTCTCATTCTCATTCTTACTTCCTCAATACTTAGCCCAAATCGATAGTTTATCTTAAAGGATTCACGGTTTAACTCAAAGTCTTTCTTGAACTCTAGTCTTAACTCTTCCTTGAATTTGAATTATGAATTCAAGGATCATGATTTGATACATAGGATCTCTCAATGATTAAATGAATTTAGATAGTTGATAATAAGAAACGAGTGAAGACACAAACTGAAGCATACTGGCGACGTAGAAGATGAATTGAGTTTTTGGTCGCAAAATAAATTTTGGGACAGTGAACTTCGTATCCACTCCACGGTGCAAAGAGGGAGGTACTTTTCTGGGGACTAAATTTTGAAAACACCTCCGCGATGTGGACCTGGGCACGTATGTTTGGCCAATCCTTTATTCCTCTTCCCAAACTCGAATCAACTCATACCTACTGCAATTCTAAGGTCAAAATTCATGAATTCCTATAATCCAAAAAAAAAACAGCAAAACCTCCACAAGGAATTATCGATTAACTCATCTTATTCAAATCACCTCAAGAACTTAACAAGAACTTCATTATCAAAGAATGAGGCACAAAACCTCAAGAACTCAACAAGATTATCAACATACTCAATCTCATGGATGAAATTCGTAAAAAAAACTCATGATTGACATGTGGGTGAAAAAACTCAATACTATGGAAGCTTACATACCTGAAAGAATCATCTTCTTGAAGAACTTGAAGGTATATATTGGAAGATGAACCCTAAGCTAAGCGTTTCTTGAAGTTTCTTGAGTGTAGAATTTTAGGAGTGAATGAGAGGGTGTGATTTATGAAAATTGATTTCTACACATTTAGGGAAATATAGATGACCTCCAAAGGGGTTTTAGGAATAAAATACCCTTAAAGAAATAAATAAAAGGAGCTGGGAGTCGGAATAATTTTTCAGCAGACAGTGAGGTCCGTATTCGCTCCATAATGCGGAGCCATCATGGAACTGCTGCCAGGTTTGCACGTCATTAGTAAATCAGTCATAACATTTTACTCATAGAGGAGTCGAAGGGCTTTAATTTTATATCTTATGGGTCTCCTAACTCATTCTATACTAAAAGTTATGGTCATTTGAATTTGACTCAAAACTTAAGAAAAACTTAGCAATGACTTGAATGGACTCTCTTTAGTTCTTTTTGGAACTCAAGGTGCTATATCTAGTGACCTTAACACTTGAGAAATATTTAAATTCTTTGGTAAAAACTTACTCACTATGAAGGATGGTTCAAGTCTTAGCTCAAAAATTTTCTAGGGTGCTACAACCTCCTTGCTTTCGAACGATCCCTTATTTATATTCAGTTATTTTAGCTTGTTAGGATGATCGGGGGTCTTGTCCTTGCATCCCGCATAGTATTAGAGGCCTCATCTATAGATAGACAATAGTTCATGAGTCTTGTTTATGTTGAAACTTGAGTTGCCTGTTTGGCTAGTTATATGTTTTATTTCTAAAATATTCTAATTATTTCTTTGAGACATTGAGTAAAGTTGTGATTTTGAGTTCATATTATGTATGAGTAAGTCTTCCGCTAAGAGTTAAGCCATGCCAAAGTTCACTTGGGGCCAACAATGGTTCTTGCGTGGCCGTCGCGCCCAGTGTGTAGGCTCGGGGCGTAACATTCAAGCACAAATGATATTGTTGTTAACTGTACCAATGAAAAGAAGATACGGATTTGAGACGTGCATCACCTGTCAGGTTTTCTTCTTCTTTTTTTTATATATTTTGTAAGTTTAGTTTAAATGAGTTTTTAAAATGTCATTCTACTCTATATGTTTCCCTTTTATTAAAACGTATTCCTCTTATATTTAGAGTGATTAATGCACGTATTTTGTACCTGTATCACCTCTATATTAATTTTATCTAATTTTTATGTATGTGTTCCACACATATATCACCTATTATTTTTTGTATATTTGGTAATAAGAAGTTTAATTTAAATGAGATTTAAATATGTTGACGCATGATATATGTATTTTCTATTATAAAAATATATTTACTTTCGAAGTTTATATAACTAGTGCACGTGTTATGAATTTAGTTAGATTTTTTTTCGACACCATTATTTAGTTTGTACTCAATTTTTGAATATTTTTTTCACATTAATCTACTTTATATTAACTTTAGACATGCGATAAAGCCAATTATATCTGGTGAATGTACTTTGGGCAATACGTATTAAATAAAGATAAATGACAACAAAATATTTAGTTATATAGGGAGTGGACTTGATCAATTTCAACAGAAAACATATTCTTCTAAAATGTGTGACTTATAGAGAAGAATCAATATTTTTTCCCGAAGTGTGTTGCAACAAATGACTTAAATATATGAAACAAAGTAGAAAAAAGAAGTTATTACATTACAAAGTTGTAGTGCATAATTGGTATCCCCCCCCCCCCTCCTACAATTTCTTAATTTGGAGAATTTATTTGTCATTCATACTTCAAAAATGAGTAATGGAATTTTTTCTTCTCTTTCATTTTTATTTCCTTTTCATCTATTACTTTGATTTCTTTTATGCCATGGAGCATTTTGTACTCATATGGAATTCATTTATTGTGTACGAACTACTCTTTCATTATTGTTTGAGAAAAAGTTCTTCATACATTCGCACGTATATGCATCCAATACTTTTTTTGATTGAAAATCTACCATCAGCTTAACCTATAGATCCACAACATTTGAGTTTACAAAATGCTATTTTACACTCTCCAATATATGCATCTAAAATTTTATTTACATGGAAATCATCTCAACATGCGAGTTCACAAAATGTCATCCTATGTTCTTCTATATGTACATCCAACATTTATTTTTTGAGAATATTATCTATCAACTCAACTTGGTCCCACAATATGAGAGTTTGGGAAAAAATAATTGTGTGGTTATCTAGCCAACATTATTGTTGAATCATAACCACCCGATAAGAAATGACAGAGCACTACTAACCGATTGAAACAAATGGCTAGAAGAAAGAGTGATGTAGCGATAAGCAAGGGGAGCCGCCAATAAATATTCTACAAATGAAAAGAAGAAACGAAGTTGGAGATTCAAATACAAATGAGATTGTTGTTGACTGTAAGAATGAAAAGAAGATACAAATTTTGCATGTGTATCATCTATCATTTTTTTCAGTATATTTTGTAAGTATAGTTTAAATGACTTAAATATGTCATTCTACGGTATATGATTATCTATTATTAAAAGGTATTTATGTTATATTTAAAGTAACTAATGCATGTATTTTGTACATGTATCACTTATATATTTATTATAATTCATTTTTATGTACACCTTTCACGCATATACCCTTTTTAGATTTTTATACATTTAGTAATAGTAAGTTTAGTTTAAATTATCATTAAATATGTTAATATATTATATATGATATATGTATTTTCTATTATTAAAATTATATGTTCTTCGTATGTTTTTATAACTAGTGCACATGTTATGCATGTAATTTGATTTTTTGGACATCATTATTTCATTTGTACTCAATTTTTAAATATTTTCCCATTTTTATCTGCTTCGTAATAACTTTAGACATGTGATATCTGAAAGCCAAACAAAAAAGGTATATGAACTCTGGGCAATACGCATTAAATAAAGATAACTGAGAATAAATTCTTTAGTTATATAATGACACTTGATCAATTTCGAGAGAAAATATATTCTTCTTCTAAAATTTGTGACATAGAGAGAAATAATAAATAATTTTTTAGATGTCTGTTGCACTAAATGAGCTAAATATAAGCAACAAATTAGGCAAAAGGAATCATTACATTACAAAATTATAGTGCATAATCAGTATTTTCCTCCATACAATTTCTTACTTTGGAGAATTTATTTGTCATTAACACTCCTAACATGAATAATGGAATTTTTTTCTCTCTTTCATTTTCATTACCTTCTCATCTGTTACTTCGATATCCTTTATGATATGGAGCGTTTCGTACTCATATGAAATTCCTGAATCATGTACGAACTACTAATCCATTATTTTTTTAGCAAAAGAACATTTTATGTTCACATGTATATGTCACACCCTGAGCCTATACCCTGGACGTGGCCAGCACTCGAGAACCATTGCTGGCCCCAAGAGACCCCTTGGCCTAACTTACTTACTCAGCGAAAGACTTTACTCAAGATAAATATACTTTAAAATAAAAACTAAATTGCTGAATAAATAACTTAGAATGCAATAAATAACATTCACTACCAAAGTGTCAACTCAAGTCTCAACTTAACTGAATACGGAAAGTAAAGACTCATGAACTAATATCACTAACTCTGTCTGTGAAGCCTATAAACAACTGAGATGGACATTGGGACAAGACCCACGACATCCTAATGAACTACAATACTGAATGCAATAAAAGGATCCTACGAAAAGCAAGGAGGCTCACCAACTGACTTTGAGTGCTCATTTGGATCAACGAGGCACTGGATGCTGATCTTGATTACCTGCGTCTACATCATAATAAGATGTAGTCCAACTGGCATCTGTACATTGAATGTATGAGTATGCGAGTTGGAATACTAAACATAACTTAAGCTTGAAAAGAATCTGAAAGAAACACTTATCTTGGCTTTACTCAACTCCTAGATAACTTAACTCAATATAAAGCAATAAAAAACATGTAATATATAGAAAAAATTTAAAACAGTAGAAAACAACTTATTTCGTTAAACAAAATGCAATAACAAACTCACATTTACTCATATAATAAAGTAATATAGTTGATGTGGGAGTTTCTCTAACCAACAACCACCACTATGAGCCTAAGTGGTGATACAACATCTTGCCCACGCTACCAGAACTGTCCTATACTTTGCCGTCATATAGAACGCTTAACTAAGTGGATCCACTAGTCTATGCTAAAAGCATCTTAAGAAGTCATCTAAAAAGTATGATCTTTTACTATCCATGCTGGCTACATGATTTACGGAGACGTGAGTTAGCTGAACTCAAACTCGTCTCCATATCGGTGCTCAATACTACTCCCAAAATATACTTAGCTCATTTGTTCGTAAAAACAAAACTCTTTCTTTGGTTTGAGATAATTACTCAAAAACTTAGCTTAAAAGATCTATTAGAAATCTCAATTTCCTTTCTTGCTCAAATGTGAAAACATTTTAACTCTTGGAAATACTTAGTTCCCGTATAATCTTTGAAGAACGAACTTTACTCTTAATCTTTATTGAAAACTAGCTCAAAGACTCTTTTGGAAATCTCAGTTTCCTTTCTTGTTTAAATGTGAAAACATTTACTCTTTGGGAATACATAGTCCCGATATACTCTTTTGAAGAAATGAACTTCAAACTTTACTCTTTACTCAACTCAAAACTCAAGTCTTAAAACAAAGTTAAAACAATTGTAAAAGACTTTTGGAAGACTCTATCTATGAACTTCTCTTGACTTGACTCTTAACTTTCCTTGAATTGAATTATGGATTCATGGATTGTAATTTGTGATAGGAAAGATCTCATGATGTTTAGGAATGATTTTAGATAGCTAAACATGAGAAATGAACAAGAAATCACTGCCTGGAAACTAGTCCGCGACGCGAAGGTGTATTTATATTTTTGGTCTTGAAAATAATTTTTGAGGAAGAATGGTCCGTGACCGCTTCGCGACGTGAAGAGATTTTTCTCAAATCCGAGGAGTAGGTCCGCGACGCGTCCCCACTGCCCAGATTCGCCTAACTTTTTCCTTCTTTCGTTTTCTAGTCCCAATCTACCTAAACTCGACTATTCTTCTCAACGTTTCTTTAGATTCAGATACCCAACATATGTACCCATGAACCTAACTCAAAACAACTCCAAAACTCAACGTAAAGATCTCAGAAACTTCTCAATTCAGCCCAATTCAAGAACACCATTCAAGATTCATCAACTTCCAACTTTCTAGAACGAACTTCGCTGAAATAAACGTGATTAGCACGAGGGTAAAAGAAACCAATGCTATGAAAAACTCACATACCTCATAGGGATCACCCCTTGACGAAATCCAAGAGCCTAGCTTCAAGAACTTGACGATTCCTTGCTCCTTCTCCTCTTTTCTCCTCTTTTTTTCTCTTCTCTCAAAGCCCTAACTTGTTTCTCAAAAGTGTATACTGAATTAATTACAAAAAATGAAATTAATTAATTGGGTGGTGAAAAGACCATAATGCCCTTCTAAAATCAGGATTGGACTTTCCTTATTTGAACAACTCAACTTCCAATGGGCATAACTTACTCATACGAACTCAAAATCGCGCAAACTCGGAGGACTTGGAAAGATTATTCCAAGATATTTCCTACGATATCTGGAAACACACCTAACTCATCCTGAGCTAGGAGTTATGCTCATTTGAAGTTGACAAAAAACTCAAACTTAACTTGACTAAACCAATTTTCCAAATTTTTATTATTTCCAAAATAAATCACTCTTTCTAATTCTAGCTCTTTCTAGTTCTTTTAATAAGCGAGGTGTTACAGTAAATGCATTAAATACTTTTTAATGAAAATTTACCATCAGCTCAATATGCGGCCCCACAATATGCGAGTTCACGAAGAAATGATGGCATGATTATCTGACCAACATCGTTGTCGAATCATAACCACTAGATAAAAATGACAGAGCACCACTAATCAATTGACAATAGATGACTAGAAAAAATAGAGTTGTACCGATAAGCAAGGACGGTGCAATTACAATGTATATATTATAAATGTGAAGAATAAACGGAGTTGGAGATTCAAATACAAATGAGATTGTTGTTGATTGTACCAATGAAAAGAAGATATGAATTTTACATGTGTATCACCTACCATGATTTGTTTCATTTTGTATATTTTGTAATTTTAATTTAAATGAGTTTCAAATATGTCATTCTACGGTATATATTTTTCTATTATTAAAAGGTATACTTCTTATAGTTAATGTAGCTAATGTATGTATTTTGTATGTGTATTACCTACATAGTAATTATCAATAATTTTTATGTATGAGTACCACACAACTTCCTAAATCCTAGAATACTGAAAACAATAAAAAGGGGATCCTCTAGAAGCAAGGAGGCTCACCAACAACTCTTAAGCTCAACGGAACAACGATACATTGGATGTTGATCCTGGTTACATGTATCTGCATCATAAAAAGATGTAGGCCAACTAGCATTAATAAATTGAATGTAGGAGCATGCGAAGGAAATTCTTAAGCAAGACATAAGCTTGAAAGGGAACTAAAAGAACATACATGGTCTCAACTCAACTCAACTCATTTTAATATAAAGTAGTAATATAAATGAAATATAAAGAAAAACTTTTAAAATATGTGGATAACAACTATGTGTATTGAAAAATAATATATTATTCAGTCGTATGCAAGGATAAAAGATAGACTCTGTGTATAGAAGAATATCAAAATATTTTTGTGAGAGTTTCTCTAATCGACAACTATCAGTATGAGCTATGTGATGATACAACGTCTTGCCTCATGATGATAGGGCTGTCCTATACCTTATCGGGGGTATAGAACCTAACTACTAAATGGATCCACTATTCTATGCTAAAAAGCACTATGGAATCATCTAAAAAGTATGACCCTTTTCTACCCATGCTAGCTACACGGTTTATGGAGACCATGACTTATCTGAACTCAACTTGTCCCCAAATTGATGGTTAATACTAGTCCCAAAATGTAACTAGCTCATATGTTTAAAAACATAACTCTTTTTGCGGTTTGAGATAATTACTCAAAAACTGGCCCAAGGGCTCTCTTGGAAATCAGTGTTTTCTTTCTTGTTCAAATGTGAAAACATCTACTCTTTGAAATTACATAGTTCCCACATACTTCATTTCGAAGATAAAGAACTTCATTTGATACTCTTCACTCAACTCAAAACTTAAGTCTTAAAACAAGTTTACTACATTTGCAAAAGACTTTTGAAAAGACTGTAAGAACTCTCTAGACTTGGCTCTTAACTTTCCTTGAATTTGAATTTATGGATTCAAAGTTATGATTCATGTTTAGGGATGATATCACGATGTTTAGACGTACCTTAGAGTGTAGAAATCAACTAAAAAACATAGGTACGATTTAAGGGAACTCAAACGGAAAGAAGTGGGAAAGGGTAGAACACCTAGCAACCCTGGCTACTGAGTGGCACTGGGTGCCAGACCTCATACTACAGAACTTGGGTTGGTGCGCTCTGACTTGTGCGGAGCCTTAGAGCCCATCCCACATACACTAATCTAGGGAGAAATGAGTGGCGCGGTGCCCCACCCCTTTTTCACTAAATTTTTTGACGATTTTCTTGCTCGTTCTTCAACCCTAATTAGTCTAGATTTGATTGGTTCCTTCATCAAACACTTAGATTCAAATACCCAATCCAAGTTTACAAGAATATTACTCAAAAACAACCTCAAATCTCATGAAATTATTTCAAGAAATCCTCAACAACTTAAAAATAAAAAACCCAATGTAAACTTTAACAAAATCCATCAAGAACTCAATTACTCTACTTTCAATAACGTAAATACGCTAAAATAAATAATGATTGGCGCATGGGTGAATGAACCTAACGCTATGTGATCTCACACACCTCGTAGGGATTAACCCTTGGCAAAATCCGCAAGCGAAACTCAAGAACGCGATGAATCTTGGCCTTTCTCCACATTTCTCCTCTTTTCTCTTCTCTCAAAGCCCTAGCATAATTTTGTAAAGCGTAGAATGTGCCAAATCAGTTTAGAACCCAATTTAATTAATAAAAATGAAGTAAATTAATTGGGTGGATAAAATACCAAAATACCCCCTCTTAAATCTGGGTAAGCTTCCTTAACTGGACATCCCGACTTCAAACATGCATATCTCCCTCATACAGGCTCAAAAATTAGCAAACTCGGTGGCGTTGGAAAGATAATTCAAAGACCTTTCATATGATATTTTGTATAACACCTAAATAATCATGTATTGATAGCTATGGTCATTTGAAGTTGACCCAAAACTCATACTTAACATAACATAGCCAAATTTTAGATTTTTCATCCTTTCCAAAAATTGTTCTTTCTAATTCTAGCTCTTTCAAATAGCGGGGTAATACAATATCTCCCCCTTGGGAACATTCATCCTCAGATGAGATTAATCTTAGTATACTAAAGGTGTAACATCTAACATTCAGCTCAAACACCCAATAAGCAAAATATAAATACAACATGCCAACTTAAAACAATGCTAAGAAAAGGATTCGTATCTTCATTTGGAATTTCTCCGAATTCGAAGTGATATGTGTATATCTTCTTCATATCCTCCTCAGCTAACCAAAGTAGCTTCCTAAACAAACTTATTTTTCCAAAGGAGTTTGACTGATCTACTTCCTTGGTTCTCAACTTGCGAACCTGGTGGTCTAAAATCAGAAGAGGAATCTCCTCATAAGACAAGCTATCCTTAATAGTAATATCTATAGTAGGTAAGATAAGTGAAGGATCTCCCATACACTTTTTCAACATAGAAATGTGAAACACTGGATGAACTATTGCTAACTCTTATGGAAGCTCCAACCTTTAACCTACATTGCCAATCCTTTTGGATATTCTATGAGAACCAATATACCGGGGACTAAACTTCCCCTTCTTACCAAATCTCATGACACCTGAAACGACCCCAAAAATGCCCGAAAATGTGCTTCGGAAACACCTAAAATTGTAATTTCCATATATCTCAAAATCCGTGCATCATTTCAGAAATTCAACTTCATATTCTTATTCAGGGGGTGAAATTGAGTGGGAAATGGGTCTAATCCAAATTTTAGAGCAACCGTATCAAAATTCAAAAATTGCAAAAAATACGATTTTGAGGGTCAACTTTAAAGGGGCATATCTCTTAGCACACAAGGAACTGGAAGGAGCTCAAACTATCAAAATTGAAGCTCTATGAGTTAGATTTCCAACTCAATTTGTTTCACCTCATTCCAAGTTAGGATGAAGGAGTTATTACCATTTTCGTAAAACCTGTCTCGGCAGAATTGCAATTTCCAGTAACCGAAAACACTGTTCACCCGCCTCATTTTTTTTTCTAACTGTTGGGACGTTTTTTTATAAAAAGGGGTCATATCCATACTTAGTCATTTAACTTCAAAACATCCAAGAACACTCTCTAAGCCCTCTCCAAAAATTCCACCAAGATCATTCTCAAGCAATTCTCCATTCCAATCTTCATCAAGAATTCTCCAAAGTTGAGGTATGTGGGTTGATTGTGGAAACCTTCCTTTCCACAAGTCCAATCATTTATCCTCTATTTTACTTCAAGTTTATGGGTCCTTATGATCATTTATGAACTCTTGAATTATGGAATCACTACTACACACCCTATTAAGGTCTATCTTGCATATTTTCATGAAATGGTATTATTATGTGATGTTTATGGTTTTCATGCCTCCATGATCAAATTATGAAGGTTGTTATATATGTATATATATATGTATGTTGTTGGTGGGCTGTTTTATATGGATTTTGAAAATTGGTTGGACTTAGTACTCTTGAAACACATGATTTTATTTACATGAACAAGTAGCCCACCATGTTTGATAAAATGTCATTTATAGAATTCTTATGAAATGGAAGGTCCAATGTACGTCCTATGAGTCGGATGATTATATAAGTATTGAAATGATGATGAAATGGATACATGTATATGATTTTCTCTATATAGTGTGTGAGTCGACCAAGCCTAGCTCGGGGTTGTAGGCTCGGGTAACCGTATCAAGGGGTTGGTACCTTGGTTGCCTAGTACGGGGGTAGTAGGCCCGTATAACCGTATCGAGGGTTTGTACCTTGGTTGCCTAGTACGGGGTAGTAGGCCCGTATAACCATATCGAGGGATTTGTACCTTGGTCTCTAGCTCGGGGTGGTAGGCCGGGTAACCACATTGAGGGTTTGTACCTCTTTCGCCTCTCCAAGGGGGTGATAGGCCTTGGAAATGATATATTGATGGTCACTCACTACACATATACTATGCCCTACTAAATATGATTTTTATATAAGCATCATTATACATATCATCTCATTAATATGTTATCTATCGAATACGATTATGCATTTTGCCTATGATGTTCATCCATTGTTGCATTGCATTGCATCTCATATACTTAGTACATTCAAACGTACTAATGCATACTCTATGCCTACATGATGTCACCATGTAGGGACCGGAGCACCGTCTGACCATCCTCCTCCACGTGGCTAATTCGATTTCCTATCAAGGTTATTGGTGAGTCCTCCATTTCGGGGACGTTGCTCATGATCTTTTGCTATGTATAAGACCTTTTTTTCTTTTTAGTTATGTTTTGACTATGAGGGTGAGCCCGGTAGTTTGTTTCGGCCCCCGCTAAGTATCCATGTTTAGAGGTGGTGTTGGACAAGTTATGTATTATGCTTGAGCTTGACTCATCTATGGTATTTATGTATCATTCCTTTTTTTTTCTTGCTCCCTTAGTCCCGATTTCCCCTTGATTATGCTTATTGCTTATGGTCATTTTAATTGCTTCCGCGACCAAGGATGTGTAATGATATGCTATGAGGCTTGTTTGCGGTTCCCTCGGGTTCCCCATTCGCCGGTCACGTCTAAGCCCTAGGCTTGGGTCGTGACAAACTTGGTATCAGAGCACTAGGTTGATAGATCCTCGGAGTCCAACACACCGCGTTGATTAGAGTCCGATTCATGGTTGTGTTGTGCACCACAATTATGAGTAGGAGGCTATGAGACGTTTTAGGAAATGTTTCCCTTCTTCATGTTCTAAGTCGTGCGGTAGAGTTGAATTAAGTTTTTTTCCCCTAACGGTTGTTTTTTTGCTATGCTAGATCATGCCTAATACAAGAGGAAGACGAGCCCGCGCACCCGAGGAACAACCGACCAATGGGGATCTTCGGGATGCCCTTACTTTATTTGCTCAAGCTATGGCTAATCAAGCCAACCACGGGGCCCAAGCTTCTCAGGCTCCTGCCCCGGCATCTCGGGTGAGAGACTTCGTGCGGATGAATCCCCCGAAATTCTATGGGTCTAAGTTAGATGAAGACCCTCAAGAGTTCATTGATGAAGTCCACAAGTTATTAGCTATCATGGGCATGAGGTCAGAAGATAAGGCGGAGTTGGCGGCCTACCAACTAAAAGGGGTGGCCCAAATATGGTACAACCAATGGAAAAAAGAGAAGGGGGCAAACTATGTGGTGCCTTGGGAAGAGTTCAAAACGACTTTCCTTAATCGATTCTTTCCTCTTGAGCTTAGGGAAGCCAAATTGGTGGAGTTCATGAATTTAAAACGAGGGTCTATGAGTGTGAGGGAGTATGCCCTCAAGTGTAACCAACTTTCAAGATATGCTCCACACTTGGTTGCCGACTCATGATCTAGAATGAACAAATTCGTGATGGGTGTGTCCGACCTAGTGAGTGAAGAATGCCGATCCGCAATGTTGATTAGTGACATGGACTTGTCCCGCTTGATGGTCTATGCCGAACAAATGGAGGAGGAGAAGTTGAGGAAGAGGAGGGGTCATGAGGCCAAGAGGGCTCGTTTTGAGGGCAAGTTCCAAAGTCGAAGGGGAGGCCGGTTTCATCAAGGCCAAGGGTCTTCTCATGCGCCCCATAAGGGGTTTGCCAATGATGTTCCAAGGGCCCAAGGTGTTGGTGGTATGGGTCCTATTGATGTATGTCCGAAGTGTGGTAAGGGTCATGGTGGCCCGTGCTTGAGAAATACCGGTGCTTGCTATAGTTGTGGGGAAATGGGGCACAAGGCAATAGATTGTCCTCGAAATCGCAACAAGGGTAAGGAGGTCCGTCCATAAGGTGCCAATGCGGTTCCTTTGGGGAGAGAGGGCCGACAAGGTGGTGCCCCAAGGCACAATCGATTTTATGCTTTGCATGGGAGGCAAGGGGTCGATGAAGTCCCCGACGTCGTTACTGGTATGTTGAAAATCTTTGATGTATATGCATTAATTGATCCGGGTGCCTCTCTTTCTTTTGTCACCCCCTTTGTTGCCAAAAAGTTTCATGTTGAGCCCGACTTGTTGCATGAGTCATATAAGGTGTCTACTCCTATTGGTGCATATATGGTTGCTAGGAAGGTCTATAGGAATTGTCCTATTTGCATCTTGCATAAAATATAGCCTTGTGATCTTGTTGAGTTGAACATGGTCGATTTTGATGTTGTTCTTGGGATGGATTGGTTGCATGCATACTATGCTTCCATTGATTCTAGAACCCGTAGGGTCAAGTTCCAATTCCTAGTGAACCCATTCTTGAATGGGAAAGCCAAAATGTGGTAGTCAAGGGTAGGTTCATCTCTTGCATTAAAGCCCGTAAGTTGATCTCTAAGGGGTGTCTCTATCACCTTGTGAGGGTTAGAGATGTGGAGTCCAAAACCCTTCCTATAGAGTTAGTTTCGGTCGTAAATGAATTTCTTGATGTCTTTCCTAATGACCTTCCCGGTGTTCCTCCCGAAAGGGAAATAGATTTTGGCATAGACCTCCTCCCGATACTCACCCTATTTCTATTCCCCCTTACTGTATGGCCCCGGCGGAGTGAAAGGAGTTGAAAGAACAATTGAGGGACTTGTTGGAGAAGGGTTTTATTAGGCCTAGCCAATCACTATGGGGTGTACCGGTGTTGTTTGTGAAGAAGAAAGATGGGTCCCTTAGGATGTGTATTGATTACCGACAACTCAATAAGGTCACCGTCAAGAATAAATATCCTCTTCCTAGGATTGATGACTTGTTCGACCAATTGCAAGGGGCTAGCCACTTCTCTAAGATTGATCTTCGGTCCGGGTATCATCAAGTGAAGGTGAGGGAGTGTGACATTCCTAAGACTGACCTTCCGGACTAGGTATGGGCATTATGAATTTGTGGTCATGTCCTTTGGGTTAACCAATGCACCGGCTATCTTTATGGACCTAATGAATAGAGTCTTTAAACCCTACCTTGATTCCTTTGTTGTGGTCTTCATTGATGATATTTTAATCTATTCGCATAGCGAGGAAGAACATATGGATCACTTGAGGGTGGTGTTGCAAAGATTGAGAGAGGAGAAGTTGTATGCCAAGTATGAAAAGTGTGAATTTTGGTTGAGGGAGGTTGCCTTCCTAGGTCATGTGGTGTCGGGGGATGGTATTAAGGTAGACCCTAAGAAGACCGATGTGATTAGAAATTGGCCTAGGCCATTGCCCCCGTCGGATATTAGGAGCTTCTTGGGCTTAGCGGGTTACTACCGGAGATTTGTGAATGGGTTTTCTTCTATTGCTTCTCCCATGACTAAGTTGACACAAAAGAAGGCTAAGTTTGAGTGGACCGATGAGTGCGAAAGGAGTTTTCAAACCTTGAAAGATAAACTTGTGTCCGCTCCTATATTGTCACTACCGGATGGGCTTGAGGGATTTGTTGTGTATTGTGATGCTTCTAGAGTTGGTTTGGGTTGTGTTCTAATGCAAAATGGTAAGGTGATAGCCTATGCTTCTAGACAACTCAAAGTGCATGAAAAGAACTATCCTACGCATGATCTTGAATTAGCCGCGGTGGTGTTTGCTTTAAAGATTTGGCGTCATTACTTGTATGGGGTACATGTTGATGTGTTTACCGATCATAAGAGCCTCCAATATGTCTTCACCCAAAAAGATCTCAACTTGAGACAAAGAAGGTGGCTAGAATTTCTTAAAGATTATGATATGAGTGTGCATTATCATCCCGGTAAAGCTAATGTGGTAGCGGATGCTTTGAGTAGGGTGTCTATGGGTAGCCTAGCTCATGTTGATATTAGTGATAGGGAAATAGCTAGGGAGGTGCATCGGTTGGCTAGGTTGGGGGTTAGGTTGGAAGAGATTGGTAATGGTGGTGTGGTCGTTGTTGATGGTGCTAGGTCTTTCTTGGTTGACGAGGTGATAGAAAAACAAGATCTTGACTCTTCCTTGTTAGAATTGAAGGCCTTGGTGAAAGAGGGCAAGGTGGAAGTTTTCTCCCAAGGGGGAGATGGTACCCTTAGGTACCAAGGTAGATTGTGTGTGCTTTGTGTTGATGGTTTGAGGGAGAAAATTCTTGAGGAGGCTCATAATTCTTCCTACTCCATCCACCCCGGTTCCACCAAAATGTATAGAGATTTGAGAGATGTGTATTGGTGGGGAAGCCTGAAGAAGGACATTGCCAAATTCGTCTCCGGTTGTCATAGTTGCCAACAAGTCAAGGCCGAACATCAAAGGCCGGGTGGCCTAACCCAAGACATAGAGATTCCTACTTGGAAGTGGGAAGAAATTAATATGGATTTTGTAGTTGGTTTACCCAAGACTAGAAAAGGTTTTGATTCTATTTGGGTGGTGGTTGATAGGATGACAAAATCGGCTCATTTTCTACCGGTAAAGACAACATATGGGGCGAAAGATTATGCAAGATTATATATTCATGACTTGGTAAGGTTGCATGGGATTCCTCTATCCATCATATCGGACCGTGGTACTCAATTTACTTCACACTTTTGGAAGTCCTTTCAAAGGGATCTAGGTACGAGAGTTAAGCTTACTACGGCCTTTCACCCGCAAACGGATGGACAAGCCGAAAGGACTATCCAAACACTTGAGGATATGCTTAGGGCTTGTGTATTGGAACTTAAGGGTAGTTGGGATGATCATCTTCCATTGATTGAGTTTGCCTATAACAATAGTTATCATTCTAGCATCGGTATGGCTCCTTTTGAGGCTCTTTATGGGAGGCGTTGTAGATCACCAGTTGGGTGGTTTGAGGTTGGTGAGGTGGCCTTGTTAGGACCAGATCTAGTTATGGAGGCTCTTGAGAAGGTTAGGATGATTAGAGAAAGGTTGAAGACGGCCCAAAGTCGCCAAAAGTCCTATGCCGATATGAGGAGAAGGGCTCTTGAATTCCAAGTTGGTGATTGGGTCTATTTGAAGGTGTCACCCATGAAGGGCGTGGTTCGTTTTGGTAAGAACGGCAAGTTGAGCCCAAGATACGTGGGTCCTTATAAGGTGATGAGGAGAATTGGCAAGGTAGCTTATGAGTTGGAATTGCCTAGCGAAATGGATTTGGTTCATCCGATATTTCATGTGTCTATGTTGAGAAAGTGTGTGGGTGATCCGAATGTCATTGTGTCTCTTGATGTTGTGGGTGTTGTTGAAGATAATTTAACCTATGAAGAGGTTCCGGTCCAGATTTTAGATAGACAAGTGAAGAGGTTGAGAAACAAAGATGTGGCTTCCGTTAAAGTCCTTTGGAGAAATCAACAAGTTGAAAGTGCTACTTGGGAGGCCGAAGAGGACATGCAAAGGCGATATCCTTATCTTTTCCACTCCACTCAAGCCTAAGGTATTGATCTAAGCCCTTTATAAAATCTCATGTCTTAAGTTCAGCCCCCATGTCATTGCATACATTCATGTTTAAGTTAACAAGTTCATTGTGGTTTTACACCTATGTTGAAGTTTTTGAAATGAGGTGTAAGTGCATTGTTGCATCCTTATGTGGGCTGAATTTGCCATGTTTGTGTCTCTCATGTACATTTCTTTGACATTCGGGGACGAATGTTCCCAAGGGGGAGATATTGAAACGACCCCAAAGATGCCCGAAAATGTGCTTCGGAAACACCTAAAATTGTAATTTCCATATATCTCAAAATCCGTGCATCATTTCGGAAATTCGACTTCATATTCTTATTCAGGAGGTCAAATTGAGTGGGAGATGGGTCTAATCCAAATTTTAGAGCAACCGTATCAAAATTTGAAAATCGCAAAAAATGCGATTTTGAGGGTCAACTTTAAAGGGGCATATCTCTTAGCACACAAGGAACTGGAAGGAGCTCAAACTATCAAAATTGAAGCTCTATGAGTTAGCTTTCCAACTCAATTTGTTTCACCTCATTCCGAGTTAGGATGAAGGAGTTATGACCGTTTTCATAAAACCTGTCTCGGCAGAATTGCAATTTCCAGTAACCGAAAACACTGTTCACCCGCCTCATTTTTTTTTCTAAGTGTTGGGACATTTTTTTATAAAAATGGGACATATCCAGACTTAGTCATTTAACTTCAAAACATCCAAGAACACTCTCTAAGCCCTCTCCAAAAATTCCACCAAGATCATTCACCAAATTCAAGAATCCCAAGTTTTAATTCCGGATTCAAGATTCAATCTCAAGCAATTCTCCATTCCAATCTTCATCAAGAATTCTCCAAAGTTGAGGTATGTGGGTTGATTGTGGAAACCTTCCTTTCCACAAGTCCAATCATTTATCCTCTATTTTACTTCAAGTTTATGGGTCCTTATAATCATTTATGACTCTTGAATTATGGAATCACTACTACACACCCTATTAAGGTCTATCTTGCATATTTTCATGAAATGGTATTATTATGTGATGTTTATGGTTTTCATGCCTCCATGATCAAATTATGAAGGTTGTTATATATGTATATATATATGTATGTTGTTGGTAGGCTGTTTTATATGGATTTTGAAAATTGGTTGGACTTAGTACTCTTGAAACACATGATTTTATTTACATGAACAAGTAGCCCACCATATGTTTGATAAAATGTCGTTTATAGAATTCTTATGAAATGGAAGGTCCAATGTACGTCCTATGAGTCGGATGATTATATAAGTATTGAAATGATGATGAAATGGATACATGTATATGATTTTCTCTATATAGTGTGTGAGTCGACCAAGCCTAGCCCGGGGGGTTGTAGGCTCGGGTAACCGTATCAAGGGGGTTGGTACCTTGGTTGCCTAGTATGGGGGGTAGTAGGCCCGTATAACCGTATCGAGGGGTTTGTACCTTGGTTGCCTAGTACGGGGGGTAGTAGGCCCGTATAACCATATCGAGGGGTTTGTACCTTGGTCTCTAGCTAGGGGGGTGGTAGGCTCGGGTAACCACATTGAGGGGTTTGTACCTCTTTCGCCTCTCCAAGGGGGTGATAGGCCTTGGAAATGATATATTGATGGTCACTCACTACACATATACTATGCCCTACTAAATATGATTTTTATATAAGCATCATTATACATATCATCTCATTAATATGTTATCTATCGGGTACGATTATGCATTTTGCCTATGATGTTCATCCATTGTTGCATTGCATTGCATCCCATATACTTAGTACATTCAAACGTACTAATGCATACTCTATGCCTACATGATGTCACCATGTAGGGACCGGAGCACCGTCTGACCATCCTCCTCCACGTGGCTAATTCGATTTCCTATCATGATCTTTTGCTATGTATAAGACCTTTTTTTTTTTTAGTTATGTTTTGACTATGAGGGTGAGCCCGGTAGTTTGTCTCGACCCCCGCTAAGTATCCATGTTTAGAGGTGGTGTTGGACAAGTTATGTATTATGCTTGAGCTTGACTCATCTATGGTATTTATGTATCATTCCTTT
This sequence comes from Solanum commersonii, assembly GCA_029007595.1. Classification (NCBI taxonomy): domain Eukaryota; kingdom Viridiplantae; phylum Streptophyta; class Magnoliopsida; order Solanales; family Solanaceae; genus Solanum; species Solanum commersonii. Next base: position 199,358 of record JAJTWQ010000293.1, read on the forward strand.
TTTTTTCTTGCTCCCTTAGTCCCGATTTCCCCTTGATTATGCTTATTGCTTATGGTCATTTTAATTGCTTCCACGACCAAGGATGTGTAATGATATGCTATGAGGCTTGTTTGGGGTTCCCTCGGGTTCCCCATTCGCCGGTCACGTCTAAGCCCTAGGCTTGGGTCGTGACAACACCCTTCATGGGTGAAACCTCCAAGTATAACTAATCATCTACTTCAAACTCTAAGTCCCTTCTCCTAACATCAGTGTAGTATTTCTGACGACTTTGCGTTGTTTTCAACTATGCTTGAATAAATCTCACTTTCTCCATAGCTTGATGAACTAAGTCTGGTCCTATCAATCCACCTTCACCAACTTCAAACCATCCAATAGGAAATCTACATCTTCTCCCATAAAGAGCTTCATATGGAACCATTTTGATGCTAGAGTGGTAACTATTGTTGTAAGCAAACTCTATGAGAGGTAGGTGATCATCCCAATTACCTTTGAAATCAATCAACACTCCCTCAAATATCTTCTAAAGTCTGAATAGTGCTCTCTGCTTGACTATCAGTCTGAGGATGAAAAGCAGTACTCAAGTTCACCTTTGAACCCAAACCTTTTTGGAACGACTTCCAAAATTGTGCACATCTATCTGATATAATCGAAACTGGAACTCCATGAAGTCTTACTACCTCTTGAATATATAACTTTGCATAATCCTCTGCTGATTGAGTAGTCTTTACCGGCAAATAATAGGCTAATTTAGTCATTCGACCAACAATTACCCAAATCGAATCATGTTGCCTACGAGACCATGGTAAACTTATAATAAAATCCATTTTGATAGTCTCGCACTTCCATTTTGGAAGTTCTATATTCTGAGCCATAGCACTGGGCCTTTGGTGCTCAAATTTAACTTGTTGACAATTTGGGCATTTAGCAATGAACTCAGCCATACCTTTCCTCATACTATTCCACCAGTAAACCTCTCTCAAGCCACGATACATCTTTATGGAACCTGGATGGATAGAATATCTACAGCTATGAGCTTTCCTCAATTATCCTCTCTTGGAGTTCATCCACCCTTAGTACACACAATCTACCTTGATACCTCAATACACCATCTCCCTCTTGTTCAAAATCCATTACTTTTTGCTTATGAATATTAGCCTTCTATTCAAGAAAAATAGGATCTTGGTCTTCTTTCTCTTTCACTGTTGAGACAAATGATGAATAAACCCCATTCATCACCACTATTCATCATACGGTGTAATCCATTGGTCGAACTCCTAATCGTGCAAGTCTCGATGCATCTTTTGCTAACTCTCTCTTTTCTTCTTCAACATGGGTGGTATTACCCATAGACAACCTAGTCAAGGCATCAGCAACAACATTAGCCTAACCTAGATTATAGATAATGCTTATGTCATAATATTTGAGTAACTCTAACCACCTTCTCTCTGTGAGACCAAGCTCTTTCTGACTAAACACATACTGAAGGCTCATGTGATCGGTGAACACATCTACATGAACAACATAAAGATAATGACGCCAGATCTTTAAAGCAAACACTACAGTAGCCAACTCTAGCTCATGGGTTAGGTAATTCTGTCAGTGAACCTTAAGCTGTCTAGAGGCACAAGCTATAACTTTACCATTCTGCATCAATAAACAACCTAGTCCAACTCTGGAAGCATCACAATATACAACAAAACCTTGCGTAACCTCTGGTAAGGTCAATACTAGGGCAGTAGTCAACCACTTTTTCAATTCCTGAAAGCATTTCTCATAAGCTTCAGACTATTGAAACTTCACTATTTTCTGAGTGAACTTAGTCAAAGGGGATGAAATAGAGAACCCCTCGACAAACCTTCTATAATATCGGGTCTAGGCAAATTCTGCACTGCTTCTATCTTGAGTATCAACTCTAATTCCATCACCGAAAACAATGTGGCGTAGGAATGCCACAGACTCAAGCCAAAACTCACACTTATAGAATTTAGCATACAACTCTCTATCCTTTAGAATTTGGAGAACTACTCAATGTTACTGTGTGATTTAGTTTGTCAAGAAATTTGCTTCAAAATAGTTATTACTATATAAACATTGTTCTTTTGTTTTAATGATTTATTATGTATTAATATTTTAGTATTTTCAACGAAGAAAAGTTCATATGACTTGTAATAACGCCAGTTGAAGTTTGTATTAGTTTAATTTTTATAGTAGAATAAATTCATTTGTTTTTGTTAACAATTTCTCTTATGATGTAGATATATATTTCTGAATATCTTTTCCCAAAATTATTAAACTTCTCAAGAGTTAGAGAATGGTCACGATATACTCTTTTGATGCTAAGACAAAAGAATGACTTTATTTGTCAATGTTATTTATGTGATTTAGATTGTCAAAAAGTTTGCATCAAAATAGTTATTAATAGGTAAGCATTGCCCTTTTGTTTTACTAATTTACTATTTCTTAATATATTAGTATTTTCGACGAAGAGAAATTCATATGACTGGTAATATCAATAGTTAAAGTTTGTATTAGTTTAATTTTTATTGTAGTATAAATTCATTTATTTTTGTTAACAATTTCTCTTGTGATGTAGAAATATGTTTCTGAATATCTTTTCCCAAAATTATTAAACTTCTCAAGAGTTAGAAAATTATCACGATTTGTTTTTTTTTATGCTCAAAACAAAAGAATGACTTTATTTGTTAATGCTTCTTATGTGTTTTAGATTGTTTAGAAGTTTGTTTCAAAATAGTTATCACTATATAAACACGGCCCTTTTGTTTTACTAATTTACTATTTCTTAGTATTTCACGAAGAAAAATTAATATGACTTCTAATAACACCAGTTGAAGTCTGTAATAGTTTTAATGTTTAATATTTATTTATAGAGACTCTATATAAGATTATATATTTCATTAAGGCAAACACACACACACACACACACACACACACGCACACACACACACACACACACACACACACACACATATATATATATATATATATTCTATACTACCTTAAAAGCAAAAACTCCCTAACTTGAATGTTAAATTACTATAGTATCCCCAACTTAAAACACCCAATTAAGTATATATATTTATTTATTTATTTGTTCTTAGTTATATTAAAAGCCGACACCTTTTCACATTAATGGGTAGTGACTTTTCTAAATGGTTGTAACTTTCTAATACATTTATGACTTTTTCGATGAGTTAGGACAGTTATGAAAAGTTGTGATTTTTTTTTTGAAGGGTTGCAACCTATCTGATAAGGCACTATAAATACCTTTTCATACTATAGTTTGTTGTCTATCAATAGAGGAGTTTTACTCTCACTTTTAAACTATAATTTTGTAAATTTTGTATTCTTCTTCTTATAACAAGAGAGATTGTAGGAGTTGTTCAATTATGCATTTACAATATTTTTTGTGGGTAAATAAGATAGATCAACAAAAATTTACGCGAAAAGGAGAATGAAATAACTCAGCTTCAAACGAGAAGACCATCTCGATAATTAAAATGTTCTCATTTGCATAGCAATAAATATACTTTTTCAGCAAATTCTACATGACAAGAAGTTCAATGATTATCTTTTGCACAATCTACAACTTGGTGTTCAAGCTGTGAAAAGTTTCAAATTATTGGCGAAAAAAGATTTGATCAAATACATGTTTGAAGAATCCAAACTAGAAGTAATAAGTACTCATCCGTTTCCAATTTATGTGTTGTACTTTTATTTTTATTTAGTTTAATATAGAATGTTCTTTTTTCTGGGTGGGTGTGGGGGAGCATCATCTTAAAATCATGAACTCCCTAACATGAATGTTAAATTACTATAATACCCCTAACTTAAAACACCAATTAAGTATATATATGCTATATTTTATAATATATTTATTTATTTGTAAAAACTGACGCCTTTTCACATTGTTGGGTAGTGACTTTTCTTAATGGTTGTGACTTTTTAATACATTTATGACTTTTTCGATGAGTTATGATATTTATGAAAAGTTGTGATTTTGTTGAAGGGTTGCGACTTATCTGATAAGGCACGATAAATACCTTTTCATATTATAGTTTGTTGTCTATAAATAGAGGAGTTTTACTTCCACTTTTAAACTACAATTTTGTAAGTTTTGTATTTTTCTTCTTATAACAAAAGAAATTGCGAGAGTTGTTCAATTATGCAATTAAAATATTTTTTATTGGTTAATAAGATAGATCAACAAAAATTAATGTGAAAAGGAGAATGGAATAACTCAGTTTCAAACGAGAAGAATGAAATAACTCAGCTTCAAACAAGAATGGCATATCTCATTTTCATAGCAATAGAGATACTTTTTCAGCAACTACTACATGACAAGAAGTTCAATGATTTTTTATTGCACAAACTATAACTTGGTATTCAAGCTGTGAAAAGTCTCAAATTGTTGGCGAAAAATGATTTGACCAAAAGCATGTTTGAAGATTCCAAACTAGAGATACTTTAATATATAATTTTATTTTTTCTGGAGTGGGTGTAGGGGAGCATCTTTGAATCCACAAAGTTAAAAGGTATTTTTATATATTCTACATTCCTTAAATTAAAAGTTTTCTTTATTTTTTAAAATTTCATATAAAATCAAATTAGACAAATTTGTATCTTTCTTTTTGAAGGAACTTTTCCTAAGAGTTATGAATTTTCCAAAAGGTTCTAACTTTTTCAAAGAGTTATGACTTTTCTAATGAGTTGTGACCTTTTTGAAGGGTTGCAACTTTTCTACAAGGTTGCGACTTTTCCTAAGAGTTATGAATTTTCCAAAGGGTTCTGACTTTTTCAAAGAGTTATGACTTTTCTAATGAGTTGTGACCTTTTTGAAGGGTTGCAACTTTTCTTTTATAAGGCACAATACACAATTTTTTCATATAGTACAATTTATTGACTATAAAAAGAGAGGTTTCCTCAATTTTTTAAACTACAATTTTTAAAGTCTTTCATTGTTCTTCTTTTTCTTATTCTTCTTCTTCTTCTTCCTCTTCTTCCACATAAAACATTTTTATTTAAAGCCGACACCTTTACACATTGAATCGTTACGACTTTTTCAAGAAGATGTGACTTTTCCAATGAGTTGTGACCTTTTCGAAGGGTTGTAACTTTTTATGATAAGAAATATGCACATGCTCATACTACCCTTTGATAACTATAAATGGAGGGGCTTCCTCACATTTTAAAATTACAATTTTTTTATGTTTTCTATTCTTATCTTCTTAAAAACTCAAGTTTGAGTTACATATGCTAACATTCTCAATGTTCAGTGAAATTTGAACTCTCCCTAGCATGAATGTTAAATTAAAATAATACACCAAGAAAAAACATCCAATTTCGTATATCTTCTATATGTTATATCAATATTTAATTATACTATTATATTATATTAAAAGTAAGAAATCCAACAATACTGTAATAACTAAGTAATGCACCATGAAGGAGGGAGGAGAAAGTATATGTAACTAAGACATTTTAAGAGTGACTAACTTTTAGTAGTAATCATAAGAAAATTTGTATCCATTATTACTATGAACTATTAATTTATCATTCCTTTTTTAATTGTTTACTTAATTTTTTAATTTAATAATATTAAATTATTTTTAAAATTAGTGTTGTACATAGTTTATATTCGCGTGCAACGCACGTGCGTTAAAACTAGCACATACATATATATATATATATATATATTGTAAGTTTAGTTTAAATGAGTTTTAAATATGTCATTCTACGGTATATGTTTCTCTATTATTAAAAGATATTCCTCTTATATTTAAACAAACTAATGCACATATTTTGTACGTGTTGACTTATATATCAATTATACACCCTCTGTCCAACAATAATCGTCCACTATTGACTTTGCGCATTAAAAAAAAAACTATAAATAGAAGGGTAATTTTACTATATCATCCTTTGAATATAAAAAATAGAATGTCTTGAAAAATGTTATAGGGAAATGACTATAATTAATTATAAGGGTAAATTAGAAATCTAAGTGTTAAGTTATCCATTGATTTCATAAAGTAGACAAGTATAGTTGGACATCCCCAGACTGTCGTGATTGGCACCCACACTAACCTTCCGGTTTGAGAACCATTACTACAACCTAGACTAAACAACTTAACCAAAAACTGTGTATTTAAAGATACGGAAGCAAGTTTTTAAATGCAAAAATCATATAGAGGTCCCATAAACTCCAAAGGTTTTTAACAAACAACTAATCAAACTAACGTGGAAGAACAACCCCTAGAACCTGAAAGTCAATGTACCGAAACTCTAACAAGATTCATAAGTCTAAACAAGAAAATCATCTAAAGAACTAGTCTAAGTTCGAATAGGATAGACTAAACAAAAAGAGAACTCAAGGAAGCCCGGAAGAACTAGCTCACCCTTGAATTCGAATCAGCGCTTACTGATCTTCTAATCGAGGAGTGTCAATAGCCACCGGAAGATGCCCTGTACTTAACAAAAATAAGAGCAAGTGTAGTATCAGTACACAATCACTGTGTACTAGTAGGATCAAGCGGCTATCTCACTGAGTGTAACATAAATTAGTCAGTACGACAATATAATCACATGCACATATCGAACATATACAATATCATCAACATATACGAACAATGAACAACTTCACAATTCTCACATATCACAATTATATCAATTTAGAGCAACATACCGTCTTCCAATATCAATTGTCATTAGATATCAACGAACTCATCACAAGTAGATACACAACTCAATTCAATTGTCCTCTCACAGAACCCAATTTAATGGTCCTCTCATGGACCCAAACCCAAACTGTTAGCATACTGGTTCGAGGTACCCGATCAAATTTAGTGTGCTGGAACGTGGCAGTCGATCCCATATTTATGTCGGAACGTGGCAACCGATCCCATATTTATGCCAAAACGTGGCAACTGATCCCATATTTATGGCAGAACGTGACAACCGATCCCATATTTATGCCGAAACGTGGCAACCTATTTCGGTTAGTGTGTCAGATCATGACACGCACCTATTTAACAGCCACAATCGCAATCACAATGTATATTCTCACAATCATACAACAAGAGGTGATTCATGGCATACAATTATTCAATTATCCTCATTTACAACAAGTGTGATAAAAAAAAATGCTACATACGCATACATACATGTATCATAATGAAGCAAGAACAAACATACATCATAGAATCACAATCATCACCTATCTCGAATCCAAGCTTGAATCCCCTGAGGAACTTGAATCTTCCCTTTTCAGATTCTTCCCGCTTGTTCGTGGTCTAAAAAAATAAAGTTAATGCAAGGATCAACAATCAAAGGTCTAATTATCCAGATTATAACAAACCCAATAACCCTAGACCAAACCCAAGAACCTAATACCCAATTTAGGTTTGTTTACACCATAAAATCTTTAACAAAACCCTACCCCATCAATATTTTATCCATTCTATTACGTTTTACGGATCGAAAAATGTATTCGGGGAGTGAAAAGCTTACCTTTAGCCTCAATAATGGTGAAAAACGCTCAAGAACTCGTTTGGTCGTCTCCTTTCTTTAAAGGTCTAAAAATGCGTAAAAAAGACGTTTAAGGGTTTATTTATGACTTTAAGTCGCGTCGAACCCGCCACAGCGGCCCTCATCCTATTGTGGCGGCTCCGCCAAAGTGGCCAAACCCCCCGCCAAAGGGCTTGCATGAACCAGTGAGCTATTTAAAGAATTGCAAAATCCCCATTTGACAACATACCTCTAACCAACGAAGCTTAGAAAATATACCTTTAGCGCTAAAATCAATTCCAGGAGTTTTACTCACCCGAATTCAATTTCGTAAAATTGTACGGGTTCTTTAACGACTTATCTAACTAGTCATGTAATCAAAATCATAAATAAGTCAGCCAATTATTACCAGATTTCCCTACATCTCAAAGACTCCGATTTCGTCCAAATCTGAACTAGGCTAGGAAATCTCAAGTTATTACGAAAAAGTTTTCTGGCCCCAATTCTTTCTCCATTGGCTCTTCTCTAATGACGGAATCAGGTCGTTGCAATTTATACCAATTTACCCATCACTCATCCCCGAGTGATCAACTTAGGAAAGACTGGCTAAAGTAAGGGTAGAGTAGTATCTGAATCGTCGAATTCCTGGGGATACTTGTATCGTATGCCATTCTTACCGAATCTCATTACCCCCTAAGGGTTTCACATCTCCAACCTCAAACCAACCAATTGAATACCTACACATCCTCCCTTACAATGCCTCAATGAAGTCATCTCAACAATCGAGTGATAAATATTGTTGTATGTAAACTTAACTATAACAAAAGCGATTCCCAACAACCACCAAAGTTGATCATACACACGTCTACAACATGTTATCAAGGACCTTGACACAATTATCCTGACGAATCCTTTAGCACTTAAGCATGATAAAATTACAAGTCAATACTCGCTACCAATAGAAGTGAACTTGAATAAACCAACACACACCCATAATACCCAAACAATCATAGTTCTTAAAAATATCTCCACCCCACAACATAAATTTTCTGGAGCTTAAGTTATAACAAATTTGATATTTAGAAATCATATACTTATAGAGGGATATGTCCAAGCATACAACCCCTCCAACAACACTATCGAAATGCTAGATTTAGTAATTGTAGATTACCTCTTAAGAACAATAGAATTGGATCCAATGATCCCCACATTCAACCACAAATAATCGATACATGACCTCGACGACTAGAAGAATATTGAGATTGTCGGACAACCACAAATACGCATGGTAGCTCTCCTATAAATTCTCATAAGTAAGGTGGTATATGTAGAACCACTAAAATATTTTAACAACTCCAAGACAACACCAATTATGTCATTCGAAATAACCAAATCTTCCCCCTTAACCAAGAGAACATCGCAGGATTTGGTACCCCTGATCCACCACTAGGGATCCACCCACAAAAGTGAAAACACACAAGAGCATAGCTAGTGAAACATACTCACCCTACTAACAACCATCATAAACACTCCGACCATTTACCTTATTATAAACCAACACTTTTTAAATGAAAACTTTTCTTAGATACTTACCAATCCATAGTCGTACTTACGACTCACCCCAGGTGTAAGTTCTTTTGAAATGCCCAATACATAATACAATTGATCATTTCTCACCTTGCCAATTCATACCTTGACAAAATATATCACCACGAATGTAGACTCACAATGAAAATTTTGTATTGTAATTTCCACAATATAACACAATCCCTTTCTCTATGAACATTAGCTTGTACCTTGAAGATTTTTATGAATTCATGGATCTTCGTTTATCATTGATTGCATCTCCATCGATCATACCATATATTTCACTAAAATTTCAATCATACTCATTACTAGACTCAAAAACAAAGCCAAACACTTGTAATCACACTCAAGCTAATGTCTGCACACTCCTTTCTCAAGTCTTTTTCGATAGTTTTTAACCAATCCCACACACTTGTGATACTATTACCATAGCCACAACAAAATAAATGAAATCACGCATCTTTGAACCCAATTATGTACTCATCTAATGATAACTCTTTAGGCTTAAGAATCAAATAAAATATTCTTGCTCTAGCCTCTCTGTAAAGGCTATACTACACCCACCATTTTTCTTCATTATGACTGTAGCTCTTTAATTTCTATTCGAATGGTGTCCCACCATTTGTTAAAACTTTCCATACAACCACGTTACTCACAGAATTATTAGAAAACCACAACCTTAGCTACTCTCAAGGCGTATTTACTATACAAAATTCGCTTAACCAACAATCTTATTATATAGTTGCATCTCATCACAATCCATCACGACTCTTATTACCATTATGCTCCGTCATACTTGACTATCACTACGAAGTCAACTTTTTTATGAATACAACACCTAAAACTCATATATACTCATCAAATTCAGAGGACTAACCCAATTTATATGCACTTTCTTACTAAAATACTTCAATTTCCTTCACCCAAGTATACTCATTGGGACCTTCCTTGCCCATAAGTTTTTCATTTCGGTATCAACCCACTCATTTATGGCTTAAGATAAATTCACTAGTCCTCATAACACCCTCATTCTTCTTAACAAACAAGATAGGAGCACCCTACAGAAAAGCACTAGGACAGATGAAACCTTTATCATGAAGCGCATGGATTTGAGCTTTAAGCTCTCTCAATTCTGACACTACATGAATAGACTCAATAGAGGTGGACTCAACCTCAACATCCCAAACATAAGCCAAATAAGCAAACAACCCTATACCACTAGTTTCTAATCCCGAATGGATGATATGATCTTAGCTAGATTAGGCTTGTACACCCCTTCCCACTCTAATCTTTCTCTATCGGGGATCTCTAGAGTTACCAACTTAGTTTTACAATTAAGCCCGGTAAAATAGGGGGACAAACAAGTCATGCCTAAGATTATACCAAGTCAGTCATATCCAGCATAACCAAATTAACCCAAATCTGAAAATCCATAAACACAACAGGACAACACGATATACAAGGGTGATTGTGACTGTCTCTTCAACTGAGGTAGAAACATAGATGGTGGCATCAACTATATCACAAATCACATCAAATCCAAAAGCAATTGAACTGACACATACCAAAAGGTAGAACCCATACCACAAAAAACAAAAGCCATCCGGGCATAAACAAAAGCAATAATAATGACCACTGAATCACATACCTCAAAATCAGTCTCGCCCGAAAAAGCATATAATTGAGCCCTGTAGTCTTGACGGGCAACCTCCTCGCCTGGCCGCACTAATCCTCTACCCGCATTACCATTTCCCCGGCCTCCATGGCCTTACTGATTTCCTCTTCATATGCCTAGGTTCTCCATAATTTAACATACTTTACCAGTTATATTCGATTGCTGAACAATGAATTAGATCGCGAAGGTTAGTTCGGGTACTATTCAAGGACAATAATTGTGACTAAGGGAAAATAGGGAATATGGGTTGAGGTTCTGCCTCGCTTCATTCTGCTCTGACGGGAAAATTTCCGCACAAACGGCTTCGCCTTGGCGGGAAGAATCTCGCCCCAGCGGCCTTAACGAAAACAGAATCCCCGCCATTAATTTTTCTAGGTTTATTATTTTTCTAATTTCCCCCAAAGGTTCCTAGCTATAACACATGCTTTTTTAGAATAATCCTCATAACTAGGATAAGCATTGTCTATCCCCAGTCAATCCCACGATACATGAACCAATTCATTCTTGTCAATTAAGCACCACAACCCCCACATCCCCAGGATACACCCAAACACTCACACGATCCTTAGTCAAATCTTCCTTTCACAAAGAATTTCACGATACTCAAGTATTTATAACCTGCATAACTTCAACGACCAGGCCAGCATATTGTATATATTAAAGTTCAGACACACATTTATTGTGTACATAATCACCTCATCATATTCAAGCAATTACAACTTCACATTTGTTGTTAATTCAGACAACCAACCATGCATTCAAAGTTTCCAATATACAATTTACAAATAAGTGCAAATTATTAATTAATTATTTTGCTCCATGGATGACTATTCCTGATCATCCATCCATTCACACCACCCCTAGGGCCAGATACCAATTGAAACCTTCTCAGTTTACAATTTGCTTTGATTGTGGCCCCTCAATCGTGATAACGACTTCTAGTTCACTTCATTGAGATACCAATTGGAATCGGGAGATACAAATTGGACTCAACTCATACTACAAACGACAATAGTAGCTAGCGAGCCTCACAAAATTGCTAATTTTAATCATAGAACTTGGTCAAACCTAATTCTTAACCGCCTCAATCTTTAACTGATGGTAACCAGACCTTAAATCAATATTAGAGAAAGTTGATACACCTTGCAATTGATCAAAAAGGTCATGTATCTGATGCAATGGATACATGTTCTGAATGAGGACCATATTTAACTGTCGGTAGTCTATACATATACTCTCTTGCTAGCGATGGTGTTACCAGGTTTGTTGCTCTAGTTCAGACAATAGAGTGAATGAGGAACGATACCAATTTGTATCACGCATATACCAATTGGATTCAAGTCACAGCACGAAGGAGTAGAAAAAAGTGAGTTTTTCCTAAAGTCCTATAGCCTCTCGAAAAAAAGTACGGACGTCTTCGTACCATTCCGCAAAACTCAATTAAACTCATTTTGGTACAATGAGATCAACGAACCTAGGGCTCTGATACCAACTTTGGCACGACCCATACCATCGTGATTGGCACCTTCACTAACTCTCCGGTGGGTGAACCATTACGACAACCCAGACTAAACAACTTAGCCAAAAACTATGCATTTAAAGATGCGAAAGCAAGTTTTTAAATGCAAAAATTACATAGAGTTCCCATAAACTCAAAAAGGTTTTTAACAAACAACTAATCAAACTAATGTGGAATAATAACCCCTAAAACCTAAAAGTCAATGTACCAAAACTCTAACAAGATTCATAAGTCTAAACAAGAAAATCATCTAAAGAACTAGTGTAAGTCTGAATAGGATTGACTAAACAAAAATAGAACTGAAGAAAGCCCGGAAGAACTGGCTCACCCTTGAATTCGAATCGGCGATTACTGATCTTCTAAGCGAGGTTTGTCAATAGCCATCAGAAGTTTCCCTATACTCAACAAAAATAAAAGCAAGTGCAGTATCAGTACACAACCATCATGTACTGGTAGGATCACACAACTATCCACTGAGTGTAACATAAATTAGTTAGTACAACAGTATAATCCCATGCACATATCAAACATATACAATATCATCAACATATACGAACAATGAACAACTTCACAATTCTCACATATCACAGTTATATCAATTTAGAGCAACATATCGTCTTCCAATATCAATCATTATTAGATATGAACGAACTCATCACAAGTACATACACAACACAATTCAATGGTCCTTTCACGGAACTCAATTCAATGGTCATCTCATGGAACCTAAACCCAAACTGTTAGCATACTGATTTGTGGTACCCGATCCAAGTTAGTATGCCAGATTGTGGTAGCCGATCCCATATTTTTGCCAAAATGTGGTAACTTATCCTATATTTATGCCAGAACATGGCAACCGATCCCATATTTATGTTGGAACATGGCAACCGATCCCAATTAGTGTGTCGGATCGTGACACCTGCCTATTCAACAAACCACAATCACAATCACAATGTATATTCTCACAATCACAATGTATATTCTCACAATCATACAACAAGAGGAGTAATGGTATACAATTATTCAATTATCAACAACTGTGATCAATAGTGTAACATGCGCATACATACATGTACCATAATGAAGCAAGAATAAACACACATCAAAAAATCATAGAATAACAACCATCACCTACCTTGAATCCAAGCTTGAATCCCCTAAGGCACTTGAATCTCCCCTCCCCGAATTCTTGCCACTTGTTCGTGGTCTAAAACATACAATTAACGCAAGGATCAACAATCAAAACTCTAATTATCATGATTGTAACAAACCCAATAACCCTAGACCAAATCCAAGATCCTAATACCCAATTTAGGGTTGTTTCCACCATTGAATCTTTAACAAAACCCTCCCCCATCAATATTTATCCATTCTATTACGTTTTACGAATAAAAAAATGGATTCAGGGAGTGAAAAGCTTACCTTTGCCCTCAAGAATGGTGAAAAACACTCAAGAACTTGTTTGGGGTCGTCTCCTAGCTCTCAAAGTTGAAAAGTGCATATTAAAGACATTTAAGGGTTTATTTACGACTTTACGTTGCATTGAACCCGCCACAGCAGCCTTCACCGCGCTGCAGTGGCCCCACCATAATGGCCAAAACCCCCGCCAAAGCTTCTTGCACGAACAAGTGAGTTATCTAAAGAATTCCAAGATACCCATTTGACAACACACCTCTAGCCAATGACGCTCAGAAAATACCTTTAGCGCTAAAATTGATTCCGTGAATTCTACTCACCCGAATTCAATTTCGTAAAGTCGTACGGGTTCTTTAATGACTTATCTAACTACTCATGTAATAAAAATCATAAATAAGTAACCCTATTGTTACTAGATTTCCCTACACCTCAAAGACTCCGATTTCGTCCAAACCTGGACTAGGCAAGGAAATCTCAAGTTACTACGAAAAATTTTTTTGGCCCCATTTCTTTCTCCATTGGCTTTTCTCTAACGACGGAATCAAGTCGTTACACTAAAATAGTATAGTGGACAACTATTATTGAACGGATGGAGTAACTAATTATTATGTACATGTTTCACACAAATATATCATCCTTTCATTTTTGTATAATTTGTAATAGTAAGTTTAGTTTAAATGTGCTTTAAATATGTTGATATATGATATACAATATATGATTTTTCTATTACAAAATTATACGTTCTTCTTATGGATATATAACTAGTGTACGTGTTATGTATGTAATTGAACGGAGGTAGTAACTAATTTCTATGTGATATGCTAGAACTTAAAAATGTTATGAATAGCAATTTTCAAAAAGACTAAAAAATTCACATGAACGCAAAATAGTTTCATTGAAATATCAATATTCAATATGCTAAATTTATAAGATTAAAGGCTACGGTCAAACTGAATACAACATAAAATATTACAAAGTAGATTGTTAACTTCTAATATGAAATCTATAACAATGTAATTGTATTTTTCGAACTGAATACGAAATAAAATATTTAAAAGCCCAAATTTAAAATAATATATCTAAACATTGAAAACTATAAATTAATTTAAGACTGATCGATTTTTTTTCAACTCAAAACCAATCAAACCATATCACAAGTAATTGTTTTCTTCGAATTGATTTGATTCATCAATTCATTTTAGCTTGATGGTTACGATACAAAATATTATAGAAATTTCAAACGTTTTAGTAGGTAGTTTTGTACTGTCTTAGTAGGCCTACCTGGTACGACTGCTAATTAATTGGTTCACTAAGTTTTAAATATCACAAAATTTTAATTTTTTGGACATCATTATTTAAATTGTACTAATTTTTTTATTTTATTTTTCATGTTTATGTAATTTGTTATAACTAGACATGCGATATTTGAAAGACAAAAAAATAGTGAATGAACTTTGGGTAAAATGATATTTATAGCTTACATATTTTAAATAGATAGAATTAAAAGCTTTTAAATATGGCTTAAATGGTGTTTACAAAGTGACTATTTATATTAACTCCGACACCAATTTTGCAATTTACTCATTTACACATAAGATACGTATTGAAAACATCCCTAAATAGGGCGTGAACTATTACTTTAGTCATCCAACTATTGATACTCTTAAAAACACTCATCTACTTGACTAAGCAATTTAAAAACACCTATCTTATGCCACATGTCATCCACCTATGCATATGTGGAATTTTTTGTTGATGTGATGTACACAGATATATATAGTTTAAAAAAGAACATTCAAATAATTAAATGCTAAAATTTAGTGAAGAAGAATTTCTAAATAAAAAATAATTTTTTTCTTACTTCACCCTATCCCCTACCCAGGTACCTGTCATGACCTAGATCGTCGTGATTGGCTCCAACACTAACCCTCTAGTGGGAGAACCATTACTACAACCCAACTAAGTAACTTAACGAAAAACTAAGTTCTTAAAAATACGAAAGCAAATTTAAATTATGGATAAATACAGAGTTCCCATAAACTCCAAGGGTTATAAAGATTCAACTAACAAAATATTGCGGATGTAAACCCCTAGGACCTGAAATTCATTGTACGAAAACTCTGTTAACCAGCAAGTCTAAGACAATGAGGTACAACCCCGAAAATTAAACATAAACCAAAGCCTGAATGAATAAATTGTCTGAGTCCTAAAATATTGGACTAAATTAATGAGGGATCAATGGCAGCCTGAAACAATTGGCTTGCCCTTGAATTTGGTCTCGATCAGTGATATACCATGAGTTTATGGTATTTTTGATACATTTTACTTAAGATTTGTGTGTTTCAAGGGCCATTTTTTATTGGAAAAATTGTTTTATGTGTTATGTTTGCAGGAAGTAGGCTTGGACGCGGTTGAGTGAGATGACAACTAGAAATATGCAGAAGTAGCCACCCATGGAGTGACCTATAGACCGTAGCTACTCTAACGGTCTGTCGATGGGTAAGCGTAGATAGAACATTAGGGAATTCTGACAAAGTGTGAAACTATGAAGTGATCCACATATCGTAGGTCGACCCATGGGCGGTATTGCACATCTGTCGAATGTGTTCAGAGAGTTGAAGTTCCAGTACCTGATGAAAATCTTGAGTGTGGAGCCACGAAAGAGGACCTACGGACCGTAGGTCGACCTACGTTCCTTCCTGCAAGTCTGTCGTTGATGATCTGCGAGTAAAGGTTCCAACCTCTGCTCAAAAAGTTTTAAATGTTGACCAACTGAGGGGACCTACGGACTGTAGGTTGACCCACGATCTATAGGTCGAGTCGTCGATTGATGCCACAATCCAGAAGTTTATTTCCTTATTTTGTTTCCTTTTTATTTAGGACATGTTTTTTTTCTATAAATAGGGTATGTAATCCTCATGTTTTGGGGTTAGACAATATTGTTTACTTTTAGTTCTCGGTATAACTAGGTCACCAACTAGAGTAGTGACTGAGAAGAGTTCTGAAATAGTTTCTGCACTAACACCTAAGTTGGCTGCTATATAGGGAGTTACAAAGGAAAGAGTGTCCCCTGGATCTAACAAAGCATAAACATCTAAGTTAAAGACTCATAACGTACCAGTGACCACATCTGGAGAACCTTCCTTATCCCGGCGAGTCTTGAGAGCATACAACCTATTTTGGCGGTGACCGTCACCTGTACGAGATGAGTTACCCTACTGAGTAGGGCGGCCTTCTAGTGCTAATGAAGTTGTAGACTTAGCCCTACCATTATTACTTCCCTATTTAGAAGAAGGGCAATCTCTTAACCTGTGACTAATCTGACCATACCCAAAAGATCTTTCCTTTCTTGCAAGACACTCACCCAGATGGTTTTTACCACACTTAGGAAAAGTTGGGTAAGTTCTAGTACCTGAAACATTCCACTGAGACTTAGAGCTTGATGCCCTACTTTTCTTATCCTGTTGAAACTTGGATGATGAAACACTAGCTGATGAAGGTGCTGGAGCTGAAGATTTTTGCTGAAACTACGAGCGATTTCCACTATGCGATTTTTGTTAGGAATACTCATAGTTTCCTATCGTAGCCTTTTCGTTATCCTTAGCTTGTTCCCTAAGGTTATCTCTCTCAACCTGTTGAGCATGAGTCATGAGCCTAGAGATGTTCGTATTCTCCAGCAACTTATCATTTCTACACTCTATTTTCACTAAGGTAGATACCCCATATAGAAACTTGTTCATTTGAGCCCTGGAATCGGCAACCATGTGAGGAGAAATCCTAGAGAGTTGGGTGAACTTGTGTCTGTACTCTTGGACTGACATGCTACATTGCCTCAAATTCATGAACTACTGAGCTTTTGCCTTCCTCAACCCCCTTGGGAAGAAATTGTCCAGAAAAGTCTCACTAAAACACTCCCAAGTGATAGAAGCTGCATCCATACCCCTGTTTTCTTTCCATTGGTTGTTGCATCCATACCCCTATTTTCTTTCCATTAAGTAAACCAGATGTGAGCTACATCATTAAGCTGGTAGGATGCAAACTCTACCACACCATTACCTGTCACTAATCCTGCTGGCATATCATAAGCATATGTAAAGATAAATTGAAATAAGAAATATTGTGAGGAAGCTTGAAACATGAGATCAACAAAAATGATGGGGAATACCCAATACTATTTGAATATATATAATTGAGAATAGTTTAAGATACAGAAATAAAACTCAAACACTAAAGTTGAATCTCTCTATGTCTCAAATAAAGTCTCTAACTTACTAAGGATGCTGGCATATGCTGCTAGCTAACTCTAGCAAATAGTGAAAACTTAAATGAAAAGACTAAATATAGCAACATGTCTATTGTCCTCAAAGAAGGAGGAGTCACCACTGAAGCTACTAAATTCAAGACCGAAAACTGATATATGCGTGGTCTGAATGCTGATGACCTGAACCTACATCGTGAGAAGATGTAACGCAGAGTATGCATTAGTACTTGAAAGGTACTGAGCATGCATGATACAAGAAAGTTGAATAAAACATATAACTGAACAAAGAGACAAATCAATGATATAATCTAAACATGATAACTATGCTTAATATGTTGAATACTAACTAACTGGAAGTAGTGACCAAGTTTATATCATACTGAAACTGAATATTGAACTGTAACTGATAAACTAGTCAATACACTAGAATCTGTCTGTGGGAGCTACTAATAACTGACATAAATCCACATGAGCTACATGTGGAGTCTGATGTATACGTCGCATCGAGAGGACCCAATATACCTTGTCAAGGGTATAGAGGCATGACTAGCGTGATCACTAAGTACAATGCCCATAGAAGGGACTTACGTATGGGGGCACATAGTTCTGGGACTATGAGGGTCACTGACCATAGTCCACCCAGTATTAAGCCTACTCCCAACTGATTCTGTAAATGATACAATATGACTAAAGTTCTATAATACTGAATAGCCCAAATACTGACATGCAAATTGAAAATGTAACATTAATATGTTAATAATGGAACATTCTTAACTAAGGCATCTATATTTGAATAAATTGACCTAGCAAGTGTAATTCATGAACTAAACAATCCTACACAACTAGGGTTCAAAGTTTCAAGAAAGAACTAAGAACCAATTCCATGAAAACATGATAATTTGACTTGGATTAGTCTAACAACTAAATTACAACATAAATTATGCATTTCTAGAAACCCTAGGCCAAGAATTATATAGAGAATAAAGAATCTGACTGAATTCGAGGGATCTAGTGGGTCAAAGGAACCCACTAGAGAAATCCCACATACCTGGTGATGAAATTCATGGAGAAATCTTTTGATTTAGGGGCTAGAACTGAAGAAAACTTGTTGCGTTTTTCGAGAGGGCTTAGTCGACTTTTTCTACTTCTTTTCTTTCAACTTGGATGAATTTTGGGGATTGAGTTGACTAGGGTAATTCTAATTAAGTTACTAGGCTAAGACTGGCTAAATCGACGTAGTTTAGGGGTCCAATGCATAGGGAAAAGACCTAACGACCCCTGACATAAAATTTGTAGGGTCCAATCAACGGACTGACCGACGGTCCGTGAACTGACCCACGATCCGTCCTGTCAACCGTGGACTGGGTTCAGAGACTAAAGTCCTGCGGTCTCGATCCATGGACTAGGACCACGGCTTGTGGCTTGACCTACTGTCCGTGAGTTCCATCGTGGGTCATCCCTTAGCTAATTTCGCCTGACTTTTCTAGGGAGGGTTGTAGGTGGCCATCCACGGACCCCACCTACGATTCGTGGGTCACCTTACGACCCGTGGGTGGTGCCCGTCGCTGGCACCTGGAACTTCTGAAATATGCATTCTGGTCTATCTAGGATACGGGGTGTTACATTACCCTACCCCTGTCTTTCCCACAACCTCTTGCCGCGGACTCCTCTGTTGGCTCATTGGTGGGGGCTACGGGGTTGATACCATGGTATCGCGTATTAACCATATGCGAATAGAAGAGTGAAAGATAATTAGATACCAATTTGGATCACCATATACCAATGGGAATCAAGTCATAATAGGAAGGGAGAAGAAGACATAGAGATTTCCTAAAGTCCTGTAACCTCTCGAAGAAAAGTACAAACATATCCGTACCATTCCGCAAGACTCTACTAGACTCATTTTGGTACAATAAGATCAACGAACCTAGGGTTGTGATACGAACTTTTTCATGACCCATACTGCCGTGATTGTCACCCACACTAACCCTCTTATGGGAGAACCATTACTATAACCCAACTAAGAAAATTAACAAAAAACTAAGCATTTAAAGATACAGAAGTAGGTTTAAATGATGGATAAAATTGGAGTTCCCATAAACTTCAAGGGTTCTAAATAAACAATTAACAAACTATTGCGGAAGTAAACCCCTAGAACTTGAAAGTCATTGTACCAAAACTCTTTTAACCAACAAGTCTAAAATAAGGGGGTGCAACCCCGAAAACTAAACATAAACCATAGATGAATGAATAAATAGTCTGAGTCAGAAAAGATTGGACTAAACTAATGAGGGATCCATGTTAGCCTGAAAGAATTGGCTCACCCTTGAATCCGGTCTTGATCAGTGATCTCCTAACTGAGGTTTGTTAGTAGCCGCCTGGAGATGCCCTGTACTCAACAAAAAATGAGCAAGTGCAGTATCAGTACATAACCACAGTGTACTGGTAGGATCACGCGGCAACTCGAGTAGGCACAATATACACAAGCAATTACAACACAGTAAACATACATACACAGAATGCACAATTTAGTTATCATTTTAGAAGCCACATACAATTTCCCAACATCAATGACAATTAGATATGAACATAATAATCACAAGTGGTCCTCTCATGGAACCCACACCAAAATTGTTAGGGTGTCGAAACGTGACACCCGATCCAATGTATGTGTCGGAATGTGACACCCCATCCAATATATGTGTAGAACTGTGACACTTGATCCAATCTATGTGTCGGAACGTGACACCCGATCCAATCAGCACAACCACAATCACAACCACACCATAATGAATAGTACATATAGTCACATGATCAAGTAATAGTTCATGGCATGTAGTTGTTCGCACATAATCATTTCATAACATTAGATTCACATTTCACTATTCACATACACGCATGCATACAATGAATCAATTAACCGGCATATATCACACAAGCAGGAAATCAAACCATCACCTACCTCGAAACCAAGCTTGAATCCTCCTAAGACACTTGAGCCTTCCATTTCCAAATTCTTTTCACTTTTTCTTGGTCTAAAATAGTTAAATAATCCAAGGATCAATATACAATGCTTAATTTACCGGGATTATAACTATAGTTATTAACCCAAGGCCAAACCCAAGATCCTAATGTTTAATTAGGGCCTTTCCATCATTAACTTCAGGCCAAAATCCTCCCCAACAATAATTACCCAAGATTCTAGGTTCTACAAGCTTCTTAATGTCTTCGCTATCCACTCATGTAATCAAATTCATATCTAAATCCCCCATGCATTACCATATTTAATTTCCCTAGACCTCGCCTGACTCAGATTTCGTCCAAGTCTGGCCTAGGCTAGATTTTTCCAAGCCAGTACTCAA
Organism: Solanum commersonii; assembly: GCA_029007595.1. NCBI lineage: Eukaryota > Viridiplantae > Streptophyta > Magnoliopsida > Solanales > Solanaceae > Solanum > Solanum commersonii. The sequence continues at coordinate 220,702 of JAJTWQ010000293.1, forward strand.
AAGTTTTCTGGCCCAAATTCTTTCCCCATTGGCTTTTCCATAACGACGGGAACAGGTCGTTACAGTTCCCCCACCCCCTCACCCCCCCAAAATTAAAAACACCACGAGTACCCCGATTCTTCCCCACCCTCTCCGTCCCCCCCCCCCCCAAAATAATTACTTTTAAATAAAATATATTTTTCTTATCCCACCCCTCTCCCCTCAATAAAGAAGTGTAAAAGATTTTTTTTATTTTTTTAAGGTGGGTGGATAGTGAGGTGTGAGGCTAGCGGTACAAGGTAGAGGATGGGGTGGGGTCATAAGAAAAATAAATTTTAAAAAAGAAAAAAATATGAAGTTCTTTTATCTTCTTAAATTGCTAAATTATTAACATTTAATTATTTACATGTTCTTTAAACATTTTTTTGTATTACATATGTGTGCATTAGGTTCAGTAGAAAATTCTACATATATGCACATGTGGCATCAAATGGGCGTTTTTAAATACACTTAATCAAGAAGAGGGGTGTTTTTAAGGCTGCCAGTAGTTGGGGGACTAAAGTAATAATTCACGCTAAGTTTATGGGTGTTTTCAATAATTATATCTTTTCATATTAATTGAAGGTTTTTACCTTCTTTTACTTTCCTTTTTCCTTTCAAAGTGTTTACATTAAAAATAAAACACAACTTTTATTTATTGTTTATAAATGATATTATTCTTAAAGAAATCAATATTAACAAATAATAAAAAATATAAAAGGTGCATTTCTCTTTGGTATTTTTTTTAAACAAGAAGAAAAATACTGATTTATAATTAAGTCCATCCAACATTAATTCTCTTCTTTTCCCATGAGCCAACGCTGATATAATTGTTAACTGTTACTTTGTATATTGGTAAAATGAAAAATATTACTTTAATCTAAATTATGACTTTGTATGAACGGAGAATAACTAAAATAACTATTATATGTTTACTACTATAAATATTTTTTCTATTTTATAATTATTCAATTCTACAATTAATGTTGAGACAGATTAATGTTATTTCACTCTAAGTCATAATTAATTGAGATAATATCACTTATAAGTAAGACAAGTATAGGTTATTCAAAATTAATAAAGAATTATGTTTCTCTTGGTAATTACTACAATCTAGTGATAATTAAAGAATTATAAAGTCATAAGTCAAAATGTATTAAATACAAATAAATGATAATAAATTCTTTAGTTATTTAAAGCAGTGCCCTTGATCAATTTTAAGAGAACATATTCCTCTTCTAAAGTTTATCTACTTAGAGAGAAAACATTTTTTTTCTTTTGGAGTGTTACAACAAATGATTATATATAGGTAACAAATCAGGAAAATGAAATCATTAGATTATACATTTTAGTAACAAAGTTGTCACTCAATACAAAAATAGAATAAATATAAAGGAAAGAGGGAGTTATACCATAATTTTTTTTTGAAACTATAGTGCATAATTGGTAAAAAAATTTATATCAATTCTTACTTTAGAGAAATTTTTGGACATTCATATATCAAATATGAATAATGCAATTTTTTCTTCTCTTCATTTTTAATACATTCTTGTGTATTACTTTGATGTCATTTATGCATTGGAGCGTTTCGTACTCATATGGAATTCATGAATCATGTACGAACTACTCACCCATCATCGCCTGAGAGGAATATCATCTTACGTTCTAATGTATATGCATTTAGTATTTTCTTGACGGAAAATTTGTCATCAGCCCAACCTGTGGCCCCACAACATGTAAGTTTACAAAATGTTATCCTACCTTCTCCAATATATGCATCTGGACCATTTTATCAAGAAAATCCATCACCATATCAACATGCGGCCCTAGCACATGCGAATTCGCAAAATGCCATCCTACGTTTTCCTATATTTACATCAAATAATTTTTTTCAGAAAAATTGTCATCAACTCAACCTTTGACCCCACAACATGCGAGCTCGCAAAGAAATGATGGTGTTGTTATCTTGTTAATATCATCATCGTATTATAACCACCCGATAAGATATGACAGAACATCAACAATCGATAGACAACAAATGGCAAGAAGAAATAATGTTGTACCGATAAGCAGGGGCATAGCACCGCCAATGAATACGGTACTAATGGAAAGAATAAACAGAGTTGGAGGTTCAAATTCAACATTTTGAAATTCAAATGAGACTATTGTTTATGGTACAAGACAATTGATAAATCAATAGGATGTTTTTATTTCACCGAATGCAAATGAACTAGTTAACTTAGTTGAAGAACAAGGTGATTTGGACTTAAACTTGAGGCTTTAACTAGTGCAAATTTTATGTGGATCTTCTTTGTAAGGGGTGGTCTAAAAATGTGCTAAGTTTTGATTTTTTTAAATATTTTATTTTCCGTATGTTTGTCTAATAGAAGGGCATCTAAAAGTGAGTCTGTTGTTTTATTTTATTTTATTACTGGTAAGTCATGGCGGTGGTCTAAAATCATATTCTCATTGGAGTCTATTGTTTTTTTCATCAAATATTTGTGTTGATTTAAATTATCTAAAATCTACTTTTGGCATCCAAATTATATATGACACGTCACAGGCGCTTTTCACCTTGTTATTTTTTTAAAAAATCCCCTACCCCCACCCCCACCCCCACTAAAAAAAAATTATTGTGTAAAAAATTAAAAAATCTTTGTTTTTCTCTTTTTTTTTTTAGTTTTCTAAAATCTAATTAAAGTCGAAGATAGTTAATTTAGTAGGATCCAATATGTGCATCAGTCTTCAACAATAAAGTCATAATTAGATTTCAAAAATTGAACAGATTGTTTTAATTCATTAATGGAACTAAAATCATTCGCAGTACAATCAAAGTTTGTTAGAATGATCATTCTTTAAATAAAATTTTTATTACAATGCCATGATTATTTTATCTATAATTAATTTTTCATGTTATATTTATTTCTCTGGACATCATTTTCCTTTTTGTTCCCCTTTTTATGTTTGCACATGGAGGCTGATTTTTAACTCTATTATCGTAAATGCATGTCAAGTTTGTGTTTTAAGCGATTTCTATTATCTTCGATTTTTCACTATAGCTCCCACCGAAATTAAATATTTGAAACAACCCAAAAATTAAAAATAAAACAGGGTAGAGATATTGTCCTACTCTCCCCGCTATAACATCATGTATGTTATTTTAGCGACTCTCGCTATGGAGAAAAATCCCTGCCATAGTGGGATCACAGTAGCGAATTGGCCTCGCCATGGCGGTCTGGATGATGGTAGCACAGAAATTGTGAACTTCTTCGACTTTCTCTCATTTCACATTCCCAATTATCAAAGATAACCCTGAAATCGCATTGTGATCTTAGATATAACTTCAATACTAACCCAAAACAATATATAATTAAAAACTTCACACCACTTAACATTAAACCAATCATGAATCACCTGAAATTGGAGTTTTTTCACTGTCATAATTTATTTTATCCTATTACCAATGGAAAGCACATACACAAAATTTTAGACAAAATTTCAATTGAGCTTCATAACAATTTTATAACTTACTACACATAATCAATCCATTACCTTTTTCATATTACAGTTTCACAATCATACAGATAATTATACTTCACACATTTGTAGTTATTCAGGAAATACAATGCACATAACTACAATTTCAAGCTACCTTTTACTTGCATCATAGATGATCATTAGCTCATCATTCGTGCATTTACATACATTGTAAGACCAGCTGCCAATTGAAACTGTTTTTATTCCAATTTTCCTTGGTTGTGTTGTTTCAGCCGTAGACAACGATATTCAATTACTCTATCGAGATACCGATTAGATCAACCAACAAGCCAGAAACAAACCACATGAAAAGATTGAAAGAAGTGGAACAAATGTTATATTCTTGAAGATTAGATGTGGATGGTAGACTTGGTAAAATGGCCTCGATTTATTTTCAGAATTTGAGTTTGATCACTAGGTCACTATCATATTCTATTTTGGCTTTATTTGACCCCAATGGATTGGATAGAAATGAATTTCCTGTTGAAGCTCTTTGTATTGATTTATCTACAGGACTCTATTCGACATTTCGACATTTGGTCTTATACTGAGAGACCAGCAACCTAAGCTCTGTTATCAAATTGTCATGATCCAAACTCCACAACCTTGCAGACACCTACTCTAACACCTAAATAAGAGAACTCTTACCAACCAATTTAAATAAATGATATTCATATTACTTGCAAAATGACTTGCGACTTTTGTGTGAGACTTAGTTCTGTTAGGCTTAGGTCTTCAGAGCCCAACTATGCTCCCTAAATTCGCCTAACTCTAAATGGTCATTGTTCATTCAATAATTTATATCAAGAGTTGTCAATGATTCTATTCGGACGGTTATTTTTAAAGAATTTTTCTTTTTTAGTTATTTAAAACTTATAATAATATAGTTAATTTTTATCTCTTGATTACTTCAACTCTATTACATTGTTTATATATAAAACATGCTAGACACTTTTTTTATGAGTCTATTTAATCGTTCACAAAATGTTAATGCAATTTCTACATTTTCATTAAAATTCTAAAATTTTAACTAAATTTCAAAAAAATGGTAGAGACGAAGAATATGAAGTTAGATTTGACCTTGGAGCTCCAGAGAAAACTCAAAATTGATGTAGGTTCTTAAACTGTTGTTGTATACTTGTTTATCTTTTTAATTTGATATTTGGTTAAAGGACAATTCGGTGTACTATGTTCTTGCTATTTGTGAGATCTGAAAAAGAACTGGACCACAAGCATCTAGCAATAGTAGTAACAACAACCTCTTTTGAAAATGCAAGTTGATAAATGTTTTGTTGCAATTTGGTTGGTTTGGTTTAAATGAATCTTGTTTATGTTTCTATAAGATATATTTTTTTTTTCAAAAATAATTTTTTTTCTTTATCTTCTAGTTTTTAAAGTAATTAGTTTTTACACATATGCCTTGCACGTGTATTATGTATCAATTTTTTTATATTTGATATTTGTGAAATTTAGTGCAAATGATCTGTAAATATGTAATTTTAGGTGTATAGTTTTTCTTTTGAAAAATAAATCTTTCTAGTCATTTATGTCAAAAGTAATTGGTTTCTATGCATGTGTATCACCTATATATTTATGAAATATCACAAAAATAATGCCTTTTGATAGAAAGTATATTTTAAAAAGAAAAGGAAAAGACTCAAATATGACATTGAACTTTGATAAAAAGAAAGTGGTAGTGTGGTAGATAGTAGGGTAGTAAGTGAGTAACTTATTTTTAAGATTTTATTATAATATCTTTTTACTAAGTGTCTCAATCTTGATATCTCTTTAATATTATTTTTTGGTAGTGCTAAATTCATGGTAATATATAATAATATTTATTGTAATATTCTTCCGATAGTTGTTTTAATCTGAATATTTCATTAATATTATTTATGATATATTCTAGATATAACATATCTTGGGTTTCTTGGTGCATATATAAATTTTTCGCCATTAATTGTACTAACAATTTTATTTCTTCCATAGTTTCTATCCAATATTGTAAATATTCGTAATTCATCTTATTTTGAATTTATTTCTAAATCGTACCATTCTATTCTTCCATTATCTAAGTATAGATCTTGTAAATCTATTTCATACCATTCTTGATTTAATATATCTTCGATTCGTAATCATTAAATATTTTTTTCCATATTATTTTTCTTAATTCAATTATTTCTATCTTTGTTAAGTATATATAAGATTAAAGTTTCATAGTTTTTTATTACTTCATCATGTACGTATGTAGTCATGTTCTTCATTATGCGGGTTTTTATTTCAAATTATTCCTTCCTATCATATTCATAATTGATTAAATTCATATTAGATCATTATGAACTAGATTATCTTTATCATGTTTTCCTGTCACTACTAGCATCGTACTTTAGCGGATACTTCCTTCTTATCAGCGCCTCAACTTTGTTTACTCCCCTAAACGGCTTTCCTCGCCTACCGGTTTCAACATTAGGATGGCATAGTATAGAAGTTTTCTCCCTGTTTCCAGTGTGCTAATAAACTAGAAATCATGATTCAAATAATTCTAATACATAATAACTAACATAAATTTATTCAATCATATATATGATATTCAGGAATATATGAAATTAGTTTCGCATATTTTTGAACAATATACCTTTGCCTCTTGCTTGGCTATGCTATACGAAAATCTCGATTTGGATTTCAGATTTTTCCATTAACTTTTAAGTAATTTCTATATCTTAGTGGAGAGAGTTTTTGAAAGTTGAAAGTTTTTATTAACTTAGGCGTTGCCTGCTTTCATTTACATACATCCTCACTTATATAGAGAGGAATTCTTACTTACTACACTTCTTCCAACCTTTTACAATGCTACACGTACACACTACTTAATAATGTACCTCTATAGTATAATAATGTGCCTAATTAATATAGTATGACACACCATACCTATTATTTATTACACACCATACACTTGTCTACTTACTATTACTACACTTTACAATAAGTCAAAAACTTTGTCTTTATTCCACTATTTACTTTAAGACTTTTCATGACTATATCTTCTTCCTTATCTTTTATTTATGACTTTATCTTCTTCTTCTTATATCTTCATCCGTCTTTCATCTCTTACTCCAGCTGGACGTCTGGGATTAAATTATCTTCTCCGTTGCATTTTGAACACATGTGGTCAGGGTATTTGTGACCAATTAGCTTGCAATATCTTGTTAATAATTCTGCCGAAATAAATCCTACTTTTAGTGCTCGTGTTGTAGGTTGTTCTTCTGGCTTAAGTAATGATAAAATCCATCTCTGGACTTCATCCATAACTGCTTTCCTTGAATTGGAATAAATCATTAACTGATCTCTTGCATAGTAGCTCCATATAGCGTTTCCGTTTAAATAATTATTTGCTAGCTCCTGTATGATAGTTGATATACCAATTATTCTTTTGTTAGCATAAAAACTTGGTATCTCTATTTTGCATATCTCTTTTTGTTGTCCGATGTCCTCGGGTATAATCATATCTTTAGTCGAGTCCTATCTTGATAACTTTTGTATTGGAGGTTTTATTTCCTCGTATAATATTTCCATTTGGTCTTTGTATAGAATTTTATATAAAATAAATTTCCTTTTGTAACTCTTTTGTATGTAATAAATGCTTTATGTAGTTTCGGTATTCCACTTAGTTCCTCTCCGTCATATGTATATACTGTATTTAATAGTCCATAGTTGTAACATGTCCTTACCAAGTTGGCGTTAGTTTTCGGTTGTGCAATCAGTTTATTATAACCTTGTAATTTTTGGGTTAAATAATCTTGGTTGGGTTCTTGGGTTGTAGTAGATCTTGGGTTAAGATTTAAAAATGTTTGGATTTTGTATATATTTTCTATATAGGTTCGTGTAATATGGTTGTATGTTCTTTTGTCATGGTGTAGGCTATCCGCATATGTAGAAGTTTGTGGTTCTATAGTTAATATGTTTTTTGGTGTTAGTCTTGGAGTAAATGGTTTTTCGAATAGCTGGTTTAAGTTTGTATTCTTTTATTTTTCACTAACTCGTTTGCTTGTATCTGCAACTGTATTTAAACAAATGTTATGGGTTTTAAGGAGTTTCCCATCGTCTCCTTTTAGCTCTGGATTTTTTCCGTCTTCCGATCGACGTAGCTCCGCATTTTTATAGTCATCTTTGCTGACTAGCTTTAGACTTGATTATCTTCATTAGTCTTTAGCTTTTGTATCTCGTTGTCCATACTATCTACTTTTGTACAAAGTGTAGTAATGGCTTTGAGTATCTTTTCAATTGTATCTTCTTCCTCGAGTCTCAGTCTGAGTAGCGTTGTCGTGATAGGTAATCTGCAATAACATTCTTATCAGTTTTTATTACTTCAATTGTAAATGTGAAATTTAATATATTTAATACCAATCTCCTTATTTATTTTGTTGTTACCGAATCTTGTATTTTTCTTGTTAGCCACCATTTTACTTGTGTATTATCTGTTCTTATAATAAATTTGTTATATACAATATATGGTTCAAATGATAATAAACACTTATATACTGTTTAAATTCTCTGCTAATTTTGGTATGTATTCTCTTACTTGATTTACTAGTCCTAAGAATGATTGTAATTTCTTTTTTTTGTGTCTAGTTGTTCATTTGAGTTAATTATTTTTGTACTATATGTGTTTGCATTTTTATTCCGTTTTTATCAATTTGTATTCCTAAGAATTCTATTTGATTTTTCATTATATCGACCTTCTTTTTACTTAGACTTATACCTGAATATTCTACGATGTGTATAAATTTTTCTAATAATCTTATGTGTTCATCTTGTGTTTTGGAATATAATAATATATCATCAATGTACACTACACAATTTTCTATTTGTTTAAAGTAATTGTCCATAAAGTGTTGATATCTACTTGGTGCATTTTTATATCCAAATGGAAATACGTTCCATTCATAAAATCCTTGTGATACTTTTGTAAATGCCGTTAGTTTTTAGATTCTTCTTCTAATTTTAAGTGGTAAAATCCGATTTACAATCAAATTTCCTAAAATAATTATATCCTTGTATCTGTCTTATTTTTAGTATCTTATTTGGTATCGGATAATTATATGTTTTAGTTTTTGCATTTAAGTTTTTATAATCAATAACCATTCTACTTTTTCCTCTTTTTTGTTCACTATGTTTATTTACGATAAATGCCGGGCTTGTATGCTTACTATTGCTTTCTTGTATATATCCTTTTTCTAGTAATTCATCTATATGTATTTTAAATTCGGTTAAATCACTAAAATTATACTTTAATGGTTTTTGGGTTATTATCTTGTTATTATCAATTAGCTCAATTTTTATTTTTGTTTTATGTTTTCCCATCCTTGTAAAGGATCCTCACTATATAATAATTCTAGCTTATCTTGAATTATTTTTACTTTATCTATAGAGAATATAATTAATTCTATTTTAGGGTCTTCTTCTTTTATATTTTCTAATTTTTGTGTAATTTTTCACTTCCTTTTATCCATTCTGTTGTTTTTCGTTTTTTATTATTTACTCTTTTTGCTCCTATTTTTTGTTTACACGGTGTCGTGAACCACCAGTGTGTTTTTGTTATTATATGTGGGTATAATTTTTCTAAAAATGGCATTCCTAATAGCATATCTTTTGTAGTCAATTCAAAGTTATATATTTCTTCTATAGTTAATATCTTATCCCATATTTGTATTTTTATATTTTTTGCCTTATATGTGATCATGCTTCCTTCATTATTAAATCCTGTTACTACTATCGGTGTTTTTAATTTTTCCCACTTATCTTGTAGTAAACAATTATATTTACATATATTAGCTTCTGCTCCCGTATCTATCATTGGTGTATAATATCATTTGTAATATCCTTCTATTATTATCTTTGCAAGTATATATATTTTCATCTTTTTATCATACCAAAGTCCTTTTTATTATTACTCTTTTATTTTCATAATTTATTGTTAACTGTTTGTCTTCTAAATTATATGGTTTTACTTGTTCTAGCCATTTTATTCCTAAAGTGATATTTTCATCTCCTTGATATATTTTAAATTTTATTATTATTGGTATTCCTCCAATGATTATTTCCTTTTCCGTAGTTTCTTCGGTATATGTTAATACTCTTGGTAGTTCGGGGCATGATTGTTCAATAGTTATTATTTCATCTTCCGTTACTAATTCTCTTGTAATATAATTTTCTTCTAGTCTTTGTATTTATTAATATTAAATATTTTCGTTGTTCCATTATTCCCGTTATGTAGTAATGATGTGGTTTTCTTTCTTCTTCCATTGATTTTTGTGGAGATTTATCTATTCTTCTTGAGGTACTCATTTTTGATGATATTTGGGGTATCTCATTGTTTATTCTTTTCGATGTACTTAGTCTTTCTTTTACTATTTCTAAATCTTCTTCTATATCAATTTCTTTATAGCTATAATCATTATCCGCTTATTATACTTTTTTCTATAGGTTGTATAATCCTATCATCTGCTAAGTATATTTCTATGGGTGTATCTATTCCTTCTCTGAAACATGCTTTTATTAATATTTCCGTTCCTCCTAAATGTACATATTTAATTGGATTTTTAGCCTTAATATCTTGTATTTCTTTATTTATTATTCGTTTATTTATTATTGGTATTTTGACCTTTTCTTTAGTGTATTTGCAATCTATGATATGTTCTCTTTGACTTACTACATAATATTCTTCTTTTTGTCGTTTAAACCAGTTTCTTATTGTTGGTATTTCGAATATTTTTGTTACACTTAGATCTAATTCTTTTCCTTTTATTTGTTCAAATATATTATTATCAAATATTATTTTTTGTTCTACCGATTCTTCATCTTGATATTTTTCTTTAGTTATTGTTTGTATATACTTGAGTCATTTATATAGTGTTCACTATCGATTCTGTTAATGAATTATTTTCCATTTCGTCTATTTCATTTTCGATAATTCATATATGCTATCTTCACTTTCTAATTCATAATCTACGTATTCTATTTGTGTATATTTTTCATTGTCTATTATTATTTCTGATATTTGTTTTTTCTTTGGATTTTTAGGTAATTTACAATCTCTAGCTATATGTTCTAATTTTCCACAATTATAACAAGTACATTCCGTTAGTTTTCTTTTTGGTCTATATGGTCTTTTAGTTTTATAGTTTTTTACATAGTACCTTCTTCTAGGTTTTTATATTTATATTTTGATCTATATTTTTTATTATATTTCTTTCTATTTTTATAATACTTATCCGTACAACCAAATTGAGGTCTTTGTTTTTTTTGCAATATGCTAAGTTTTTTATTAATATTTTTTCCATTTTTATTTCTTCTTTATGTTTTTCACATAATTCCATAAACCATCGTTGCAAGAATTTCATTCTAGCTCCTAAGGTGTCTGTTAATTCTGCTTCATTCCAGCTTTTTATTATTTTTGAACTAAAAGTGTAACGACCCGGAAACTTGTTTAGCTGTATATAAAAAGATCCGTTTCGTTTTTCGAAAATCCGACTTCATATTCTTGTTTAGGGGGTCAAATTGAGTGGGAAATGGGTCTAACCCAAATTTTAGAGCAACCGTATCAAAATCCAAAATTTCCAAGTGAAGCCTTTTTCGAGGGTCTACTTTGGAGGGTCATATCTCCTAGAACAAAAATTATTTGGGTGTCCAATAATATATCCATGGAAAGCCCTTTGAGTTAGCTACCTAACGCACTTCGTTTCATCTCATTCGGAGTTCGGACGAAGAAGTTATGCCCATTTTCGTAAAATGTGTTCGGCAGATAAAGGCAATTTCCAGTAGGCGTGGTTACTGTTCATCCGCCTCATTTTTTTTTCTAAGTGTTGGACCATTCTTCCAAAGGACTTATATTATTTCCTAGATACCATTAGTTCAATTTCCATTCCCTAAAACATTTCCCTCTCTACAATCCTCCATTAAGAAGAAGAAGAAGTGGGAGCTAGGGCTTTGGATTCAAGGCTTTCTTCATCAAATTTCGTGGGAGATCATAGCAAAGGTATGGTGGTCTTGATCCTTGTCTAAATTTCTATTCAAGGAGCCAAATCCAAAGTTATTTCAAAGTATGAAAAATCTAGGTTTTCACTCAATCTCATGGGTTCTTCCACCAAATGGTTTTAAAAGGTTTCTAATGGTACTTTATGGTTATATTGTTGTTGTATTGACGATTTAAGATGAAAATACTCCATGAACCCATGATTTCTCTTTATTCCTAGTTTATGCCTTTATGAAGTGGGTTGCTAGATAATGAATGTATATGAATCAAACTTGTTTAAAGGTCTTTAGATTGTTGAAGTATGTCATTACCCAGGCTTATTTTATGGTGTATTGTTGGTGAATGGGTATGTGAGGCTTAGGGCCTTAAAGGCATAGTATGAGAAATTGGAGTGTTATCATGACATTATATGAATGAGAATTCAATGAAGATAATATGATCATGTTATGAACGTAAAGGTGTTGCTATTGAAAGATTATTTCTCAATTTGACACTCATGAATGTTGATGATAGAATATGAAGGATTCTTCAATATAAAGTATACCTTGAATTGGTAGGGCTTATGCATCATTTTCTTGTATAAATGATTATACTGTTGATTGTTGAATCCTTGGATCGGTAGGCTAGTGGCACCCTTCCACACGAGCTTATAATGAACCTTGGAATCGGTAGGCCTATGACACCTTTCCATGAAGGGTAATGATGAGACTTGAACCGGTAGGCCCATGGCACCCTTTCAAGAGGAGTTAATGAGCTTTCCTAAATGAACCTTGAAACGGTAGGCTTAAAGCACCCTTTCACGTGTTAATAAATGTAATTTGGAGTTGGTAGGCCAATGGCACCTCTCATATGTGATAATGTCAATGTAACAAACTATTCTATGGGAATGTTGGCTAAGCACCGAGTGGATTTGGTTAGATGGAAACTCCCCCAATAGTTAGGCATGAGTTTCAATGATCGTCTACCTTATCCCATAAACTATGTGCCCGCATAGGTAGCTAGTGGATCCATTAAGCTATATACCGGTCTTCCTTAGGCAAGTAGACCACCTCTTTACGGTGTGGGGACTTATGACACCGGATTCCATGACAAGCTCTCATGGTCTATGTCGGTTAAACGCTTACTTCCCATCATGCGAGATTTCATTATGGTTTCTTGATAGGTTCTACAAAGTGTAGGTAGTAGTATGGGATGCTACATATACATTGCACGAGTAGGCTTGGAGAGGGTCATAGTGAGTTTCTCTAAATCCTAATGTATGTGATACAATTGTGGCCTAAATGAGGTTATTAAAGAATGTTGGCTCTCAAATGTTTAATATGAGATGCATGTTATACTTGGGTTATATTACGAGTTATTTTTCCCTTGTCATGTTTTAATTAATGATATACCTCTTATGTATGAATATGGTCCAAAGGTGAAAGAAAGGAATGATAAGTTACTTTAAGTGACCTAAATGTGGTGCCTTAGTATGGATGATGGTATGGGACGCCATCCATACATTGCACGAGGTATAGCATAAGGGTTTCTTGAGGTGAAGGTCCAAGGTAAAGGTTTTCATGTTGAAATTGTTTAAAGGTAATATTATGACTTACTTGATGTTTATGCTTGTATTGTATGTCTTTTATGCAACTATTCATGGTACTCCAAAAAGTGGCATAATGCATGATTTCTAACCAAAATGTCCCTTTTAAAGCATGTTTTACATGGTCATCATACTTAGTACATTTTGTGTACTAACCCATATTCTTCATATTTTTACTATAAGTGTAGGTTCCGGCAAGTGATCCCTCCTAGCTAGTTTGAAGTGTTGGATTGCTTTCCTCCAAGACTTGGTATGTCCTCATGGATTCGAGGATAAGACTTTTAAGATCTTTTGTTCATGTAATAGACTTCTTTTGATTGTAAAGGGCCGTGTCCCTACTTATGTTTTGTGACTGTGTCTAAGATGGCCATGTGAGACTTAGACTTCCGCTGTGTGTTTTTAAAGTTGTTTTAATGAAGTTTAAATGTGTGGATGTAAATAAGTTTTTTTTTTTTTATTCCGCACTATTTTCATTATTGAATGCAATGAATGACTATGTGGCTCGTATAAGACCCCTTCGGGGTCGAATACGCCATGTTACGACTAGGGGGTACTCTCGGGTCGTGACAAAAAGGTTCTGGTAATTTTGTAAAATATAATTTTCTTATTTCTTTACTTTCTTCTATGCTATATGTTCCTTTATAATAGTATTCTCTAAATGCACATGTATATTCATCTATGTAACACATATTACATATTGCTAATTTTGTCATTAGATTCCGATTTATAGTTTTTTCTTTATTTTGTTCTTCTACTTCTGTTGTCATACTACTAAATTCGTTTCTTATAGCTATTTCGTATTTATGTAGTATTTCCATAGTTGTAGTAGCTATTCCACCATCAAATTTTTTATTACTTCTTAGAGTTTGTAAACTTTCATCTGATAAATTTTGTAGCCATAATTTTATTGTTCCTATAAGTGTTCTTTCTATATATCCTGGCGTTTCTGTCATTGTTATTTTGTTATCTATTAATTGTTTTGATATATATCCCATCCATAATTGGATTGTTTTATTTATATACGCTACGCGATCTAAATCTAAAAAATCATGTCGTTCAGTTATTGGTTTAGGTGTCCATTTTTTATTTAATCTTTTATCTCATATAGTTTTTCTCTATTATATTGTCCATAGTTTTCATCATAATATTTTGGATTAAAATTTTTCGGGTTTTTACTCCTGATGTGCTAGGTTTTTCATCCATGTCTATGTCTTCTGTATTTATTTCTAAATTCTTTGTATTATCTATGTTTGCTAAAAGTTCTGTATATGTTTCGCTTGTCTCCGAATGTTGTTCTAGGTCATCGTCGTTTATTTCATCAACTCTTATTTCGGGTAGATTATCTTGGTTATTTTCTTCTTTTTCTTCTAATTCATCTTCTAGTTGCAATTTTTCTTTAAATTTAATTATCTCATTTGCTAATTTTAGTTTTTGTTCTTTTTCTTTTTGTTTGATTTCATACATTTCTTTTAATATTGCTACCTCTTTTTCTAGCTCTATTATTTTGGTATTTTTTACTTCTTCTAATTGTTGTACTTCCTTTTTTGCTTGTTGTTTTATTTTTTCAATTTCCGTTTTTCTATCTATTTCTTCATTTTCTTTTGTTATTCTTACCATAGCAGTTAAACTATCTTCTAGTTTTACCGTTTATTTTTCTAACATTAAACTTATATTGTCACCTATTTTCTTATATCTTCTTCCTAGATTAGAAAATATTATTTTTATTTTTAATCCGTCATAGTTTTCATATGTTTTTTCATCTATTGCGTATTCTTCCTTATTCATTTATAGGTCGTGTTGAAATTTATATTCTAACTTATTTATTTGTATTTCTAGATAGAAAATAGTCTTTCTTTGTGCTAATATAGATTTGTGACAAATTCCGCAAATATGTTCTTGTTAAGTCTATTTTTCTATGTGCTAATTCTTGTCTTTTTGCTATAATTATTTCATTAAGTTTTTGTCTATATTCGTTATTCTTGTTATTCATTCTAATTTTAAATATTGAATATATTTATATTCTACTTTAGATATATTATCTATTAAGTGATTTATTTTTTCGTTATCAGTTTTTGTGATATTTAGTTGTTTATACTCCGGATATAATTTATTTAATTTTCTTCTTATTTTTCTTAACTTTCTACTAATACGGTTCTTCTTATATTTCTCGACATCCATTATAAGTTTGGCTCATCTATGTCATTTTTCGTTTGAGAAAAAGGTTCAACCATGATAATATTTGTATACTTGAAATATTTTCGATTTTGAAAAGTCAGTTTTTACACGTAGTCAATTATGATTCGGTCACATATTAATTAATTTTTTTTCAAAAAAGGAAAAAGACTCAAATATGCCATTGAACTTTGAGAAAAAATTCATCTATGTGATTACTTAAAAATTCAGATCATCTATGTCATTTCAGTTAACACCCTGCGCGGGACTGGCACTCGAGAACCATTGCTAGCCCTAAGCAAACACTTGACCTAGCTTGCTACTCAGCGGAATACTTTACTCAACAAAGATAAGTTCATGTAATAACTTAGAATGTATAAAGAAATATTCACTAGCCAAAATGGAAACTCACGTCTCATAGCAAAACAACATAAATGAAAGACTCATGAACTAATAATAACTAACTGTCTATGAAGCCTTTAATAACTGAGATGGATGTCGGGAAAAGAACCCCGATCATCCAATAACAAAGCTTAAATGATAAAGCAATAACAAAATGGATCCTCCGAAAAGCAAGAAGGCTCACCAAACAACTCTGAGATTCTCAACTAGATCAACGAGGCACTCGATGCTGATCCTGGTTACTTGTATCTGCATCATAAAATGATGCAGGCCAAATGGCATCACTACATTGAATGTAAGTGCATGCAAGGGGAAAACTAAACATGACATAAAGCTTGAAATGAATACTGAAAGAAACACTTACCTCAGCTTTACTTAACTCATGAATTCTCAACTCAATGCAGAAATAAACAATAGTAAAGATGCAGTTTATATAAGAAATTTAAACAGTAAGTAGCAACTCAATGTATTGGAGAAATACAATAACAACTCAATTTATGTATATAATAAAGTAATATAATTTTGTGGGAGTTTCTCTAACCGACAACCATCACTATGAGCTATGTGATGATACAACGTCTCGCCTACTCTGCCAGAACTGTCCTATAACTTATCGAGATATACAATGCCTCAACTAAGTGGATTCACTAGTCTATACTAAAAGTATTAAGGAATCATCTAAAAAGTATGACCCTTTCTACCCACGTTGGCTACATAGTTTATGGAGACTTGAGTTATTATGAACTTGTCCTTATATCGGTGCTCAATACTACTCTCAAAATATACTCATCTCATATGTTTAAAAACATAACTCTTTCTCTGTGGTTTGAGATTATTACTCAAAAACTTGTCTCTTAAAAGAGATGGATATCAAAACTACTCATGAAAACTCATTTTGAAATTGGTGTTTTCTTTCATCTTAAATGTGAAAACATTTACTCTTTTAGAACACATAGTCCCCATATAACATTTTGAAGAAAATGAACTCGGCTCTACTCTTTTTCAATGTCAATGCTTAAGTCTTAAAACAAGTTTATAAGATTTGCAAAAGACTTCTTAAAATGACTCGAAGAACCTTCAAGACTTGACTCTCAACTCTACCTTGAATTCGATTTATGAATTCAAGGTTGTGATTTGTGATAGAAAAAATCTCGTGATGTTTAGGAGTATTTTTATATAGTTAAACATGAGAAACAATCAAGAAATCACTGTTCGAAAGCAGGTTCACGACGCGAGATTCATTTTATTATTTGGTCGCGAAATAAATTTAGCAGAAGAAAGGTCCGCGACGTGAAGAAAAATTCTGTGAGAAGGGGAGGCAAGTTCGCAACGTGGACTGGGTTGCCAGTTTCACACGACTTTTTCCTTCTTCATTTTCTTACCCTATTTCGCATAAATTCGATTGTTTTTCTCAATTTCTCTTTACATTCAGATATCCACTATATGTACAAAAGAATCTATTTATAAACGACTCTAAAATCGACAAGATTTCCTCAAGAACTCAGCAATCCCAACTTAACACAAGAACGAAAGCCAATATTCAAGAACACAATTCAAAATCATCAACTTTCAACTTCCTAGAATGAATTTTTCTGAAATAAACATTATTGGTGTGTGGGTGAATGAACCCAACATTATGAAAGTCTCACATACCTCTTTAGGGATTAACCCTTGGCGAAACGACTTTGATTATGCAAGAAGTCTCCAAGATCGCCTTGACTTTTCTCCTCTTTCCTCCTCTTTTCTCTTCTCTCAAAGCCCTAGCATGATTTTTAATTGTGTAAACTGAAATAACTCAGTTTAGACCACAAATAAATTCATAAAAATGGAATAAATTAAATGGGTAATGAAAAGACCAAAATGCCCCTCTAAAATCCGGTTGCTTTCCATATCCAGACAACCAGACTTCAAACGATCATATCTCCCTCATATGAACTCGAAAATAAGCAAACTAGGTGGCGTTGGAAACATAATTCAAATACCTTTCATTTGATATCTTGTAGACCACCTAACTCATCATGTACTAGGAGTTATAGTCGTTTGAAGTTGACCCCAAACTCATACTTAACATACTTGCCAAATTTCAGATTTTTATTCTTTCCAAAAAATGGTTCTTTCTAATTCTAAATCTCTTGACTAGCGGGGTGTTACAATATCTCCCCCTTGGGAACATTCGTTCTCGAATGAGATTACTCATAGTAGGCTAAGGGTGTAACATCTAACATTCAACCACCTAACAAGGAAATCTAACACATTCAGTATATCAATTTAAAGAGTACTAAGAAGAGAATAGTACATTGATCTGGAATATATCCTGGCTCAAAGAGATATGGGTATCTCTTCTTCATATCTTCATCAGCCATGTAGCTTCCTCAACAAACTGATTCCTCCATAAGACCATGATTGATGCTACCTCCTTGGTTCTCAACTTGCGAACCTGACGAGCTAGAATCTGAACGTGAATCTCCTCGTAAGATAAGCAATCCTTAATACCAATATCTTTAGTAGGTATGATAAGTGAAGGATCACTCATACACTTCTTCAACATAGAAATGTGGAATACCGGATGAACTGCTGCTAAATCTTGGGGTTGCTCTAATTCATAAGCTACGTTACTGATCCTGTTGGATATTCTGTAAGGACCAATATATCGGGGATTAAGCTTCCCTTTCTTACTGAATCTCATAATGCCCTCCATTGGTGAAATCTTGAAATAAACCCAATCATCTACCTCAAACTCTAAGTCTGTTCTCCTAACATTAGTGTAAGATTTCTAACGACTCTGCGTTGTTTTCAACCACTCTTGAATAATCTTAACTTTCTCCATAGCTTGATGCACTAAGTCAGGTCCTATCAACCCAGCTTCACCGACCTCTAACCATCTAATATGAGATCTACATCTTCTCCCATAAAGAGCCTCATACAGAACCATTTGGATGCTAAAATGATAACTATTGTTGTAAGCAAACTCAATGAGAGGTACATGTTCATCCCAATTTCCTTTGAAATCAATCACACAAGACCTCAACATATCTTCTAAAGTCGGAATAGTGCGCTCTGCTTGACCATTAGTTTGAGGATGAAAAGCAGTACTCAAATTCACATTTGAACCCAAACCTTTCCGGAAGGACATCCAAAATTACGCAATGAATTGTGCACCTCTATCTGAAATAATCGACATTGGGACTCCACGAAGTCTAATTACCTCTTGAATATATAACTTAGCATAATCTTCTTCTGAATGGGTAGTCTTTACTAGAAAAAATGGGCTGATTTAGTCATTCGATCTACAATCACCAAAATAGAATCATGTTTCCTGTGAGACCGCGGTAAACCTGTATTAAAGTCCATATTCATCATATCTCACTTCCATTACAGAAGATCTATATTCTAAGTCATACCATCGGGCCTCTTGTGCTTTACTTTAGCTTGTGCCAATTTGGACACTTAGCAACAAACTCTACAATGCCCTTCTTCATACTACTCCACTAATAAACCTCTCTCAGATCATGATACATCTTTGTGGAACCCAGATGGATAGAATATCTGGAGCTATGAGCTTTCTCCGTGATCTTCTTTTGGAGTTAATCCACCCTTGGCACACGCAATCTACCTTGATATCTCAATATACCATCTCCCGCTTGTGCAAAAGCCATCATTTTTTGCTTATGAGCATTTGCCTTTAATTCAAGAAAAATAGGATATTGGTCTTGCTTCTCCTTCACCTCAAATTCTAGTGACGATTCAGCCCAATTCAACACCACAACCCCTCCATCATTGGAATCCATTAAATCAACTCCCAATCACGCAAGTCTATGCACATCTTTTATAACTCTTTCTTGTGTTCCTTAACATGGGTGATACTACCAATAGATAACCTTCTACAAAGCATCAGCAACCACATTACCCTTACCTGGGTGATATAGAATACTCATGTCGTAATCCTTGAGTAACTCTAACCACCTCCTCTATTTGAGATTAAGCACTTTCTAATTGAACACATACTGAAGGCTCTTGTGATAGATGAAGAC
The DNA here is from genome assembly GCA_029007595.1 of Solanum commersonii. NCBI lineage: Eukaryota > Viridiplantae > Streptophyta > Magnoliopsida > Solanales > Solanaceae > Solanum > Solanum commersonii. The sequence goes on from JAJTWQ010000293.1 coordinate 240,479, forward strand.
ATATACATGAACACCATAATGATAGTGATGCCATATTTTTCAAAGCAAATACTACGGCAGCCAACTCTAGATCATTGTTAGGTAATTTTTCTCATGAACCTTAAGTTGCATGGAGGATTAAGCTACAACCTTGCCTTTTTTCATTAACACATAACCCAAACCAACTTTGGATGCATCAAATAAGCCACAAAGCCTTGCGTACCCTCTGGAAAGGTCAATACTGGGCCAGTAGTCAACCATTTTTCAATTCTTGAAAGCTTTTCTCACAAGCTTCAAACTATTGAAACTTAACTATTTTCTGAGTCAACTTGGTCAAATGAGATGAAATAGATGAGAACCCCTCGACGAACCTTCTATAATATCCAGCCAACCCCAAGAAACTCCTAATATCATTTGGAGACGTGGGTCTAGGCCAATTTAGTACTGCCTCTATCTTTTGAGTGTCAACTCGAATCCCATCACCGAAATCAATATGACCTAAGAATCCCATAGATTCAAGAAAAAATTCACACTTAGAAAATTTAGCATATAACTCCTTATTCTTTAGAGTTTGGAGAACTATTCTGAGATGACTAGCATGATCTTCCTCATTCCTCAAATAGATTAGAATGTCATTAATGAATACGATAACAAACATATCTAAATAAGGCTTGAATACTCTATTCACAAGGTACATGAATGTAAGGACATAGCTAGGAACACATAATGACCATAATGGTTCCTAAAAGTTGTCATAAGGATATCACTTTCTCTTACTCTCAACTGTTTATAGCCAAATCTGAGGTCAATTTTCGGAAAAAAAAAGTGCCACCCTAAAGTTGATCAAAGAGATCATTAATTCTTGGAGGAGGATACTTATTATTGATAGTAACCTTATTAAACTGATGGTAATTTATACATATTCTAAGAGAACCATCTTTCTTTCTCACAAATAAGATCGGAGCGCCCCAAGTGAGACACTTGGTTGAATAAAGCCTTTCTCCAAGAGATCTTTCAACTGCTCTTTTACCTCTTTCAACTCTGTTACTGCTGTTCTATATGATGGAATAGAGATAGGACGAGTATCGGGGAGAATATCGATACCGAAGTCTATTTCTCTCTGAAGGGACTCCGGGAAGATTGTTTGGAAAGGCCTCTGGAAACTCTCTTACTACAGGAACTGACTCAATAGAAGGTGTCTCAATACTAGAGTCATTAACTTGGACTAAGAGATAGACACAACCCTTGGAAACTAACTTTCGCACCTTAATGTACGAAATAAAATGACCCTTAGGCACTACTGAATTGCTACTCCACTCTATAACTGGCTCATTAGGAAATTGGATCTTAACAACTCGAGTTCTACAATCAATTGAGGCATAACATGCATGAAGCCAGTCCATACCTAGAATGGCATCAAAATCTACCATGTTTAAATCAACTAAATCAGCCATGGTGCTCTTGTGATTGATGAAAATGGTACAATCAAGATAGACTCTTTCAGCTAGAATAGACTCACCAATATGTAGAAACACTGAAGGACTCAAGAAGTTGCTTAAGAAGAATATTAAAATTCATGGCAATATAGGGAGTCACAAAAGATAGACTTGCTCCTGGATCTAGCAAAGCATAGACATCAAAGGTAAAGACTTTGATCATACCAGTGACAACATCTGGAGAATTCTCTTGCTCTTGGTGACTAGTGATAGCATAAAAGCGATTTGCTCCTCCGCTTGTCCCTGAAGTAGCTCCTCTAGGTGAAGCTCTTTCTGGTGGAGCAACTGAAGAAGGCACTGCTCTATAACCCCTATTCCCATTACCTTGCCTATTCTGAGGGAATTCATTCATGAAGTGACCTTCTTGACCACATTTGAAACAACCAGTAGATCAATCGCAACAAGTACCTAGGTGGTTCCTACCACACTTAGCACATGTAGGAGCCAAATTACTTCCTTGTGCCACACTACCCTGAGACTCTGTAGGTCTAGCTCTGAAAATCTGTGAATTCTAACTATTGTACTCACATTTGTTCCTTGGTGCAGGTGCACCTAACAGATGACAGAGTAGGTCCCTTTTGCTTTTGTTGAAACGATGACCGGTTGGCATTACTCTTCTGTTGCTCGACATATTCCCTGACGTCTTAGATTTCTTAATTTTTAACTCTTCCCTATCCCTTAGCTTATCCTCCTCAACCTGCTACACTTGAATAATCAACCTCACTATGCCCATATCCCTTATCAACATAGTTGCATTGTCTTCCTTACTTAACAAACGAGACAACCCAGCAACAAACAGACTAATCCTACTCATCATATCGGCAACCATCTCTGGAGCATATGGGAATGTTGGGTGAATTTAAGATTGTACTCCTGAACGCTTATAGATTCCTTCTTAATAGAAAGGAATTTTCGTACCTTTGCTTCTCTCAGTTCCAAGGGAAAGAAATGCCCAAAGAAAGCACTCTCGAACATAGCCCAGCTTAAAATTGGTGCACCCTCAGCTCTACCGTCCTTCCATTGGTCAAACCAAATTCTAGCAACATTGTTCAGTTGATATGCAGGTTGATCTACTCGCTCAACATCATCAACACACATAACCTCAAATACTTTTTGTAGTTCATATACAATGTTTTTTGGATCCTCATTGACCTTTGAACCAGTGAAGCTTGGAGGATTCATCCTTAAGATATCATGGATCCTAGAAGTATCAGGCACTTCTTGTCGATTATCCCTCTATCTAACTTGATTGGTCACAGCTTGACTTAACATTCGGATAGCTTCAAAGAGCTTAGCATTGGTGACCTATCCTTGGGGCTGCACTTCAAGTGCATTAGGTACCCCTTATTCCTTAACATTTCTCATAGCAGGATGACCTTGGACAGCTCTTCATAGAGGCATGATCTGAAAGATACGAGCAAGCACGAGTTAGACAAAAACATCTTAGAGATAAACTTTATAGCATGAAATGAGTATGAAATAATTGAGATAGTTCCTAAATATTACAGCCTCCTAACTATAGATGTGGCGCGCTTCATATCGATAACTAAGACTCTACAGACACGGCTTCATAGACTCCGTAGGACTGTTGAACTCAGTGCTCTGATACCAAGTTTGTTACATCCCGAGCCTACACCCTGGACGGGACTGGCAATCGAGAACCATTGTTGGCCCCAAGTGAATCATCGGCCTGGCTTTCTACCAAGAGGAAGACTTTACTCAGCAAAGATAAGTTCATGTAATAACTTAACATGTATAACGAAACATTCACTAGCCAAAATGGCAACTCAAGTCTCATAGCAAAAGAACTGAAATGAAGGACTCATGAACTATTAATAAATAACTGTCTATGAAACCTCTAATAACTAAGATGGAGGTCTGGACAAGACTGTCGATCATCCTAATAACAGAACTGAAATGATAAAGCAATAACAAAAGGGACCCTTCGGAAAGCAAGGAAGCTCACCAAATGACTCTAAGATGCTCAACTGGATCAACGAGGTGCTAGATGCTGATCCTGGTTACCTCCATCTGCATCATAAAATGATGCAGGCCATATGGCATCAGTACATTAAATGTACGAGCATGCGAGGGGAAAACAAAACATGACAAAAGCTTGAACTGAATTATGAAAGAAACACTTACCTCAACTTTACTCAACTCATGCATACTCAACTCAATACAGAAATAAACAACAGTAAGTAGTAACTCAATGTATCAGAGAAATACAATAACAACTCAATTTATGTATATAATAAAGTAATACAATTCTGTGGGAGTTTCTCTAACCAAAAAATCACCAATATGAGCTATGTGATGATACAGCGCCTCGCCCACACTGCGAGAACTATCCTACAACTTGACAGGATAGAGAACGCCTGCACTAAGTGGATCCACCAGTCTATGCTAAAAGCATTAAGGAATCATCTAAAAAGTATGACCATTTCTACCCACGTTGGCTACATGGTTTATGGAGACTTGAGTTAGTATGAACTCGTCCCCAATACTGGTCCCAAAATATACTTAGCTCATATGTTTAAAAACATAAATCTTTCTCTGTGGTTTGAGATTATTACTCAAAAAATTATCTTTTAAAAGAGATGGATATCAAAACTACTCATGAAAACTCATTTGGAAATCGGTGTTTCCTCTCATCTTAAATGTGAAAACATTTACTCTTTGAGAATAAATAGTCGCCATATAACATTTTGAAGAAAATGAACTCGGCTCTACTCTTTCTCAATCTCAATGCTTAAGTCTTAAAACAAGTTGAAAAGATTAGAAAAAGACTTTTTAAAATGACTCGAAGAACCCTCAAGACTTGACTCTAAACTATACCTTGAATTTGATTTATGAATTCAAGGTTGTGATTTGTAATAGGAAACATCTCGTGATGTTTGGGAGTGTTTTTAGCTAGCTAAACATGAGAAACGATCAGGAAATCACTTCCTAGAAAAAAGTCCGCGACGTGGAGATTCATTTTATTATTTGGTCGTGAAATAAAATTTTGTCGCAGAAGGGTCCACGATGCAGAGAAAAATTACGTGAAAAGGGGAGGCAGGTCCGCGACGTGAACTGGGTTGCCAGTTTCGCCCGACTTTTTTCTTCTTCATTTTCTAACCCCAATTCGCCTAAATTTGATTCTTTTTCTCAATTTCTCTTTAGATTCAGATACCCCGTATATGTACAAAAGAATCTATTTATAAACGACTCTAAAGTCGACACGATTTCCTAAAGAACTCAGCAACCTTAACTTAACTCAAGAACTAAAGTCAATATTCAAGAACAAAATTCAAAATCATCAACTTTCAACTTTCTTGAACAAATTTTTCCGAAATAAACATGATTGGCGCATGGGTGAATGAACCCAACGCTATGAAAGTCTCTCATACTTCTTTAGGGATCAACTCTTGGGGAAACAACTTCGATTTCGGAAGAAATCTCCAAGAACGCCTTGAATCTTCTCCTCTTTTCTCTTCTCTCAAAGCCATATCGTAATTCTTAATTGCCTAAACTGAACTAACTCAGTTTAGACCCCAAATAAATTCCTAAAAACGGAATAAATTAATTGGGTAATGAAAAGATAAAAATACCCCAATAAAATTCAGTTGACTTTCCTTATCTAGACAGCCCGACTTCAAATGGGAATATCTCCCTCATACGTTCTTGAAAATTAGCAAACTCGGTGGCGTTGGAAAGATAATTAGAAGACCTCTCATTTGATATCTTGTAGCCCACCAAACTCATCTTGTACTAGGAGTTATGGTCGTTTGAAGTTGACCTAAAACTCATACTTAACATACTTGAAAATTTTCAGATTTTTATTCATTCCAAAAATGGTTCTTTCTAATTCTACCTCTTTCAAATAGCAGGGTGTAGCATTAATAAAGTCAGATTAATATTTAAGTCAAAATATATGACTTAAATAAAGTCAAAATTACATTTGGGTTAGCCTATTAATTGACAGGACGAGCCCAATTCATTTTCTTCAAGCCCTAGGTCCTCTAAAATTACTTGATGACTGAAATACCCACAAAACCCTAGCTCACAACTATATAAAGGGGTTCTCATGAGACAATAAAAAGGCAAAAAAAGAAGAACACACACACAAAAATACATAGAGAATCATTGCTCTTTAGTGGTGATCTGTAGGTCTTCCGCATACAAAGAAGTCTTTGCTCCAACTGTTGAGCCGCAGGTATTCCCTCATGAGTTTAAATGTATATGGTTCAAAAACAAATCCAATAGGTTGAAAACCTTGAAATAAGTGGCCTAGAAAAATTATAAAAAAAACTCACATGTTTTGCATTGAAGTGTAAAGTAAATATATTTTATTGCTTCAAAATTGCAAGAGTTTTTACACATCAACAATCATAAGGAAGGGATGAAAAAAATGGACATATCATCCCATACAAAAGGTCTAAGTAGAAAAAAAATCAAACATCAAGAAATGGTTGTCAACTCGTCTTGTATGTCTTTATCAAGTTCGCATCACCTCTTCATCAAACATCATCACCTCAAATATTTTATGGGTAGATGCAGCCATAAGTGAGCCTCTCTCTTTGTCATAGGGGCATATTTTGATGTCTAATTTGTGAAGTTGATCATGTGACAAGTAGTTGTTCTCCAGAACTAGGACACACCACCAAAATCTCTTTCTCGGCAAAGTCAAAACTAGAGAGGAAGAGACATAAATTGTGATTCGTCGCCAAGCTTCAATTTAGAGAAAGATGAACTAAGTGATGTTCTAGTCAAAGCCGCAATTATAGAAGAGTCATCAAGTCTGGTTCTTCATCAAAGTCGTAACTGCTAAAGAAGAGGCATCAAGTGTGGTTCATCGTCAAATCCGCAACTTCAAAATAAAAAAAGATATTTCATGTGTGGTTCTTCATCAAAGCCTCAACTCTAAAAGAAGATGACCCATGTCATAATTGTAGAAGAAGATGTACTAAATGTGGTTCATCGCTAAAGCCACAATTGAAAAAGAAGAGGCACCAAGTGTGGTTCATCATCAAAGTTGAAACTACAAAAGAAGTGACATCAAGTGTGGTTCGTCATCGAAGCCGCAACTACAAAAAGAAAAAGATATTTTATGTGTGGTTCTTCATCAAATCCACAACTCCAAAAGAAGATGATCCATGTATGATTCGTCATCAAAGCCGCAATTCTAGAAAAAGATGTACTAAGTGTAGTTCATTGCTAAAGCTACAATTGCATAAGAAGAGGCACCAAGTGTGGTTCGTTGCTAAAGTTGCAATTGCAAAGGAAAAGGCACCAAGTGTGGTTCGTCATCAAAGTTGAAACTACAAAAGTAGATGCATTATGTGTGGCCGCAAATGCAAAATAAAATGCACTGAGTGTAGTTGTCTTCAAAACTGTAGTTACAACAGAAGATGCACGAAGTGTGGTTCATCTCCACCAAAGACACAATCGCTAAAATATTACACCAAGTATGATTCGTCGTCAAAATTGCAACTACAAATGAAGATGCATCAAGTGATTTCTCGTCAATTATGGATTACCCATCACTTTTTTTGTATGATATTGAGAATATTTGTGGTCTATCGTAAACCTGCAAAAAAAGTGATGTGTCTCATGTTGCCAATTGCACGAAGCTTCTAATCGGCATGAAAAAATTGTGGCATATGCTGTCGCGATCGTCATGATGAATATGGTTGTATTGTATTAAGAGTTTTCTGTTCTCTCTCCATGAAGATGATAACAAAATTCTCAATCAATACAGAACTCAATGGGCGGCTCTTCGGTGATGATGCAAAGAAGTGAACTTATGAATATTGTCGAAAATCAGTTAGATAACCAACAATTAATTATCGTCAATTCATGAGGATTTTTACCTTGATTTTTGGATATGTTGTATACTTTGATGTCTACTTCCTATAAAATTAAGTCGCTCGCCATTCGAAATCTCCTAGATCAAGATAGAGTTGTTTTTGTGAGACTGCATAGAGCTGTAAAAAAGAAGAAGACAGATTTGATAGAAAACTTCAAAAATCAATTCCCATCAATTCAGAAGGGTTTTTATTTTAATTTTAGATATGTCGTAGCCCTCTGAGTCTAGTTTCCGGAACATCAAACAAATCATGATTTCGACGTATCTACAATAGGTTATGAATTTCCTACTGCAGGTATGTTGTGCTGAAAAAAAGTGACGAAAATTGAGTTTGATATGCCTCAAGTTGACAATCAACCATTGTAAGAGCATGTGTATTTATAGATATCAAAAGTACATAAATTGTGTTCCTACAACTTATGGAAAAACCATATTTGAAACAAAATTATGGTAAATTTCTATAGTAATCAAGTTATGGAAAATTCCATTGGAATCAAGTTATGAAAAATTTCCATTGGAATCAAATATGGAAAGTCTTCATACACTCGATAAAAAATATTTCACGACTACTTCAAGCCTTGTCTTTAAAGGTTCAAAAAGTTGGACACCGCAACAAGCCTTGAAGCAGGGGGAATTTGTAAACATTGAAATTTTATTGAAAAATCCATATTAAATTTTGGATTAATCCATAAATTCATGATATATTGACCAAGTCAAATGAATGGTTAACAAAGTCGGATTAATATTTAAGTCAAAATATATGACTTAAATAAAGTCCAAATTACATTTGGGTCAGCCGATTAAGTTGACAAGACGAGCCCAATTCATGCTTTTCAAGCCCAAGGTCCTCTAAAATCCTTGAACACCGAAATACCCCAAAAACCCTAGCTCACAACTATATAAAGGCTTCTCATGAGACAAAAAAAGGCAGAAAAATAATTGATAATTGATACCCCCAAAACCCTAGCTCATGAAAGCATAGGAACATGGTTTTCCACAAGTATAAGAAGAAATAATTGATAAATTTTTCAAAAGGAAACTAGAGTATTGTCAACATGATTATGCTAATGGAAAATCAAATGGCTTTGAGGCATTGGAAGATCTCCATAAAGATTTAGAAAAATGGAACGAGAAAGAAAACAAATGAATACTAAAGTGTAAGGTTATGCACCCCGACTCTGAAATATCTTCAAATAAACACATGGAGGGGCGGAAGTTGGCAATAAAGTTGCGGGTGGGAAAGTTCTAGAAGAAACAAAAACTTCTACTTTGGTCAAGCATCTCAAGTTTGATTTAAATGTTGCCCCTAAGCTAAAAAAGGAGAAGAGTTATTGACTCACAATTATCATGGAGTTGGTAATTGGAGTTATGCTTGGAGAAGATTTAACCAGCGAACAAAGTCTTATAATATGATCAATTCTTGTCTTTGTTATTAAGTCAGTTGACGTTACTCTTCAGTCATCCATTTATACAAATGTTTAGATCACAAAATAAAAGGTTTTGGAATTCTTATGAAATTAAGTAAGTTTTTCTAAATGTTTCATCTTTAATATTTACTGGTATTATGTGTTATCTAGAATAGTAAATCCATTGAAGCCTTTTCAAAACTAGTGAACAGTGAAAGTGATGGATCAAAGAGAAGTCTTTTGCACTAATTAAGGTTCTATCATGGTTCCAACTCTAGGGAGATTGGTGCATATAAATTTTACACCAGAGCTAGCTCTCTGTGAGATTGTGGAATCTTTGGAAATGAGTTTATAAAACATCTAGTAATGATTAGTATTATTTTATGCGGATTAGAATATGAAATAAAAATATGTGCATTAGCAAACCTTAATGATACCATAAATATATATATACTCTTATACTATCATTGACTAATGAGTAATTTTTGAACATCAAACCTTATTGATACCACAACAATATACATATACTCTTATAGTATCATTGACTAATCAGTAATTTTTTAAGAAAAGACATAAATTCCACCTTGAACTTGTATCGAAAAGTCACTTATAGGCTTAAACTATCATGATGACCTATTACACACCTTTACTATTCATAAGTGAATTTATTTACCCCTTAAAACTGACATGGTAAAATTACACACCTTCACTATTTAAAAAAGAATTTATATAGTGATTTCGAATCAGTTAAGTGAAATTATCAGCCTTAATGATACCAATACAATATATGATACTGATTTCGCATAAGTTAAGCAAAAGTTATCAGCCTTAATGAATGGGGACATAGGCGGTAAAAGTTATCAGCCTTAATGAATGGAGGTAGGGTTGTAATTTTTTTTAAGTGAATGACTATTTCTTGATTACTTTGGATTAGAATATGAACATGTAATTATTTTGATTTTTATGGCCCATTTACATAGTTTTTTAGGTCAAAAAATGGGCCCATTGCAAATCCATGTCTTTTTTTCTAGAGAAACTTTCACATATAGCAAACATAGAAATCATATTTGTATGTTATAGCTATAGTTTGCATAATTGTGGTCCATAGAAATTTTTATGTTTTCTATGGAGATTTTGATTTGTAAAATTCGTTAGATACATCCAATTTTATAGAAATTGTTCGGTTTTGTATAAATTCATTTATACATTGCAATTTGTATAATAAGATCTGTATTTGTATAATTATAAGTGTATAGGACGAAAATATATGTATTTGTATTTGTATATACACTTTTCTTACACTTTATACAAACAGAAGCACATTTTATACATTTGTTACGAATGGGTAATTGTATACCGAAAATGACTTATTGTATATCGAACCAGATGAAAACAAAATGGGATGTTTGCTGCAAATTAAAAATAAAATAAACTATGACTTTAGCATTTAATTTGAATTAATAGTTTGTTATTTCATACAATTTTCCCTTTTTTCTTTCTTGAGATAAAACCAAACGAAAAAAAAACCGCTAGAAAACAACTTTCCAATTAATTACTTCATAAAGGAAAACACCGCTCTAGGGACCTGTTCATCTACCTCGGCTAGCAAACTCCTACCATCCACCGGTCCACAGTCCACAGTCCACAAACACGCAGAGAAGAGACACAGGTTAGCACAAATTTCTTCATTTTGTGTTTCAGATTTATTCGAACTCCTTTGCAGCAACTAGCAAGTGCTCCAAATCGCGCCAATGCCTTTAGTCTGATTACAACATGTATTTATCTCCGTCGTCGCTTTTACCTTACTAGTTCATATATTTTGGGGAAAAATACCTACTATATCTAAATAAATATAGATTTAAACTACATTCTATTTTTATGTTTTTGGTGTAATCAACTATTCTCTAACGACATTGCATCTAGTATTGATCTTTAGACTCAATATAGACTGAAAAAAAAGTAGAAAGGGAGACATATGTATATATGGTTTTAGTACAACCCGTGAGTGTTTTTTGATATATTACAAATTTACCTATTTCAAAAACATTATATGTCAAGTAATCAAAGAAGCGCTATTTTTCATTTATATGTAAATTCCACTAGACTCTATTACTATGCAACTGCAATGCAATATATACGAGATACTGTTAGTTGGGATTCATGGTAATATCATCACATAGTTACATAATATCAATACATTAAATGAGGGTGACAAATGCGCACCTCTATAACTGGAGATATTTGTTATGCAAACATTGTAATTCGTATGAACTTTTGTGCACCTCGACTAATTTCACGAAATACTTGCCACCTCCCACAATCTACAAGCAACAAGTACCTGGTAACTTTATTTACAAAGGATAGAACAAATGAGAATAATCACTTAGTGTTTTTCGTCGCCGCTGAATTTTGAACTTGAAACCTCATAGTTTTCAACCACTTCATTGACCATGAGGCAACACCCTTGGGTACATGCGGTCATTAATAATTTAAAAATTGTTGTACATGAATTACTTGTTTTAATGGAGTGGTCTTGCTTTTAAGTAGTTAATACCTACATCGCTAATTTAATAATTGAGTTTACACAAAATAGGAGCCAGAATTAGAATGAGTCGAATTTGAAAATGTACATTCCAAGGGCACCCAAGGGTGTGGAATAAAACAAACATACTAAACACTTTTTTTGAGAAAGGTAACATTGATATTTATAGAACACGTTGTAGCATCACATTAGTGTTATAGGGAATGACACACTAAAGTGTAATAGAGGAAGATGACTGCTTTGGACTTTGCAGTCTATAAAATTGGAAGTTTATGTCTAAACTTCATGGCTACTAATTAGTATTTGATATTTGTCTCAGATGATTGCGATCGTTGTGGAGATATGGTTTTAGAGCAAAAATGCGTTGTTAATTTTGAAGGCAATGAGGTCTCAGAAGTAAGTTGTTTATCTTTTCGGCTATTCTCTTTGAGCTCGTTCAACATGCCTAGTCTCCATTTATTTTCTAAGCTAAATTAATTCAGAAGTTTTCACTTATGGTTGACATTATATATTCCGTGGCTCATTAATAGAATACTGCCTATTCAGGTATGCGGAGAACAAAATGATTCTGTGATCTCAGGCATGGATTTTTTGCATCTTTGTATCTGCCTGTAGAGGAATTCAACCAAGATGAGTTGTTGTAACTGAAAATCTGAAGGTTGGTAGTAATTTACATAACAGGACATTATATTTGCGCTTTTGATTGATAAATATATGATTTTTTTGTGCAATAAACTTTATCCTGTATAGTTGAGGTTTTATCCCGTTATGCGAAATATGCCAATATGAAAGATTTTACAACTTCCATAGCCCCTAGGATAGTCACAAGGAATATCAGTATGGATGACCATCAATTGATCATGTTAGCTGTGACATTAATTTACTGGTGCAAGGCATAATGCTTTGGAAGTTGAAGTCCATTATGTATATGTTATCTAATGGCTAAGCCCTCACCTTTTATTTTGTCTCCTACCCAATATGATACCCTTATTTCTTGGTTCCATTTGGTTTACCCCCTTTTCGGATAACCTATGGCAGCAGGAAAAGGTCAAATATCTTGAAATGTAGAGTGGAAGTCCACAATCTAAGAGTTAGCTTATATAATATAATCTCATAGTCAGTAGTAATTGCTTTGAAATGCTTCTAGAGGTGAATAGCTGATTATCTTATTTCAATTATAAAGGATGGTTAGAAAGACTGAAAAAGATGTTGAAGTGTATATGCATAACTAATGCAGGCATTTCTAATACATGCATTACTAATGCACTCTAGTCATCATTGTTTGTAGGTTCCTCTTTTTTGGTATAACTGTTTTATACAACAAGTTGACTTTGTTTTATCAATAAAAATTTTTGCTTGATTAAAAAAAATAAAAAAAAATAAACAAACAAATTTCATAATGGTAAGAGTTGGGTAGAGGTTGTGTTATGACCCATTGTTTATCATATTTTTATCCAACCCATCACAGTCCAACAAATTTTTGGGTTGGATTGGACAATGACTCATTTAATTGATTCAATCCATTTTGACCGGCCAAATTCAATCCAAATTAACAATTTTCCAATTTACCAAGGAAAATTGCATAAGTACCCCCCCCCCCCCAATCTATACCACAAATCCCAAGGACACACTTATAATATACTAAGGTTCTATTAACCCCCCTCTCCCCTGAACTTATTTTATAAATAATTTTCTACCCCTTTTCGTCCTATGTGGAACTATCAACCAGATAGCTTGAAAAAAATTGTTAACACACGCTGGGATAGAAGATAGTGCCATGTAGGATGAAAAGGGGTAGAAAATTATTTGTAAAATAAGTTTGGGGGTAATAGGACCTTAGTATAGTATAAATGTGTCTTTAAGATTTCGGGCATAGGTTGGGGGGGGGGGGGGAATACTTAGGCATTTTCCCATCTTTTTATTATGAATTTACCTCATAAACAATCCATGCATTACAATCTCCACATAAAAAATTATCTCTACCATAGTGGACGTTGAGGTTGTAGATGTATTAAACTACTCGTTAGCCAAACTGGAAATTGAATTATTAATTTGGATTGAATTTGGTCGGTCAAAATGGATTGAATCAATTAAATGAGTCATTGTCCAATCCAACCAAAGAATTTGTTGGATTGTGATGGGTTGGATAAAAGTATGATAAACAATGGGTCATAACACAGCCTCTGCACAACTCTTACCATTAGGTAATTTGTTTGTTTATTTTTTTTTTTTTTTTTAATCAAACAAAAAGTTTCATTGATAATACAAGGTCAACTTGTATACAAGAGTTACACCATAAAAGAGGAACCTACAAACAATGATGAGTAGAGTGTATTAATAATACATGTATTAGTAATGATTGCATTAGTTATGCATGCATTATTTTTTTCTAATACACTTTAACATCTTTCTCGGTCTTTCTAAATATCCTTTATAATTGAAATAAGATAATCAACTAGTCACCTCTAGAAGCGTTTCAAAACAATGACTCCTGACTATGAGATTATATTATATAAGGTAATTCTTAGATTGAAGACTTCCACTCTACATTTCGAGATATTTGACCTTTTCTTGCTGCCATGGGTTATCCGAAAAGGGGGTAAACCAAATGGAACCAAGAAACAGGGGTACCACATAGGGTAGGACACAAAAGAAAAGGTGAGGGCTCAACCTTTAGATAGCAGATACATAATGGACTTCAACTTCCAAAACATTATGTCTTACACCAGTAAACTAATGTCACAACTAACATGATCAATTGACGGTCATCCACACTGATATTCCTTGTGACTATCCTAGGGGCTAGGGATGTTGCAAATTCTTTCATATTGTCATATTTCACATAACGGCATAAAACTTCAACTATACAAGATAAAGTTTATTGCACGAAAAAGTCATTTATTAATCAATCAAAAGCACAAATATAATGTCATGTTATGTAAAATTACTACCAGCCTTAAGATTTTCAGTTATAGCAACTCATCTTGGTTGACATTGTTGGGTTTTAAAAGGTGTGAATGGAAAATGAAGAGTTGCGACTTTTATGAAACGTTGTGACTTTTCCAAAGGTTTGTGACCTTTCTGGTAAGGCACAATAAGAACCTTTTCACACTACCCTTTGTTTTCTATAAATTGAGGAATTTGCTCTCTATTTAGGAGAACAAATTTTTCTAGACTTCTTCTACTAGTACTAAATCTAGTATATTAAGTGTACTTTACTGCCGTTTAGTGGTTCGCTGACACCGTGGTTTTAGGTTCCGATACACCGGTGAGTAAGATCATTCTATCCTAGAAGGATATATTCCATTAAGCTCGGGTACTTGAGGGGAATAATTTCCTTAAGTTAACACTGTGCATTCAGTGGGCTCGATTTTCTTCTCTAAGAAAAATATTTCGTATATTGTTTCTAATCTATTTCTAATTCTATTTTTTTCTACTAGTTTTAATTTCTTAGTTTTGAAAATGTTATTTAAACTTTTTTGTTTCTTACTAAGTTCTTCAAAGTTATGTTCTAAGTATCTTAAGAATACAAGATGACCAAACAATCTTAAGGAAATTATTATACAATTTGTATTTCTTGTATTCTACTAATTGAGAGAAATAGATCATGGATGTAGAAGATTAATGCATTACTTTAACAAAATTCGGTGTTTTGTTTCGCAAAGTAGAAGTGAGAATATACTAGAATAATTGATGGTATTTCGGTTAACGATTACACTAGGTAACGTTCTTATTACTTATCTAAGGAGAAAAATAGTTTCTAAAAGTTAACAGTTTTGATATTTATCATGTATGTCTTTGGAAAAAGATCTGCAAACCATATGGTTTTTTGAATGAATTTTCCTTGGCAAAAAGTGTTGCCTTTAAAATTCTTTAGTTTGTAGAATATTTGATGCACATTTTGTTTGATAAAATACTATGTCAAAATGTTATAGTTGGAAGGCTATTTGAAAAGAAAAGCATATCTATGTGATAATCTATGAATATGTTCAATTCTGTTTGAATTATTTTTTTTTGTAGTTTTGTACTCAATGTGAAATTCGATTTTGTATAATTTTTATAGACTAAAAGCATTTGTAGTATTCTACTCTGTATAAATTAGAATATGCAATTGGTTTGAAGAATATGAAAACTTCACATAATAAGTCAATGTTGTACTTATAATTTTCTATAAACTTCACTGTTATATAGAAACAAATTGTACAAATATTTTTTGTCTTTATTGTTAGTATTTTAAATACTAAGTGGTATGTCTATTTCTTATAGAGGAAAAATACCAGTGACTTACAGTTTGTGATTTTGTGCCTCCATGGAATGAACTTTGATATTGTGTAAAAACTGTCAAATGGAATTGAAGCACTATAATTCTTTTGTAGAATAATATTTTCAAAAGTGGTTTCATGTTGCCAATGACACTTTGATAGCATGAGGAAAAAACATATGTAGAAAAACTATTTTCAAATACTGGAAAAATATTTTTGAGATCATATTTAAAATGTGGGTGGTTGTTTGCTTATGAGAAAGATAATATTAGACTTAGAATCTAATTTAAATTTGGAGCACAAGATATGAAATTCGATGATACTTTTGTATTATGTTAGACCCATGAAATTCTTGGAGTATATTTGATATTGTGGTCATTGAGTTTATCGTTTACTAGTATATGGTATGACTAGTATAAAACTACCAAATTATATGTATACTTGTTCAAAATGTTTGAGTTCTTGTATGAAACAAAGTCTCACTTAAAATATTGTGATTTTTCATGAAAAGATATGTCTATTAAATATAACTATTTGTATAGACATGAATATTGGTGAATGGTCATTTGGCATGTTTTGTAAAAGAAGCATTTGGACTATATTGCCTTTATTGGACCCGATGAAACTTTGTTCATGGGTAGTTCTATAACAATCAAATGAAAGTTATGGAAAGGTCCTTTCGAAAAGGACATTTGACAAGGTGATGACTCTAAACAATGTTTGTATCACACAAAATTGTAAGAAAGAGGAACAAATTATTTGTGAGAAAAATCTACCTCGCGGAGAGCTTTTGAAACTCAATATTTTTATTTGTTCTTACTTGCTTGAGTAAAACTGTTTGTGACATAACACTTGGGGCATGTCAATTACAAACCTTGTAAGGAAAACTAATCAACATAGAAGTTTTGTCTAACTTTGAGTGCAATAAATAAAATTGTCAAGTTTATGTGGAATCTAAGTATGTTGAACATTCTTATAAATCTATTGAAAGGAATTCTAATCCCTTAGAATTGATTTACACTGATATTTGCGATATGAAGTCAAACACCATCTCGTGGTGAAAAAATGTATCTCATAACATTCATTGACAATTGCATTAGAAATGACTATCTGTATTTGCTAAATGGTAAGGATTAAGCAATAGAAATGTCAAGACAATATAATATTGAATTTGAAAATAAGTTGGGAAAAAGATAAGAAGTGATAGGGATGTAGAATATAAATCTCCTTTTGCAGAAATATGTTTGCAAAGTTGATTTATCCATCAAATTACTGCCCTATTCACCTTAATCTAGTGGAATTGCAGAATGGAAAAAATCAAAAGTTGGAGGAATTGATGGCTACATTACTTATAATTCCAGGTTTAGCACAAAACTTGTGTGGATAAGCTATTCTTACAACAAAAGGGAACAAAAAAAAAATTGTCTTTTCAGAAAGAAAGCAGTAAAAAGTTTTGTTTGTTCAGGACACAATCTATTACATATGAGAAATGGAAAGGAAGGAAATCCAACTTGAAATATTTCAAAGTGTGAGGTGTCTAGCCAAAGTCCAAGTTCCTATTCCTAATAGGATTAAAATAGGACCGATGACTGTGGACTGTAAAATTAGACTTGAGTAGTCTAGTGAAGGGTCTAAAAGACCTTGGAAAGAAAAAGGAGAATGTACTTAATAAGGAGATTCAGAGGCGTAGTAAACGTCAAAGGACATCTACTTCCTTCAAATATGATTTTGTAACATTTCTTGTGTCTTCTGTAGACTCTTCCTTTTGGAAAGATGGTGTCAATAGTGAGATTAATTCAATCTTGAGCAACCATAGTGAAAGTTAATTGATTTTCTTCCAGAAAATAAACCTTTGGGTTCAAAGTGAATCTTCAGAAGGAAAATGAAAGTCAATGGAATTATTGAAAAATACAAAGCAAGACTTTGTGTGAAAGGTTGTAGACAAAAATAATGTTTTGATTTTGTCGACACATACTTGCCAGTAACTAGAATTACATTCATTCGAATGTTAATTGCATTAGATGTGGTATATGACCTCAAAATTCATCAAATTAATGTGAAAACAATTTTCATAAATAGAGAATTGGAGGAAGAAATTTACATGGAACAGCCCGAGGGTTTTGTGGTTCATGGTAATGAAAAGAAAGTGTGCAAAATTGTTAAGTCACTTTATGACTAAAACAAGCACCCAAACAATGACATAAGAAATTTGACCACACGATGTTGGCAAATGGATTTAAGAATGATGGAAGCGATAAATGTGTTTACATTAAAATCACACGATAATTGTTTGTTTGCATGTTGATGACATGTTGATCATCAGTAGAGACACTAATGAGATAAGTGCTACTAAACGTATGCTAGAAAGCAAGTTTGATATGAAAGATCTTGGAGTTGTTGATGCGATCTTAGGTATAAGAATCCTTAGAATTCCATAATGTTTAGCATTGTCATAGTCTCATTGCATCGAAAAAGGTACTTGACTAGTTCAAATATTTGGATTTCAATATTGTCAAGACTCCAATAAATGTGACCTTTGCATTTCAAATTTGTGAAGGCGAAAGTGACTCACAATTGGATTTTGCTAGAGTATTGGGAAGTATGATGTATATCAAGAAGTGTACGTGATCAGATATGGTATGTGCTATTAGTAAACTGACTCGGTCACAAGTAATCCCAATAAAACTCATTGGATGGCAATGAAAAGAGTTTTGGGGTATTTCAAACATACTCAAAACTATGTCTTGCATTATAACAATATCCAGCATTATTGAAAGGATATAGTGATGCAAATTGGATCACCGGGATCAAATGAAGTAAAATCCATGAGTGGATATGTATTTACTCTTGGTGGAGGAGTACTCTCTTGGAAATCTTCCAAAAAGACATGTATCGCTAGCTCTACAATGATCTCTGAGCTAGGTGCTCTAGATAAGGCCGGCGAATAAGTTGAAAGACTCCGGAATTTGTTGATAGACCTTTTCAAAAGATTGTGACTTTTCCAAAGGTTTGTGACCTTTCTAGCAAGGCACAATAAGAACCTTTTCACACTACCCTTTGTTTTCTATAAATTGAGGGATTTCCTCTCATTTTAGGAGAACTAATTTTAACTAGTATTCTAAGTGTACTTTACTGTCGTTGAGTGGTTCGTTGACACGTAATTTTAGGTTTTGATACACCGGTGAGTAAGATCGTTGTATCCTGGGAGGTTATATTCCATCAACCTCGGGTACTTGAGGGTAACAATTTCCTTAAGGGGACACTGTGCATTCAGTCGACTCGATTTTCTTCTTTAAGAAAAATATTTCGTATATTGTTTCTAATATGTTTCTAATTCTATTTGTTTCTACTAGTTTTAATTTTCTAGTTTTGAAAATGTTATTTAAACTTTGTTGTTTCTTACTAAGTTCATCAAAGTTTTGTTCTAAGTATCTTAAGAATACAAGATGAACTACAAACATCCTCTATAGGCAGATACAGAGATGGAAAAAATCCATGCATGATATCACAAATTCACTTTGTTCTCCGCATACCTGAATTGGCAGTATTACATTAATAAGCCATGGAATATATAATGTCAACAACAAATGAAAACTTCCAAATTAATTTAGCTTAGAAAACAGAAGGAGAATGGGCATATTGAACAAGCACAAAGAGAATAGCCGAAAAGATAAACAACTTTTTTCTGAGTCCTCATTGCCTTCAAAATTAACAACACATTTTTGCACTAAAACCATATCTCCACAATCACAATAATTTGAGATAAATATCAAATACTAATTAGTAGCCATGAAGTTTAGACAGAAACTTCTAATTTTATAGACTGCAAAGGCCAAAGCAGTCATCTTCCTCTATTACACTTTAGTGTGTCATTCCCTATAACACTAATGTGATGCTACAAAAGCTTTCTATAAATATCAGTGTTACCTTTCTCAAAAAAAAGTGTTTAATATGTTTTTTTAATTCCACACCCTTGGGTGCCCTTGGAATATACATTTTCAAATTCGACTCATCCCTATTATGGCTCCTATTTGTGTAAACTCAATTTCTAAATTAGCGATGTAGGTATTAAATACTTAAATGCAAGACCACTCCATTAAAATAAGTAATTCATGTACAACTATTTTTAAATTATTAATGACTGCATGTACCCAAGGGTTTGGCCTCGTGGTCAATGAAGTGGTTGAAAACTATGAGGTTTCAAGTTGAAAACTCAGCAAAGACAAAAGACACTAAGTGATTATTCTCATTTTTCCTATCCTTGGTAAACAAAGTTACGAGGTACTTATTTCATGTGGATTGTGGGAGGTGGCAGGTATCTCGTGAAATTAGTCGAGGTGCACAAAAGTTAACACATATTATTATCTTTGCATAACTAATATCTACATTTATAGTGGTGCGCATTTGTCACCCTCATTTAATGTATTCAATGTACTCATATTTTGTAAATATGTTACGAGATTACCATAAATCCCAACTAACAGTATCTCGTATTTATTGCATTGCAGTTGCATGGTAATAAAGTCGAGTGGAATTAAAAGATAAATGAAAAATAGCACTTCTTTGATTACATGACATATATAATGTTTTTTAAATAGGTAATTTTGTAATATATCAAAAAAAAGTAACAGGTTGTACTAAAACCATATATACAAATGTCTCCCTTTCTACTTTTTTTCAGTCTATATTAAGTCTAAAGATCAATTCTAGATGCAGTGTCTTTAGAGAATAGTTGATTACACCAAAAATATAAAAATAGAATGCAGTTTAAATCTACATTTATTTAGATATAGTAGGTATTTTTCCCCAAAATAAATGAACCAGTAAGGTAAAAGCGACGACGTATATAAATACCTTTGTAATCAGACCAAAGGCGTTGGCGCAATTTGGAGCACTTGCTAGTTGCTGCAAAGGAGTTGGAATAAATCTGAAACACAAAATGAAGAAATTTGTGCTAATTAGTGTCTCTTCTAAGCATGTCTGTGGACTATGGACCGGTGGACGGTAGGAATTAGCTAGCCGAGGTAGATGAACAGGTCCCTGGAGCGGCGTTTTCCGTTATGGCGTAATTAATTGGAAAGTTATTTTCTAGGTGTTTTTTCGTTTCGTTTTATCTCAAGAAAGAGAAAAGAAAAAATTGTATGAAATAACAAACTATTAATTCAAATTAAATGTTATAATCATAGTTTATTTTATTTGTAATTTGCAGCAAACTTCCCATTTTTTTGCTATCTGGTTAGATATACAATTAGCCATTTTTAGTATACAATTATCCATTCGGTATACAAATGTATGAAATTTGTTTCTGTTTGTATAAAGTGAGACTAAAAAGTATATACAAATACAAATACATATATTTTCATCTTATACACTTAAAATTATACAAATACAGTTCTTATTATACAAATTCCAATGTATAAATGAATTTATACAAAACTGAATAATTTGTATAAAATTGGATTTATCTAGCGAATTATACAGATCAAAAGATCCATAGCAAACATAAATTTTGCTATGGAGTGCAATTATGCAAACTATAGCTATAACATATAAATATGATTTTTATGTTTGCTATATGTGAAGGTTGCTCAAGAAAAAATGACATGGATTTGGAATTGGCCCATTGTTTGACCTAAAAAACAATGTATATGGGCCATAAAAATCAAAATAATTACATGTTCATATTCTATTCCAAAGTAAATAAAAAATACTCATTCACTTAGAAGAGTTAAAGCCCCACCCCCATTCATTAAGGCTGATAACTTTTACAGCCCATTCCCCCATTCATTAAGGCTGATAACTTTCACTTAACTTATGCGAAATTAGTATCATATATTGTATTGGTATCATTAAGGCTGATAATTTCACTTAACTGATTATATATCAATATATAAATTCACTTCTAAATAATAAAAGTGTGTAATTTTTCCACGTCAGCTTTAAGGGGTAAATAAATTCACTTTTGAATAGTAAAGGTGCGTAATAGGTCAACATGATAGTTGAAGAGTGTAAGTGACTTTTCGATACATGTTCAAGGTAGAATTTATGTCTTTTCTCAAAAAATTACTCATTAGTCAATGATATTATAAGAGTATATGTATATTTTTTTTATTTAATGGTTGTGGCATAGAAACTTTTTATTAAAAAGAATAAGATTCAGCCCAACAGAGGAGGCTTAATCCAAAGAAAATACCGCCAAAAAAAATATAAAAAATTAAAATGCATCAAAGACAAATGGACAAAAACTCATCCATCAGCAAAAAAGGAATCTTCAACAAGTATTCCATAAGTTCATCTTCTCCCTTCATTATCGATCGAAACTCCAAGAATGTCGATTCAGTCCCATGAATGGAGACACAATCCAAGCACTTCCCCCAATGGACGACCTTCAATTTCCGAATCCAACAAGCATGCAGGTAATTTGAGATCTGATTCTTCAAGATTGATCCAATTCATACACCTATTATCTAATTTTGAGTTGCTATTCCGCATAAATCTCATTTAAACAATGCAGATTAGAACTTTATAAAATAGCAGTAAAGTATTTGAGCCTCTTCTCCATTTTGACCATAGTAATAATAACTTTTCAAAGGCTCAATGGGTTGAATCCCAATGGGATTAATACCACCATTAGAGTCTCTAATTAGTTAATACTACCACTATGAATAGGAAAATTTATATGCAACATCCCTTCATTGATTTTTGCAGATTCTAAAGAAGCTAATACTTTGATTTGGTACAGATGGTTACCCCAAGCTCTCACTAGGTGTAAGTACACAAATCTATTTAATTTACTTCAAGGATTAGCTTAACTATACCCTGCATAACCAGAAAAGGTCTTGAATTTTGAGAATATTGTTATTTGTATTCTTGTATTTGTCTCCTTATTTATGGTGTGCCTTGCTTATCTAGATTGAGTAGCTTTCTTCCCTCGCTAGGTATATCCTGAAAATAATTAATTTGAAAATTACCTGCAAAAGAGAAAACTAGATTAGTAAAAAAATCAGCAAGAGTATTTCCTTCCCGAAAGGAAAGCTTTACTCTTGCTGAAACCACCCCTCTCAACCTTCTGATGTCATTAACTTCGATTGCTACACTCCATGGTACATCCCATTCACCCTCTAAGATATGAACCATTGTTAAAGAGTTCGTCTCAAGAATAACATGTTTAATACCATGTTCACTACAATAAATTAGACTCTCCCTTATAGCTATAGCTTCTGCTACCATATTTGTCATGTCTGGAAGTTTGAAACCTTTAGCAACTATCAAATTACCATCATGATCCCTAATACAAAATGCCGCTAAACTAGGTCCAGGATTACCTTTAGATGCTCCATCCGTGTTACATTTCAACAGATTATTAGGAGGGGGTTCCCATTTTACAAATCTATACTCAAAATTAAGTCTATAATGCTCCATTTCAGCTATTAAATGGGGCCATAAATTGCTGCTACAGTTCACATTAAATCTAGAATGAATAAATTTTAAAATTGTATCCGTTATGCCCCAAATAACTCTAGCTTCTGAAAATACACCTCCATGCAAGATAATGTTCCTCCTTTTCCACAAAAACCATAGAATGATGTTAGGGATAGCCTAACACACCAATTTCACTCTATAATTTCCTTTTACATCCCACCACAACCTTATAGATTGTTTAAGATTCAACATAGGATCCAAAATTCTTGATGCAGATCTAAAGTAATTCCATATTATTATAGCAACTTCATCATCAAGAAAGAGATGCTCTACAATATCTTCTATTGGATTAGCACAACATCTATACTCTTTTGAAATATTTGAATTCCATCTTTGCATTAGACATGCCACATGAATCTTTCTAAACCAAATTCTCCAAACCAGGAATGAGATTTTGAAAGGAATTTCTTTTATCCACAACTCTATCAAGTCTTCATTTATTTCT
The DNA here is from genome assembly GCA_029007595.1 of Solanum commersonii. NCBI lineage: Eukaryota > Viridiplantae > Streptophyta > Magnoliopsida > Solanales > Solanaceae > Solanum > Solanum commersonii. Next base: position 263,942 of record JAJTWQ010000293.1, read on the forward strand.
TTCTTGTGCCTTAAAAGTCCCCATGCCGATTTAACTTTGAAAATACCTTTACTGGTTTCTATCCACCACACTTTGTCAATATGATTACTAAGATAAGCATAATTTAAATTGGCTTGAACATGATCCACTACATATTCAGGAACAAAATCTCACATTAAAGCATAATCCCATCACCCCTACTTCAAAAAATCCACAGTATCTTTCATTGGATAGCATGTGTGCACATCTGATTCATGAAGATGTAAAGGACCCAACTCGGACCAATTATCATACCATAAAGTAGGGTTGCCTCCTCTAGGTTCCCACCACATGTGTTTTTCGAGTATGTCCCTATTTTCCAGCATATGCTTCCACATTTGGGATCTTCCTTTTGATTGAATATGTGTTGAAATTTTCTTTCTACAATACTTAATCCACATGAAATTAGACCACATTGTATTGTGAGTTCTAAACTTCCACCAAAGCTTTGCACACATAGCTTTTGATGCATCAAACATGGACCTGAATCCTAGGCCCCCTTCACTTTTAGGAACACACACATCCACCCATTTTGACCAGTGTTTACTTTTGCTATATTTCTTATTACTCCAAAAGAATTTTGCAAAGATTCTATGAATTTCTTTTATTACACACATTAGGGGAGTAATAGTAGAAAGTACATACATGGGAATGCTTTGCAGAACAGTTGTAAGGAGGACTTCCTTACCACCATGTGACAACATTATACTTTTCCAACTCTGTAATCTTCCTTTAATTTTGTCAAATAATTCAAAATAATGCTCCTTTATCTTACTAGTATGAGTAATAGGACACCCTAAGTATTTCATAGGAAAATACCCTCTTACCATCCATGTGATTTGCGCCATTTGATTAGCAGTGGTTGCTGTTGTATTCTGGTGAAGGTAATAAGAGCTCTTGTCCTTGTTAATCTTCTGACCTGATTATTGCTCATAATCATGCAGAATCAACATAATTTTCTCCAAAGAATAGCCATTAGAAGAAGGAAAAATAATTATGTCATCAACAAATGCTAAGTGATTAAGATTGGCACTCCACTTTGGCATCCCATAACCCACATAATGAGGATCTTCAAAGAGTGCATTAAGTGCTCTGGGAAGAACCTCAACCGAGATGATAAACAGAGTTGGAGATATGGGATCCCTTTGTTTAACAACCCTGGTAAAATGAAAAAATCCAGAGTAGTAATTGTTAGCAAGGAGTCTCCAAATTAAATCCACCACCCTTTTAGAGAATCCCATCTTTTTTAGTACTTTCTTAATAAAGAACCAAGAAATCCTATCATACGCCTTTGACATATCTAGCTTAATGATCACATTTTAGGGTTTGCCCCTCTTAGTAATACCTGTAACAATCTCCCGTGCCAGTAGTATATTTTCAACAATACTTTTGCCCTTAACAAAACCCGACTGATTAAGAGAAATTAACTTTGGAAGAAACTTTTCCAGCCTATCATGAATTATCCTGGAGAGGATCTTATTAAATAAGTTACTCAAACTAATAGGTCTCATATCTGGAAAGGATTGAATAATATCCTCTTTGGGTATGAGTATCAAATTAGTGTGAGTAATAGACTTATGTACAGAACTTCCTGCATAAAATTTATGCACCATTCTACAAATCTCTTTACCAATAATGTCCCAGCACACTTGATAAAATTTACCTATAAGTCCATTTGGCCCACTTGCACTATCACCATTAAGCTTAAATACTGCACTCTTCACTTCTTCATCATTTGGAATTGACCTAATTCAACATTTTCCTCATCAGTGATTAATTCTGGAATGTGGTTTAGTAATGCAATTGTCACGACCCGAGCTTACACCTCAGATGTATCACGGTGTACAAGACTCCGAAAAGCCTCATAGCATTCCTAACATAGAAGCATAGGAAAATAGTGCGGAATTTAAAATTTTTCTTTAAAACAATGAAATCGAAGTCATTTTCATAAAAGCAAGCGAAAGTCTTTTTCTATACTTTGTCTCAAACCTTCTACAACACTTTGAATAAAACTTTGGGACATAGCCCATACAAAAACTCTAAACATAAAATAAAAGACATTAAGGGAAAAGTGGGTTTGTCCTCGAAACTATGAGGACTCATCGTATCTTCAACTCCTTGCTCCTTAGAAACCTATCTTCCAAGAATAGAACATCAAATCTCCAAACCCTACACTTTTGTAGAAATGTAGAAATATGGGTTAGAACACAAAAATGTACCAAGTATGATAGCCATGCAAAAACCATGCTTAAAAAGGACATTTTGGTTAAAAACCATGCTATATACCAATTTTGAGAAAACATCATGAACTTTAGTATAAAAGGCATAAGATACAATCACATTGAACATATAAGTCATTTCATCACATTAGAACCTTGACCTAAAGTAACTCTAAGCTATACTTGCGCAATGTAAGAATAACATCCCTTAATACTATTCCTACTAAGCACCACTTTGAGGCCACCTTAGATGAACTTACCATTCTTCCTTGCTCATTCACTTTAGTCAATACTCACACATACTTTTCATAAGTCATGAAAAGGAAAATAACTCATAATACAATCCAAGTAAGAATGCATCATTACATTAAGCATTTAAGACATCATTCTCATTTGCATCATTAAGAGCACTTTTCATTCATTAGACATTAAGACATTGGAGAATCACACCATAGCCCTCTCAAAGACTACTCGTGCAATGCATGAATGTCATCCCATACTACCACCCACACTTCATAGAACTTCTCAAGCAACCATAGTACGTATCTGACATGATGGGACTAAGCATTAACCGACATAGACCATGTGAGCTTAATATGGAATCTGGTGTCATAACCCCACACCGTAAAAAGGTGGTCTACTTGACTAAGGTAGGACCGGTAACATTTTGTCTTAGGTGGATCCACTAGCTAATGACCTATGTGGTCACATAGTTATCGGATAAGGAAGATGTTCCGTGAAACCCAAGCCTAACGTTGGGAGAGCTTCCATCTTACCACATCCACTTGGTGCTTAGCCTCCATTCCCATAGAGTAGTTCATTCACATTAACATTATTGTACTTGAGAGGAATGACATTGGTCTATCGACCCAAGGTACATTATTACACATGAAAGGAATGCCATAAGCCTATCGATTCATGGTACATTATTAAGATAGCTCATTCAATACTCATGAAAGGAACACCATAAGCTTATCGATTCAAGATTCATCATTGCATTAGTTCATTGACTCTTTAGGAAAGGAATGCCATAAGCCTATTGATTCAAGAGTCATGATTACATTAGTTCATTGGCTCATTATGAAAAGAATGTCATAACCCTATCGAATCAAGACATAGCCTTAGAACACATTCATTAGTCATTTATGAAAGGAATGTCATTGGCCTATCGATTCATGTTCATTAAGTGAAGATACATTAGTTACACAAGAAGAGGATGTCTAAGCCTACCAATTCAAGGTACATCATTCAACATTGCTTTCATTGACACAAGAAGAGGATGTCTAATCCTACCAATTCAAGGTACTTCAATCAAGATCACATTCATCTATACAAGAAAATGATGCGCTAAGCCTACCAATTCAAGATGTGACATTACATTGTAGAAACCCTCCACATTCTAACACCATCATTCATAACTGTTAATTGAGAATAAGCTTTCAATAATAGCACAATTGCATTCTAAACATGATCACCTTACTTTCGTAAACATAGAAACCTTGCCTTTCAATAAAGCACATGCATAATTCTCATAGTCATGTATAGGTTCTTCATTCATTGCCCTTCAAGAACCTTAGGTCACAATTCATGATTCATATCTTGCATCACTATTCTATAAATGGATATTCACATATTTTAATTAGATTAACTACGACATGCATAAGTTCATCACAATCCACCCACATCAATCATCACCCACACTTTGAGATCCAATTTGACAAAATAGGGAAATTCATAAATTCATAGGTAATTCATCATAAAAACAATAGTGATTCATCAAATTGATCGTAATATAAGACAATAAAGACTTTGAAATGGTTTTGGAATGAATCCATGCTATAGATTGAAAACCATAGGTTTTGGAGAATTTCAACTTTGAGAAATAGAGTTTTGAAGGGGATCCTTAGGTGGAACGTAACCAATGATGAAGACTACCATGCCTTCAGGCAAACTCCACGAATTGGAAGAGAAAGGATTAAACCTTGAGCTCCAAACCTTGACTCCTTCTTCTCCAATGGTGGTTTCTGGAGAGAATTATTTGGAGAGGGGTGGTGTCATGACCCAAACCATCGTGATTGGCACCTACACTAACCCTGTGGTAGGAGAACCACTACTACAACCCAAACCAAGCAACTAAACCAAAAACTAAAGCATTAAGGATACAAAATAGGTAGATATCTAAAAATGGAAGTTCCCATAAACTTCCAAAAGATCTCACAACGATCTAAACAAGCGGAAGAAATAACCTTTAACCTAAAAATCAATGTACCAAAACATCTAAAGTTCAACAAGTCTAAACAAGAAGGGATACAACCCCACACCAATGAACTAATAACTAACTAGAAAGTCTAAGTCCGAAATGGTGGACATAGACGAAAGAGAACTCATTTCAGCCCGAAAGCACTGACTCACCCTTCAATTCGAAGCAATCACTGATCTTCTAGACGAGGCCTATCAATAGCCACCTGAAGATGCCATGTACTCAACAAAGAAAGAGCAAGTGCAGTATCAGTACACGACCATAGTGTACTGGTAGGATCAGGTGGCTATCGCACTAAGTGATACATAAGTAAATCAATACAACAATATAATCACATGTATATATCGAACATATGTAATATTATCAACATTTACGAAGAACGAGCAGCTTCAGATTTCTCAAGACACAAAATTATGACAAGTCATTGGTCCTCTCATGGAACAGAAACCTAAATAGTTAGCATACCAGAACGTGGTACTCGATCCTATGTTTATGCTGAGACCTGGCAACCAATCCCATAATTATCCCGAAACATTGTAACCGATCCAAGTTAGTATATGACGAAACGTGGCAACCGATCCTTACAACACACCACAATCACAATCACAAGTATATTCTCAAGTTCATACAACCAAGTCATGATTTATGGCATTCATTGTTCATCTATCTCATTTACAACAAGTATGATCAATAATGCATCATTCACATACATACATGTATCATAATGAAGCAAGAACAGACATACATCACACAATCATATAATCACAACCATCGCCTACCTCAAAACAAGCTTGAAACCCTAAGAAACTTGATCCTTCCCTTTCTGGATTCGTTCCTGTTGTTTTTGTTCTACAAACAATCATAATAATATGGGAATCAATAAGCAATCACTAATTACTTGAATTACTAACAATTCTAACAACTATAGATTATACCCATGATCCTAAGTATCCAAAATAGGGTTGTTTCCACCATGGATTCTAGATCAAAACCATCCCCCATCAATAATTACCCATTAGATTATGTTTTATAGATCAAAAAATGGATTCAGGGAGTTAAAATCTTACCTTTAGCCTCAAGAATAGTGGAAAACTGTCAAGAGTCTCCTGGGTTCATTCCTTAGCTCTAAAAACAAAAAAGTGCTGAATAAAGACGTTTAGGGTTTATTTATGACCTTAAGTCACATCAGACCCGCCACAATGATCCTTACCCCTTCACAGCGGCCCCACCCTGGTGACTGAAATCTCGCCCCAGCGGCTTGCATGGAACCAGTGAGCAATTTAAATAATTCCAAGACTCCTATTTTACAACACACCTTTAACCAACAACACTCTAAAAATACCGTTCACACTAAGATTGATTCTGGGAGTTCTACTCTAAACTCCCACCCGAATTCAAATACATAAAGTCATACGGATTTCCCTAGTCTTAAATTACTCTGATTTTGCCCAAATCGGGACTAGGTTGAGAAATTCCAAGTTACTATAAAAAAGTTTTTTGGCCCAAATTTTTTCCTTGTTGGCTTTTCTATAATGACGAAACCCGGTCATTACAATAGATACCAATTTACCTATAACACCTTGAAAAGTAGACCCAGAAAAAAATCGCACAAATACATCTGAAGCATTGAACCATGGTAGGTTTCATGGACCAAGATAGGGTCCATGTTCCGTAGACCGCCCCGTGGTCTTGACTTAGAAGTCACCAGGACCAGACATCAAACCACAAGCACCTTCACGTTCTGTGGTGTCACCCGTAGAGTCGATGCAGTGAACCTCCCTAGCCAATCCCATTGACCCCCACGCCTAAGTGAGGACCACGAGGACCTTTATGGTCCGTGGTCCTTCACATGGCCCATGGGGGTGTCTGTGGAGCCTTACCACTAAGCACCCTAGCCAGTCCCTCCAGACCATAGCCTAAGCGGAGACCACAGACAGTTTCACGGTCTGTGGTCCTTTACACCAGCCATGGTAGGGCTTGTGGACTCAGACCCTCAGCTAGTAGTCACCAAGTCCAGACCACGACCTACTTCATGGTCCGTGGTCCCTTTCACTGTCCATCAAGGTGGCTGTGGTCAGCCCCTCTGTAATTTAAGTTAGGGTTATTTCAATCTTTTCCATATTCATTGGAAACCTAAACTGCGTTGCTTTAACCCTAAATTTCGTTGTTTTAGTTTGTTTAAGCCTAGAAACATAACTAGAACTTACCCAAGTCAGTTCTTTAATCAAAACTTAGAAAATTAGAAGTGAAAGGAGAGAAAGAGGTGACCAACACTAAGTTTAAGAACCCAACAAATTTCCTCCAGTTCCAGCCCTGAAATCAAAAGATTTTGCCATGGAATTCGTTACTAGGTATGTGGGAATTCACTAGTGGGTTCCTTTCACCCATTAGGTCCTTAGTTTTTCAGTTAGTTTCTGGATTCCCTTATTATGACTAGACCTAGGGTTTCTTGAATTGTAGCATTATTGGGTTCTTAGTTGTTAGAATGATCCAAATCAGATTAGTATGTTAATATTCAGTCTATTACATAAATTTGAGAACCCTAGCTATGTAGTTCTTCAGTTCTTGAATTACACATGCTAGGCTAGATATTTCAGTTATTTCAGATATACATGCCTCCGTTTGAAATGTTTCAGTATCAGTTATTTATGAGCAATCTCAATTTACATGTCATTTTGAGCTATCCAATATATCACAGTAATTCAGTCATAGTGTGTTAATCACCTAATCCATTGGGAGTAGCATAATATTGAGTTGGACTAGGGTTCAACGTACCCAAATAGTCCTAGATCTACTAGCCACGTAGGTTGTAAGTCCCCTCTGTGGGCATCATTTTAGTGATCATGCTAGCATGTCACTACACCTTTGGCCTAGTGTATTTGGTCCTCTCGATTGGGCGTATACATCGAAATCCACATTTAGCTCATGTGGTTTTATTATCGGTTATTAGTGGCTCCCACAGTTTAGTCAGACTCTATTGCATTGACCATTTTAGTACAGTCTGTATTCAGTCTCACCATGTTATACAATGGTTATTGTATTTAGCTAGATCAGTCTTCAGTATCTATATCATGTTCAGATTATGCACTTGCTTTATTGCTTGTTAAGTTATGTGATTATTTTAGCTTTATTCTATCCTACGTGCGCTGTACCTTTCAAGTACTGATGCATATATTGCGCTACATCTTCTCGTGATGTAGGTTTAGGTCCGCAATAGTCAGAATACACTTAGATCGGTTCTTGATCTCTAGTTTAGCTGTATCAATGGTGAATCCTCATTCTTCGAGGACAATAGTCATGATATCTTTTTTTAGTAGTTTAGTCTATTGGTTTTACTTTTTCTATATTTAGTTGGGGCATGTCCAGACATTTCTAGTCAATTAGAGGCTATTTTCAAACAAAGTGATCTAGGTCTCGTGTTCGCGTCTTGGCGATAGCTCGGAGCATGAAAAATTTGGTATCAGAGCACTAGATTTAAGAGTCCTAGGATGTCTGAAAAGCCGCACTAAGTAGAGTCCTTTTCATTGGTGTGAAGTGCACTACATCTAATAAGAGGGAGGGTACGAAGTGTTTTAGGAAAAATCTTTATTTTCTTGTTACTCTTAAAGTGCGTAAGGTATGATCTAATTCCATTCTAACTTGACATTCCACGTTTCATTGTGATCATGCCTCTTCGTAGAGCTAACGCCAGAAATGCGAATGCCAGGAACGCAAACACATCTCCTCCTGTCCTAGATCATGAAGTCTTGAATGAAGAGTTCAGGAAAGCCATTCAGATGTTGGTTCAGTGTGTGGCAACTAGAATAACTAGCAGGCTCCAGTTCTAGAAAATGCTAATGTTGGGTCAGCAATAACCAAAATACGAGACTTTGTTATGATGACTTTGTCAGAGTTCTTTGGATCGCAGGTTGGAGAAGATCCCCAAAATTTCATTGATGAGGTCAAGAAGATCTTTGAAGTGATGAAGATAACTGTGAATGATTGGGTTGAGTTAGCATCTTACCAACTTAAAGATGTAGCTCATATGTGGTATACTCAGTGGAAGGAGAACAGGGGTACAAATACAACTCCTATCTCTTGGGATTGCTTTAGTGAGCCCTTTCTAGACAGGTTTTTGCCAAGAGAGCTAAGGGAGACAAAAGCTCAAGAATTTATGAAGTTAAGGCAAGGTAGCATAATAGTCCAAGATTATGGGCTCAAGTTTGCCCAACTCTCTAGGTATGCTCCTCACATCGTTGTTTATTCCAGGGTCCAAATGAACATGTTTCTTTATGGAGTGTCAGACTTTATGAAAATAGAATGTAGGAATGCTATGTTGCTGGGAGATATGAGCCTCTATAGGCTTATGACTCATGCTCAGCAGGTTGAGGGTGATAATATTAAGGTACAGGCCAAGAAGAACAAGAAGGGTAGGACTGGAAACTATGAGTATTCTCAACAGAATTTGGGTGGTGGAAATCGCTCGCAAGGGCAGCATAAATTTTCAATCGTAGCACCTTCACCAGCTAGTTTTCCATTCTCCAGGTTCCGTAATGATAAAAAAAAGTAGGGCATCATGCTCTAGGTCTCAGCGGAGTGGTGTTACAAGTACCAAAACATACCAAACTTGCCCTAAGTGTGGTACGAACCATCCAGGCGGGTGCCTTGAAGAAAATGAATGATGCTTTGCATGTGGTCAATCTGGTCACAGGTTGAGCGATTGTTTTTCTATGTAAGGTCAGGAGGCAAAGCTAATCTAGCCTAGTCTACAACTTCAGTAGCACGAGAAGGTCGCCCGACTCAGCAGGGTAACACTTCTGGTACAGGTGGCGGACAACGCCAAAACAGTCTCTATGCTCTTCAGGCTCGCCAGGATCAAGAAGATTCTCCTGATGTAGTCACTGGTACATTACGAGTCATTGATCTTGATGTTTATGCTATTTTAGATCCAAGGTCTACTCTTTTCTTTGTAACTCATTATATAGCAGTTAAGTTTGATGTTAGTCCAGAAGCTCTCTCAGAACCTTTCTCAGTCTCTAGTCCAGTTGGTGACCCAGTCATAGCTAGATGGGTATATAGAAATTACCCTATCACAGTCTCTTAGAAATTCACCTCATCATATCTTGTAGAGTTAGAAACAATAGACTTCGATGTCATTCTAGGCATGGACTGGTTACATTCCTGTTATGCCTCAATTGATTGTAGAGCTCGGATTGTTCATTTTTAGTTTCCAGACGAACCAATCTTAGAATGGAAGGGTAGTAGCTTAGCGCCAATGGGTCGATTCATTTCTTACCTTAAGGCCAAAAATATGATCTCTAAGGGTTATCTCTATCATCTAGTTTGGGTTAAGGATTCAAGCTTTGAAACCCAAACTCTTGAGTCAGTTCTAGTGGTTAATGAGTTTCCAAAAGTATTTCTAGAAGATCTTCCCGGAGTTCCTCCCGATAGGGAAATCGACTTTGTAATTGATCTCCTTCTAGATACCCAGCCTATTTCTATTCCTCCTTACAGAATGGCTCCAGTCGATCTTAAGGAATTGAAGGAGCAGTTGAAAAGCCTTCTAGACAAGGGCTTCACCATATTTAGTATTTAGCCATGGGGTGCACCAGTGTTGTTCGTAAAGAAAAAAAATGGTTCTCTCAGAATGTGCATTGACTATAGGCAGTTTAACAAGGTTACAATCAAGAATAAGTATCCCATACCCAGGATTGATGACTTGTTTGACCAACTTCAGGGTGCTAGTCATTTCTCAAAGATAGACCTCAGATCGGGTTATCATCACCTTAAAGTTAGAGATAGTGACATTTCGAAGACAACCTTCAGGACATAGTATGGTTAATATGAATTTGTAGTTATGTCATTTGGACTAACCAATGCTCCTGCAGCTTTCATGGACTTGATGAACAGAGTGTTCAAGAAGTACTTGGACTTGTTCAGTATCTTCTTTATTGATGATATCCTCATTTACTCTAGAAATAAGGAAGACCATGCGAGTCATTTGAGAGTTGTTCTGCAGACTCTCAAAGATCGCCAGTTATTCGCCAAATTTAACAAGTGCGAGTTTTGGTTACAGTCGGTTACTTTTCTTAGGCATATAGTGTCTAGTGAAGGGAATCGAGTAGATTTCCAGAAACTAGAGGTAGTTAAACAATGGCCCAAACCAACCCCTCCCACCAATATTAGAAGTTTCTTGGGTCTAGTATGTTATTACAGAAGGTTAGTGGAAGGATTTTCAGCCATAGTCTCACCATTGACTAGGTCGACTTAGAAGATGGTCAAGTTTCAGTGGTCAGATGATAATAAGAAGAGTTTAAGAAAATGGAAAACTAGGTTAACTACAACTCCTGTTTTGACTCTTCTAGAGGGTTTAGGCGGTTATGTGATTTATTGTGTTGCATCCAGAGTCGGCCTAGGTTGTGTGCTGATGTAGCGAGGTAAGGTTATAGCTTATGCTTCCAGACAACTTAAGGTGCATAAGAAGAATTATCCAAATCATGACCTCGAGGTTGCAGCGGTGGTGTTTGCACTCAAGATTTGGAGGCACTACTTGTATGATGTTCATGTAAATGTGTTTACAGACCATAAGAGCCTTCAGTATGTGTGCACTTAGAAATAGTTGAATCTTCGCCAGAGAAGATGGCTTGAGTTCTTCAAGGATTATGACATGAGTGTGCATTACCATCCTGGTAAGGCAAATGTAGTAGCAGATGCCCTTAGCAAGCTATTTATGGGTTGTGTAGCACATGTTAAGGAAGAAAGAAAGGAGCTAGCAAAGGATTTTCACAAACTTGCTCGCTTAGGAGTTCGTCTTATGAGCAAATCAGATGGTGGCGGAATGGATAGAATATTTGGTGAAATGCTATGAAAAGAAATATAGGAGATTTTGTGGCTAAGTGCCCTAATTTCAAGCAAGTCAAGGTAGAAAATCAGAAACCAGGAGGTATGACTCAAGATATTGACATTCCTACTTAGAAGTGGGATGTAATCAACATGGACTTCATCATAGGTTTACCTCGTACTCGCAGACAACATGACTTCATTAAGGTGATAGTTGACATATTTACTATGTCTTCTTGCTTTTTGGCGATTAAGACTACATATTTGGTGGAGGACTACGCCAAGATTTATATTAATGATATTGTAAGATTGCATGGGGTTCCTTTGTCTATCATCTCTGATAGAGGTCCTTAGGTTACCTCTCATTTTTGGAAGTCATTTCAGAAAAGGTCTTAGTACTGAGTTTAATTTTAGAATAGCAATTCATCCACATATAGATGGTCAGATAGTGCGTACAATTCAGACCTTAGAGGACATGTTGAGAGCTTGTGTGATTGATTTCAAGGGAAATTGGGATGATCACCTTCCTCTTATAGAGTTCGCTTACAACAATAGTTATCATTCTAACATTCAGTTAGACCCTTATGAGGCATTGTATGGCGTAGATGAAGATCTCTTGTTGGTTGGTTTGAAGTAGGTAAAGCAGCCTTGATAGGGCCAGATTCAGTCCTTTATGCTATGGAGAAAGTGCAACTCATTTGAGATAGACTTAAGACAGCCCATACTTGCCAGAAGTCTTATGCAGATGTAAGGAGAAGAGCACTAGAGTTCCAATTTCATAATTGGATTTTCCTAAAAGTGTCACCTATGAAAGGGTGATGAGATGAAAGGAAAGCTCAGTCCCAGATATGTAGGCCCTTAACGGATCTTGAAAATGATTGGTAAAGTGGCTTATGAGCTAGAGTTGCCAGCAGATTTAGCAGCAGTGCATCTAGTCTTTCACATTTCACTATTGAAAAGTGTGTGGGTAATCCAGCATCCATAGTGCCATTAGAGAGTGTGGCTGTAAAAGATAGCCTTTCTTATGAGAATGTACCAGTTAAGATTCTTGATCGTTAGGTTAGAAGATTGAGAAATAAGAAAGTTCATTCAGTCAAGGTTTGGTGGAGGAGTGAGTCCGTAGAGTGAGCTACTTGGGAAGCAGAAGCAACCATGAAAGCCAAGTATCCTCACCTTTTCCTTTCGAAACCATTCCAGCTTGAGATAATAGTTCCTCTTCAGTTTTTCAGGCATTCATACGTGAAATCAGTCTTAGTATCATGTTCCTTCAGTCTGTACTTGCATTTTCAGCGTATATGCATGTTTTTTGTAACTAAGTTCAGTCAGAAATCAGCCTTCAATGTTTAGTGGTAGGGTTGCAACTCATTACTTCCATTTTAGCTAGTTTAGTCTTCATTTGAGGATGAATGATCCCAAGGGGGAGATATTGTAACACCTAAAACAGCAGACCCATAAAAAATTGCAGAAATATACCTAAAGCAGTGAACCACGATAGTGTTCACAGACCGTGATAGGGTCCACGGTCCATAAATCTGCCTATGGTCTTCACTTGGAAGTCACCAGGCCCAGCCATCAGACCATGAGCACCTTCACAATTTATGGTGTTGATGACGGGCCGTGGTGGCGCCCATAGAGTTAAGGCAATGAACCTTCCTAGCCAGACCCTTAGACCCCTACGCCTAAGTGAGGACCACGAGGACCTTCATGGTCCGTGGTCCTTCACATGGCCCGTGGGGGCATCCATGAAGCCTTACCAGTAAGCCCCCTAACCAGTCCCTCCAGACCACAACCCAAGTGGAGACCACATACACTTTCACGATCCGTGGTCCTTCACACAGGCCTTGGTAGGGCTCATGGACTAAGACCCTCAGCTAGTAGTCACCAAGTCCAGACCACAACCGACTTTACAGTCTAGGGTCCCTTTCATGGTCCGTGAAGGTGGCTGTGGTCAGCCTGTCTGCAGTTTAAGTCAGGGTTATTTTGGTATTTTCCTTATTCGTTGGACACCTAAACTGTGTCATTTTAACCCAAAATTTCATGGTTTTAGTCATTTTAATCCAAGAAACATAACAAGAACCTACCCAAGTCAGATTTTTAATCAAAACTTAGAAAATTAGAAGTGGAAGGAGAGAAAGAGGCGACCAACCCTAAGTTCAAGAACGCAACAAGTTTCCTCCAGTTCAAGCCCCGAAATCGAAAGATTTCTCCGTGGAATTTTTCACCATGTATGTGGGATTTCACTAGTGGGTTCCTTTCACCCATTAGGTCCTTAGTTTTCAGTTATTTTCTTGATTCCCTTATTATGACTAGACCTAAGGTTTCTTGAATGTTAGCAGTATTGGGTTCTTAGCTGTTATAATGATCCAAATCAGATTAGTTTGCTAATATTAAGGCTATTGCATGAATTTCAGAACCCTAGCTATGTAGTTCTTTAGTTCTTGAATTACACATGCATGGCCAAGTATTTCAGTTACTTCAGATATACATGCCTCAGTTTGAAAAGTGTCATTATCAGTTATTTATGTCCATTCTCAGTGTGCCTGTCGTTTTGAACTATCTAGTAAATCACAGTAATTTAGTCATAATGTGCTAATCACTTAATCTATTGGGAGTAGCATAATATCGAGTTGGGCTAGGGTCCAACGTACCCAAATAGTCCCAGAACTAATAGCCAGATGTGGTGTAACTCCTCTCTGTGGGCATCATTTTAGTGATCACGCTAGCATGCCTCTACACCTTTGGCTGAGTGTATTGGGTCCTCTCGATGGGGCGCATACATCCGACTCCATATTTAGCTAATGTGGTTTTATTATCGATTATTAGTAGCTCCCACAGTTCAGTCAGACTCTATTGCATTGACCATTTTAGTACAGTTAGTATTCAGTCTTAGCATGTTATACATTGGTCATTGTATTTAGCTAGTGCAGTCTTCACTATATATATCATGTTCAGATTATGCACTTGTTATATGGCTTGTTCAGTTATTTGTTTATTTCAGCTTTATTATATCCTACATGCTTAGTATATTTCAAGTGCTGACGCATATATTGTGCTACATTTTCTCGTGATGTAGGTTTAGGTTCCCAGCAGTCAGATCACGCTTAGATCGGTTCCCAATCTCCAGTTCAATAGTATCCACTGTGAGTCAACATTCTTCGAGGACAATAGTCATGTTATCTTTTCAGTATATTAGTCCTTTAGTTTAAGTTTTGCTAGACTTAGCTGGTGCATGTCCGTGCATTTCTAGTCAGTTAGAGGCTATTTTAAGACATAGTTAGATTGAACTTAGTTATTGCTTTTGGTCTTTCTTTTGTATAAACTCTCAAATTATATATTCAGTTTTAGTATAGGGGTATTTCCCCATCATTTCAATTTTATTTATGATTTAGCTTCCACATAAGTTATTATTATCCCTAGTATGTTCATGTCATGCCAACAAGGTTAGCTTGGTATCACTTGTGATTCTAGGTTTCGTGTCCGCATCTCGAGGGTAGCCGGGGAGTGACATTACCCATCACTCGTCCCCGAGTGACAACTTAGGAAAAACAGGTTAAATAATGGATGAAGTAGTACCTGAATCGACGAAAAATTGGGGATACTTGTCTTGCATGTCCCTTTCGGTCTCCCAAGTAGCTTTCTCAACTGGACGATGCTTCCATTGAACCTTCACGGACTTAATCTCTTTGGTCTTCAACTTGTGCACATCACGATCAAGAATTGCAATCTGTTCCTTCTCATATTGGAGGTCTTTGTCTAAC
The DNA here is from genome assembly GCA_029007595.1 of Solanum commersonii. NCBI lineage: Eukaryota > Viridiplantae > Streptophyta > Magnoliopsida > Solanales > Solanaceae > Solanum > Solanum commersonii. The sequence goes on from JAJTWQ010000293.1 coordinate 279,016, forward strand.
ACAATTGAGTCCCATTTAAAGATGTAATCCCTGTCACCATGATATCTCTTCAACATGGACAAATGAAATACCGGATAAACACCCGATAGATTAGGAGGTAAAGCCAATCTATACACTACCAGTCCTACACATTCAAGAACCTCAAAAGGATCAATATATCGCGAACATAGCTTACCTTTCTTTCAATATCTCATCACCCCTTTCATGGGTGATACCTTAAGAAGAACATTCTCACCGGTTTGAAACTCCATGTCTCTTACTTTATGATCTGCACACTTGTTTTGTCTACTCTGGGATGCTAAAAGCTTAGCTTGAATACTCCTCACCTTATTTGAGAGTCCTTCACTAAATCAACCCCAAAGGTTTCACATCTTCAACCTCGAACCAACATATGGGTGATCTACATCCCCTCCCATAGAGTGCCTCAAATGGTACCATATCAATGCTGGAGTGATAACTATTATTATAAGAGAACTCACATAAAGGTATGAATTTATCGTAACGCCCTCCAAAATCAATCACACATGCCCTCAACATGTCTTCTAACACTTGAATAGTCCTCTCTTACTGTCCGGTTGTCTGTGGATGGAAGGTTGTACTGAAAGTGAGTTGTGTGCCAAATTCATCATGTAATTTCCTCCAAAACTTGGATGTGAATTGGGTACCACGGTCTGAGATGATAGAGAGGGGCAGCCCATGCAACCTTACTATATCTTTCAGATACACCTTAGCCAATTGTTCAGCATTATTATCTATTTTTATCGAAATAAAATGGGCTGACTTAGTCAATCTATCAACCACTACCCAAATAGAATCAAATTTCCCCAATGTCTCGGGAAGACCAACCACAAAATCCATGGCTATCATTTCCTACTTCCATTCTGGAATTGTCATTCTTTGAAGCAAACCTACTGGCCTTTGGTGTTCATACTTCACTTGTTGACAATTCTAACACTTAGCGACAAACTCCGTTAATCCTTCTTCATGCTCGACCACCAATAAATTCGCTTCAAATCTCGATGCATCTTAGTCACACCTGGATGAATAAAATATCGTGATCTAAGCGAATTTGCCAACAACTTGTTAATTAAATCATCAACTCGAGGAACACAAATCCTCCTTTTAAAATTGAGCACACCTTTCACATCAAGAGTGGTCTTTTGGGCCTTCCCATATGCAGTCTTCTTTCTAAGTTCCTCCAAATTTTCATCTTCAAATTGTTTGGCCTTGATCTCCTCAATGAATGTGGCCCGCACTTCAATGCTAGCTAACACCCCACCTCTTTTCTGAGATGCCCAACTACATGAACTTAGATTCTAAGGTCTGAATTTCCTTAGCCAAAGGCCATTTTGATACACTCAAGCAAGCTAAACTACCCAAACTCACTATTTTTCGACTCAAAGCATCTACCACCACATTAGCCTTGCCCAGATGGTATTGAATGGTCACATCATAATCCTTGAGTAACTCCATCGACCTTCGTTATCTCAAATTCAGATCCTTTTGAGTGAAAACGTGCTGTAAACTACAATGATTAGTAAACACCTCACACTTTATCCCATAGAGCTAATGTCACCAGATCATAAGGGCAAACACTATCGCTGCTAACTCCAAATCATGGGTTGGATAATTCCTTTCATGCACCTTCAATTGACGCGATGCATAAGCTATAACATTCTTATCCTGCATCAACACAACACCCAAACTAGAATGTGAATCATCATAATAAACAATAAAATCCTTACCTTCCACCGGTAATGCTTGAATAGGTGCGGTGGTCCAAAGAGTCTTGAGATTTGGGAAGCTCTCCTCACATATTCAGTACATTCAAATGGTAGCTCCCTTTTGGTCAAATTAGTAAAGTGAAGTGAGTGGCAATAGAAGAAAAGTTCTTCACAAATCGACGACAATAGCTAGCGATCCCTACAAAACTCCTAACTTTCGTCACAACACTAGGCTGAACCCAATTCTTAACAACCTCAATCTTTTGAGGATCTACCATTACCCCTGGTTTCGAAATTACATGCCCCAAAAATTCAACAGAAGTTAACCAAAATTCACATTTAAAAAATTTAGCATATAACCTTTGTTTCCCAAGAACACCCAAAACAATGCAAAGATGGTCGGCATGCCCTTCCTTACTTTTCGAATAGACCAAAATATCATCAATATAGACTATGATAAAAGAATCAAGAAATGGCTTGAACACCCCAATCATTAAACTCATAAAAGTTGTAGGCACGTTGGTCAAACCAAAAGACATAACTAGTAACTCGTTGTGCCCATAGTGGGTTCTAAATGCCGTCTTGGCGACATCCTCAGGCCTAATTTTTAACTGATGGTAGCCTGACCAATCTTGGAAAAAACTGATGCACCTTGCAATTGGTCAAAAAGATCATCTATTCAAGCCAAAGGATACTTGTTTGGAATAGTGACCCAATTAAATTGCGGGTAATCTATACACATTCTTATACTGCGATCCTTTTTCTTAACAAGAAAAACTGGAGCACCCCATGGGGAAGCACTAGGACAAATAAATCCCTTATCAAGAAGCAGTTAGATTTGAGCCTTAAGATCTCTCAATTCTTATGGAGCCATGCGATATAGAGGGATAGAAATGAGAGGAGTACCAGGATCTAAATCAATGCAAAAGTCTATATCTCTAGCTGGAGGCATACCAGGCAAGTCATTAGGAAACACTTCTCAAAAGTCTGACACAACAGGAATAGACTCAAAAGATGAAGCCTCAATCTCCACATCCCTAATATGAGCCAAATAAGCCAAACAACCCTGCCCTATCAATTTCCTAGCCTGAATAGAGGATATTATCTTAGCTTGCTTAGGTTTGTACACATCTTCCCACTCTAATTTTTCCCTTTCTGGAATTTCTAAAGTTACAGACTTAGTATTACTTAGGCTTGTTTTGCTTGCTTTATTCCTTTACTGTTCGTTGTATTTCAGGAATGAAACTTTAGACGCATAGAATAACGAATTAGGAAAAAAATAACTATGTTACCAATTTAATTTGTTAGCAAAGTTGTCACTCATTGCAATATTATTAGGAACATACCACTGCAAAAATGAAAGACCCATAAAAGAATTAGGAGAGGTTATACTATAAGCATATATACGCTCTTTTCCTATTTTATAGAGTTATACTACATAGTTGATCATTTTTTCTACTATTTCTTACTTCAAAGAGAAAAAAATGTCATTTATACTTTAAATATACATAGTGTGAGCTTGTTTCCATCATTTTAAATAAATTCTCTTGTACTAATTCATTGCCCTTCATGCTTCATACTCATTTGAAATTCATGAATATGTACAAATCAATCCATTATCATCTGGGCAAAATTTCAACCTACATATATTCATATATATGCATTCGGTATTTATTTTTGCCAACTACATCTTTGAATCATAACCATTTGATAAGAAGGTCAGAGCATCACCAATCGATAGACAACAAATGGCAAGAAGAAGCATAGTTATAGCGATAAGAAGGGTAAAAACACCAATAATGGATAGGCAACAAATGAAAAGAGAAAATGGAGTTGGAGATTCAATGTAACATCCCACCTTAGAAAGAGCAAAATATAGAAAGAACTAATTTTTGAAAGAGCAAAATCTGAAATTTCGCAAGTTATGCATAAGTTATGAGTTTTGGATCAACTTCAAACGACCATAACTTTCAGTGAATGATGAGTTAGGTGGCTTATATGATATCAATGAAAGGTCTATGAATCCTCTTTCCAGTGCCAGCGAGTTTACTAAATTTGGAGCTCGTATGACAGAGATATGCCTATTTGAAGTTAGCATCTCTAATTAAGGAAAGTTACCCGAAAATATGAAGGGTAATTTGGTTTTTTCCTTACCCTATCAGCTTACAACAAATTATGGTAATATTTAGGGTTATAAACTTATTTGGTTCAGTTTTCACAATCCTAATTACAATTAGGGTTTTATATGAGAGTTCAAGATAAGAGAAGAGGAGAAAAGAGTAAAAGGTTCAAGGTATGACTTCCCAAGGACCAACCAAGGGTTCTTGAGGAGGACCCTAAAGTGTAGCCCCCAATGCTGCCCAAAACATCAAAATCTACCATATTTTGGTTACTCACGGATAGGACATACACGGCATAGGTCCCACCACACCTTGTTGGGAGGCTCCGTAGGTCAATACCCCTAGTTAACAAGTCTCTGAACCCACCTACGGACCTGCGGGATGGGGTGACAATGCAACCCATGGTTCGTAGGTGTAGGGGGGTAGGTCTCACCTGCAAAAGCTGTATAGGATCGGCAAAGGCTTAAACATTTTAGGTAATTCCCTTTCATTTAGTTTTAAGTAGGGGTTTTTTAATGTAGTCTTTATACAAATATATAAACTATATTAAGTCATTAAACACCCTATTAACTCATTATATGTCAAGACCCCAAATAATAACCACCCCCTCTCCAAAATATTCTCTCTCTAGAAACTCCATCGAAGAGCAAGAACAAGGTCAAGTTTAGGGTTCAAGGAGAAGCCTTTCTTCTTCAATTTCTTGTGAAAATCTTCATAAGTTATGGTATTCTTGATTTATTGATAGTTTCCTTCCACAAATCCCTTCAAAACACTATTTCTCAAAGTTAAAATTCTCTGAAACCTAAGGTTTTCAATCTATGGCACAGATTCACTTTCAAAACGATCTCAAATTGTTTATTGCCTTATATTATGATCAAATTTATGATTTACTACTTTTTTCCTAGAGAATTATCTAAGAATCCATCAATTTCTAGGTTTCCCTAAATTGGATCTTGAAGCATGAATATGGGTCTTTGTTAGTAGATTATTTTAGAATTATGAACGTGATGGATTGCTTATTTGGATTAGGTTATTATACATGTTCAATGAGGTAATTCTAGATATTTTGATGAATCATGATCCATGACCCTTTTAGGGCAATTTATGCGATTTTTCCTATGTTGATGAGAATTGTGTATAAGCTTAGGATTAACTTAGAGTGAAGAATCAATGATTGTGGTCTAATTGTGGTATTGATTGAAAGATCACCTTCCCCAATACCCTTACAGTTGACTATGCATGAAGTATGTAGATTTATGATAAGCTTGTTGTGTCATTGAAAGGTCAATCACACACACACCATGCATGAACATGACTATGATATGACTAAGGTGTTGATTGATATTTTGAATCATTATATTTTGTTATATAATTTAGTAATTCTAGATGTTTGGGTTGAGTTGATTCATACCTCTTGAAAGGCAAATTATGAGGGTTTGTACATGCTGATAAGAATTGTGTATGAGCTGATGATTCACTTAGAAAGTGAAGATACTATGATTATTGGGTAAATATGATGTGGTTGCAAGATCATTCTCCCCATAACCTTACACATGACTAAGCATGAAATGTCTATAAATATGATAATGTTGTTGTGTTGATTGAAATTATATTCTCATAAACACACTATGAATATGTTGTGAAAGGTTTACTCCCATATTAATGATTCTAAGGTTAAAAGGACATTCTCACCTAATTAATCTATGAGCTATTATGATACTATGTTGGTTTGAGCTCCTAGTGAATTCTTTCATGCACATGAACTTATGCAAAGACTTAATATAAATTTTAAAGGGAGTTATGCTTAGCACCGAGTGGATATGAATATGAGATGGAAGCTTTTCCGTTAGAAAGTTTGGCATCCCAATGTAAGTTATCTCATGAGATGGAAACCTTTTGCGTTAGACAGTCCAGGTTTCTAGTAGCAATCTCCTTATCCCATAACTATGTGCCCACATAGGTCTTTAGCTAGTGGATCCACAAAAACCTAATATGTTAGTTCTACCTTAGGCAAGTAGGACACCTCTTTTCGGTGTGGGAGTAAGACGACAGATTCCATGTAGCTCACATGGTCTATGTTGGTTAAGGCTATATTTCCCTACATGATAAGATATGAATTATGACAAGGACTGATTCCTAAAGAGGTTCTACTTAGTATGAATGAGGGTATGGGACTTCATTCATACATTACACAAGTAGGCTTTGAAAGTGGGCATGGTATGTCTCTTTTATGATATGATGATTATGAGTTAAATGTTTGCTTGATATGAATTATGAACATGAACATGAACTATACTTATGACTTCTTAGTGATCTCTACTTAGTATGAGTGGGGCTGTGTGACTTCACTTATCCATTGCACAAGTAGACTTATAATGGGGTAATAGCGTGGTTTCCTTATGCTATGAAGATATATGAATTTAGGTATGCATGATATGGATTGTTGCTATGAGTGACTTTACTTATTACAAGTTATGAACATGAATGTCTCCATGTCTATGAGTGTTGGTTATGGATAAGGTCAAGGTATGTTATGCATGATTATGGTGGCCTAAAAGTGAGACTTTGTGTAGATAGAATTACGGGATCCTATATATGCACCGCACAAGTGTATATTAGGGTTTCTTATTTGATAGTTCTTTTATGATCAGATGATCTTGGTATGTAATTGTGCATGTGAACTATTTCTTGTGAAGGTTGGAGTATGAATTATGTTTATGTTGGAGACTATGCTTGTGATTGTGATGATATCATTTATACTATGATGAACTGTATATGATTTGTTTTATGAGCTACATTCTCCAACTATTTCAATGATGATGTTCAAAAGTGGTACATAGCATGGTTTCAACTAAAAATGCCTTTTTACATGTTTTAAGTATTTTTATGCATGGCTTCCATACTTAGTACATTTGTGTGCTAACTCATATTTCTACATTTTCTATAAGTGTAGGGTTTGGTGATATCTTCTTCTACTCTCGTGGCTAGGACCATTGTTGATCGAGAAGAAGAAAATTGGTGGTTCCTCATAGTATTTGAGGGCTTGACCATTATGTCCTTTAATTCTTTCTTTATGTTTTTAGACTTTTGTAAGGTTTGTGTCCCTAAGATTTCATTCAAGAATTTTAATCCAAGTATTATAGATGGTTTGAGACATAGTGATATAGACTCTCTCTTGTTTTGATAAAAAACTTCAATTGTAAAGAAAAGTTTTAATTTCCCACATTTTCCCAATGATCTTATGTTATGATATGCTATGAGGCTTGTATGAGGCTTTTCGAAGTCTTGTACGTTGTGTTATGTCCGGGGTGTAGGCCTGGGTTGTGAAAAACATGGTATCAGAGCACAATATTTTGGGATGGTATTAGGATGTATCAAACCACATCTAATAGAGTCTTATTCATAAATGTGAAGCGCGCCACATTTATAAATAGGAGGCTATTGGATGTTAAGAAAACTTCACTTCTTCATTCTTTAAGTCGTGCCTTAGAGTTTAGCTTTATTAGACCTTTCTCCTAATGTGTGACCTATGGTTTTCAGGATATGACTACTTCAAGGTCTTAAGTTGAAAGGAATGAGTAAGACAATGTGGAGAAAGATATTCTTCTCAAAGCTCCTCTGCAAGCTCCAATTGACCCTATATGGGAAAATATGACTCATACGGAGTTTAGGTCCGCTATCAAATTGTTGGCTCAAGCCTTGACGTTACAAGTCAATAAGGAGATTGTAACTCTGGCAAATCAAATAAGAGGGATGGCTGCTTCTAGGGTGAAGGAGTTCTTGGGGTGGTATCCTCCTATGTTTTATGGCTCCAAGGTGGGAGAAGATCCTGAAGAGTTTGTGGAGAAGGTCTCTAAGGTGTTAGACCGTATGAGAGTAACTTCGGTAGAGAAGGTGGAGTTAGCTTCTTGTCAACTCAAAAGGGTTGCACAAATATGGTATGATAAATGGAAAGAGACTAGACCGGTAGGATTGGGCTCTATATAGTGGGAAGGGTTCAAGATTGCTTTTCTACATAGGTTCTTCTCTTTAGAGATAAGAGAAGGTTTGTTGCTTAAGTTCATCAAGCTTAGACAAGGTGATATTAGTGTTAAGGAATATGCATGGACGTTCACTCAATTGTCTAAGTATGTTCCAATTCTAGTGTCCGATCCCAAATCGGGAATGAGTAAGTTTGTGTCGGGATTGCCTGATTTAGTGGTAAAAGGATATCGTTTCGCCATGTTTGAGCATATTATGAATGTCCCTCATCTTGTAGTGTATACCTTTGAAATTGAGCAAGAGAAACTTAAAGAAAGGTTGGAGGAGAAAAAGAGGGTTAGGATAGATGATTAAAATTCTTTTCTTGAGAAGTCCTTTGGACAAGATTCTTCTAAATTCCTTCCAAAGTTTAGTGGGGAGAGGGTGTCTACCCCAAAATCACAAAGAGTGAGTGGTAGTTGATCTTATATGGTTAGGCCTACTTGTGCTAGGTAAGGAAGCATTATGATAAGTGTCTAGCCTGCACAAAGGTTTGTTATGGTTGAGGTGGAAGTGACCATAAAATAAAAGATTTCCCGGTACTTACCGCTAGGGGAAGAGAGAGGAAGAAAATTAGGTTTGATGCTCTTCAGGCTAGAGGTGAACAAGAGTGTCCTCCTAATGTTGCTCCTGATATGTGTTTCATGCTTATTTCAATTTCGGTAGTTCTTGTCTTTGTGACATGATAAATTGGAGTGAGCTTTTATGTTTTCGTTAGTATACTTGGTTTGGATTATGGTTATGTGTGTATGTTAGTGGAACCCAACTCAGTCATAAAAAGTTTTAGGATGTGTTAGAGGATTTGATTAATACTGTTGTTTGAGTGATGCCCAGAATATGATGCATAAATGGGTTGTTAAATGTAGTTCATGCTTCCTTGTGTAGAATTGAGTAAATTGACTTGGAGTGATGTTTCCTCCTTGTTTATGTGCATTTATATGTTTCATGCAGGATGGTCTACTAGTCTTATTTCTTTAATTCCAAAAGGTGTTGTAGAAATGTCATTTGTGAACGAATGTTCCCATGGGAGAGATAATGTGACAACCCGGAAAACTAGTAGGTGGAACTAGAGCCTTACAAATATGTTGTGGTGTTTGTTATAGGGTTTTATGTTGTCAAATGAGTTACCGAGCTTAGGTTGAGGTGTTTAGGGGTTAAACATCAAGGTACGACTTCCCAAAGACCAACCAAGGGTCCTTGAGGAGGACCCTAAAGTCTAACCCTCAATGCTGCCCAAAAGTTCAAAAATCTGCCAAATTTTGGTGACCCATGGATGGTACCTACGGGGCATAGGTCCCACCACGCCTCGTGGGGAGGCTCCGTAGGTCAATTCCCCTACTTGAAAAGTCTCTAAACCCAACTACGGACCTGCAGGACAGGGCGTCAATGAACACACGGTTCGTAGGTCTAGCGGCGTAGGTCGCACCTGCAAGACTTGTCTAGGTTCAGCCAAGGCTTAAACATTTTAGGTAATTCCTTTTCAATTAGTTTTAAGTAGGGGTCATTTAATATAGTCTTGATACATATATTTAAACTATTTTAAGTAATTAAAAACCCTATTAACTCATTATATCTCAAGACCCCAAATAATAACCACTTTCTCTCCAAAATATTCTCTCTGTAGAAACTCCATTGAAGAGCAAGAACAAGGTCAAGTTTAGGGTTCAAGTAGCAGCCTTTATTCTTCAATTTTGTGTGGAAATATTCATAAGGTATGGAAGTCTTGATTTATTGATAATTTCCTTCCATAAGTCCCTTCAAAACACTATTTCTCAAAGTGAAATTCTTCAAAACCTAGGGTTTTCAATTTATGGCATGGATTCACTTTCAAAACGATCTCAATGTGTTTATTGTCTTATATTATGATCAAATTGATGAATTGCTACTGTTTTCCTGAGGAATTATCTAAGACTCCATGAATTTCTAGGTTTTTCTAAATTGGATCTTAAAGAATGAATATGGGTCTTTGTTAGTAGATTGTGTTTGAATTATGAATGTGATGGATTGATTATTTGGATTAGGTTATTATGCATGTTCAATGAGGTAATTCTAGAGAATTGTATGAATCATGATCCATGACCCTTGTAGGGAAATTTATGAGTATTTTTCCTATGTTGATGAGGATTGTATATAAGATTATAATTCACTTAGAATGTATAGACTCAATGACTATGGTATAATTTTTGTATTGACTGAAACATCACCTTCCCCTGTACTGTTACAAATGACTATGCATGAAGTATGTAGGTTTATGATAAACTTGTTGTGTCAGTGAAAGGACAATCAAACACACACACCATACATGAACATGACTATGATATGACTAAGGTTTTGATTGAGTTATTGAATAATTATATTACATTAGCTAATGTCCTAATTCCAGATGTTTGGGTTGATTTGATTCATAGCCCTTGAAGGGAAAATTATGAGGGTTTGTACATGTTGATAAGGATTGTGTATGAGCTTATGATTCACTTAGAAAGTGAAGATCCTATGACTATTGTGTAATTATGGTGTGGTTGCAAGATCATTCTCCCCGTACCATTACACATGACTAAGCATGAAATGTCTATGAATATGATCATGTTGTTGTGTTGATTGAAGGGCTATTCTCATGAACACATTATGAATATGATGTAAAAGGTTTACTCATATGTTGATGATTCTAAGGTTGATAGGACATTCTCACCTAATGAATCTATGAGCTATTATGATACTATGTTGGTTTGAGTGCCTAGTACATTCTTTCATGAACATGAACTTAAGTAAAGAATTAATATGAATTTGAAAGGGAATTACGCATAGCACTGAGTGGATATGAATATGAGATGGAAACTTTTACGCTAGAAAGTCCGGGTTCTCAATCTAAATTATCTCATGAGATGGAAACCTTTTACGTTAAAAAGTCTAGGTTTCTAGTAGCAATCTCCTTATAAAATAACTATGTGCCCACATAGGTCTTTATTTAGTGGATCCACATAAAAGCTAATATGTTTGTCCTACCTTAGGCAAGTACGACACCTCATTTTGGTGTAGGGGTAAGACAATGGATTTCATGTAGCTCACATGGTCTATGTCGGTTAAAGCTATATTTCCCTACATGATAACAATATGAATTATAATAAGGACATGAGTTATGTACTATGGTTCCTCAAGAGGTTCTACTCAGTATGAATGGGGGTATGAGACTTCATTCATACATTGCACAAGTAGGCTTTGAGAGTGGGCATGGTATGTTTCTATTATGATATGATGATTATAAGTTAAATGTATACTTTATTTGAATTATGAACGTGAACATTAACTATACTTATGACTTCTTAATGAGCTCTACTTAGTGTGAGTGGGGGGTATGTGACTTCACTTATACATTGCACAAGTAGACTTATAAAGGGGTTAAGGTGTGGTTTCCATATGCTATGAAGACATATGAATTTATGTATGCATGATATGGATTGTTTCTATGAGTGACTTTACTTATTATAAGTTATAAACATGATTGTCTCCCTGTCTATGAGTGTTGGCTATGGATATGGTCAAGGTATGTTATGCATGATTATATTAGCCTAAAAGTGAGTCTTAGTGTAGATAGGATTATGGGATCCTATCTATGCATTGCATAAGTATAGCTTAGTATGTAATTATGTATGTGAACTATGTCTTGTTAATATTGGAGTATGCTTATGTTTATGTTGGAGACTATGCTTCTAATTATGATGATATCCTTTATACTATTATGAATTGCATATGATTTGTCTTATGAACTACTTTCTCCAACTATTTCAAAGATGATGTTCAAAAGTGGCAAATAGCATGGTTTCAACGAAAATGTCCCTTTTTGCATGTTTTATGGATTTTTATGCATGGTTTCCATACTTAGTACATTTTTGTGCTAACCCATATTTCTACATTTTTTGCAAGTGTAGGGTTAGGTGATATCGGCTTCTACCTCGTGGCTAGGACCATAGTAGATCAAGTAGAAGAAGACTAGTGAGTCCTCATAGTATTCGAGGGATTGACCATTATGTCCTTTAAGTCTTTCTATATGTTTTTAGAATTTTGTAAGGGTTGTGTCCCTAAGATTGTATTCAAGAATTTTAATCCAAGTATTGTAGATGGTTTGAGACATAGTGTTATAGACTCTCTCTTGTTTTTATAAAAGACTTCAATTGTAAAGAAAAATTTAATTTTCTACATTTTTCCCTATGATCTTATGTTATGATATGCTATGTGGCTTGTATTAGGCTTTTCGGAGTCTTGTACGCCGTGTTACGTATGAGGTGTAGGCTCGGGTCGTGACAAAGTCTAAACTAGATTATAGAAGGGTATTATGGTCTTTTCACTACCTAATTAATTAAATTCATTTTTGGTAATTATGTTGGGGTCTAAACTAATAGGATTCAGTTTACACTTTGCAAAGTTAAGTTAGTATTTTGAGAGAAGAGAAAAGAAGTGGCGAAAAGAGGAGAAGAAGCAAGGATTTATTGAGTTCTTGAAGTTCAACTCATCGATTTCACCAAGGGTTGATACCTATGAGGTATGTGAGATCACATACCGTTGGGTTTCTTCACCCATGCACCAATCGTGATTTTATTCAGTGAAATTGTGTTCTTGAAAGTATAGAAATTGAGTTCTTGATGGATTTGTTTGAAGTTTCTATTGTGTTTTTGATTGTTAAGTTGTTGAGAAGTTCTTGATTTAAATTCATTAAATTAGATGTCGTTTTGAGTAGATTCTTGCATATTTTGGTTATGCAGTCAAATCTAAGTGTTTGGTGAAAGAATCGATTGAATCTGGAGGGTTTAGAGTAAAAAAATGACTAACGAAATCTGTCAAAATTCTAGGGAAAAGGGGTGGGGCGCCACACCACTCAGAGCGCCTCACAAAGTGTTCATTAGTTGGGGCTCTGGGAGCCGCACCAGCCAATGTACCCCATTTCCAGTTCTGTCGTTTTCCCTCTGGCGCCCCGCGTTACTCAGAGCGGCAGGGACGCCATGTTCTCTACCCTTTCCCACTTCTTTCCGTATGAGTTCCCTTGAAACGTACTTATGTTTTCTTGTTGATTTGTACACTCTAGGGTACATCTAAACAACATGAAATCATTTATAACATGAGATCATGAGCCTTGAATTCATAATTCAATTCAAGAAAAGTTAGACGTCAAGTCAAGAGAAGTTCATAGAGTTTTCCAAAAGTCTTTTACAAACGTTTAACTTTGTTTTAAGAATTGAGTAAAGAGTAAAGATTGAAGTTCATTTCTTCAAAAAGAGTATATTGGGACTATTTATTCCCAAAGAGTAAATGTTTTTACATTTAAACAAGAGAGTAAACACCAATTTCCAAGAGAGCCTTTGAGCTAGTTTTTGAGTAATTATCTCAAACCACAGAAAGTTTTTGTTTTTAAAACATATGAGCTGAATATATTTTGGGAGTAGTATTGAGCACCGATATGGGGACGAGTTCATAATAACTGAAGTCTCCATAAACTATGTAGCCATCGTGGGTAGAAAGGGTCATAGTTTTTAGATGATTTCTTAATGCTCTTTAGAATAGACTAGTGGATCCACTTAGTTGAGGCGTTCTATATCCCTGCAAGTTATAGGACAGTTCTAGCAGCGTGGGCGAGACGATGTATCATACATTAGCTCAAAGTGATGGTTGTTGGTTAGAGAAAATCCCACAAAATTATATTACTTTATTATATATGTATATTTATTTGGTATTTACGGTTTAAATTCTTTATATAAACTTCATATTTACTGTTGTTTATTTCTGCATTGAGTTGAGTTTCCATGAGTTGAGTAAAGGTGAGGTAAGTGTTTCTTTAAGAATTTAGTTCAAGCTTATGTCATGTTTAGTTTTCCCTTGCATTCTCGTACATTCAATGTACTGATGCCATTTGGCCTACATCGTTTTATGATGTAGATACAGGTAATCATGATCAGAATCCAGTGCCTCGTTGATCTAGTCGAGCACTGAGAGTCAGTTGGTGAGCCTCCTTGATTTGTGGAGGATCTCTTTAGTTATGTTTTTGTTATTGCTTTGGCTATTTTAGTTGTTAGGATTGATCGGGGGTCTTTTCCCAACATCCCTCTTAGTATCTAGAGGCTTCATAGACAGTTAGATATGCGTTCTTTAGTTTTGATATTTCAGTTGTTTTGCTATATGACTTGAGTTGCCGGTTTTTCTTAGTTGAATGTTATTTCTAAAAATTCTCAGTTTATATATTTAGACAGCTTATTAAGATTGTATTTAAGTGTATTTTCTGTTGAGTAAGTCTTTTGTTGAGAGTCTAGCTAGGCCAAGGGTTCGCTTGGGTCTGACAATGGTTCTCGAGTGTCAGTCCCGCCTAGGGTGTAGGTTCGGGGCTTGATAAACTTGGTATCACAACACCAACTTCAATAGTCGTAGGGAGTCTATGAAACCGTGTTTGTAGAGTCCTAGTTATTTGTGTGAAGCGCACCACATTTATAATTAGGAGGCTGCAACATTTAGTAACTATCTCACTTCGTTCATATTCATGTCATGCGATAGAGTTTATCTCTAAAAGTTACCTCCTACCTCATGCTTGCGCGTGTCTTTCAGATCATACCTCCATGAAGATCTGTTAGTAGTCGTCCTGCTAGGAGGAATGTCGAGGAACAAGGGGTACCTAATGTACCGGAAGTGCATCCCCAAGGAAAGGTCACCAATGCTGAGTTTAGGGAAGCGATCAGAATGTTAAGTCAGGCAGTGACATATCAAGCTAGCTAGATAGAGAACCTACAGGAAGTGAATGATACTTTAAGAATCCATTATTTTCTAAGGAAGAATCCTCCCAGTTTCATTGGTTCAAGCACTACCGAGGATCCGGAGAATTTTATTAAGGAACTGTAGAAAGTGTTTGAGGTTATGCATGTTGTTGTTGTTGAGCGAGTGGAACTAGGCTGCATATCAACTAATGAATGTTGTTAGGACTTGGTTTGACTAGTGGAAGAAGGGTAGAGATGAGGGTGCACCAATTTTGAGTTGGGCTATATTTGACGAGGCTTTCTTGGGGCGTTTCTTTCTCCATAAATTGAGAGAAGAAAAGGTACCAGAGTTCCTTACCCTTAAGCAGGATTCACTAAGTGCTCATAAGTAATTTGAAGTTTACCCAACTTTCCCGATATGCTCCAGAGATGGTTGCAGATATGAGGAGCATGATGAGTCTGTTTGTTGCTGGATTGTCTCGTTTGTCAAGTAAGGAGGGCAAGGCAGCTATGCTAATAGGGCACATGGACATAGAGAGACTTATGGCTTATGTGTAGCAGGTCGAGGAAGGGAAATGGAGGTATAGAGAAGAATTTAGAAACAAGAAAGCTAAGACAGGGAATAAGTCTAGGTAGCAAAGGAATAATGTGAACTGTTCTTCCTTTCAACATAAGAAAAAGGGACTTTCTCCATCATCCGCTAATGCACCTGCACCAAGGTACAAATCTGAGTATATTAGTCAGAATTCACAAAATTTCAGTGCTAGACCTTCTCAGTCTCAAGATAGTGTGGCAAGAGAAGGTAATTGGGATCCAACATGTGCTAAGTGTGATGGGAACCACCAAGGTGCTTGTGGTGATGTCTCATCAGGATGTTTCAAGTGTGGTCAGGAGGGTCACTTCATGAAAGAGTGTCCTAAAAATATACACGAAAATGGAAATAGGGGCAATAGAGCCCAATCTTCTTTAGTTTCTCCAACAGACGGATTTGCACCTAGAGGAGCTACTTCAGGTGCTAGTGGAGGAGCAAACCGCCTATATGCTATCACTAGTCGCAAAGAGCAAGGGAATTATCCCTATGTTGTCACTGGTATGATCAAAATCTTTATTCTTGATGATTATGCTTTGCTAGACCTAGGAGTGAGGTTATCTTTTGTGACTCCTTAGGTTTCATTGAATTTTGAAGTTCTTCCTAAGAAACATTGCGAGCTCTTTTGTGTTTGCACATCTGTTGGGGAGTCTATTCTAGATTAACAAGTCTATCGTGATTGTACCATATCCGTCAATAACAAGAGTACCATGGATGATTTAGTTGAGTTAGACATGGTTGATTTTGATGCTATTCTAGGTTTGGACTGGCTTCATGCCTGTTATGCCTCCATTGATTAGTGGACTCGAGTTGTCAAGTTCTAGTTTCCTAATGAGCTAGTCTTTCGGTGGAGGAGTAGTTCACCAATGCCTAAGGGTCATTTAATTTTGTACCTTAAGGCAATAAATTTAAATTCCAAGGGTTGTGTCTATCACTTAGTCCGAGTTAATGATTCTAGTGTTGTGATACCTCATATTGAGTTTGTTCTAGTTGTGTGTGGGTTTCAAGAAGTCTTTCTGATGATCTACACAGAGTCCCTCCAGAGAGATAAATAAACTTTGGTATAGATATTCTTCTTGATACTCGTCCAATATATATTCCACCATATTGAATGGCTCTAGCAGAGTGGAAAGAGCTAAAACAATAATTGAAAGACCTCCTTGATAAGGGTTTTATTTGATCAAGTATATCACCTTGGGACGCTCTGGATTTATTTGTGAGGAAGAAAGATGGTTCCCTTAAGATGTGTATAGATTATCGTTAGTTGAACAAGGTTAGAATCAAGAATAGGTATCCTCATTTGAGAATTGATGATATTTTAGATCAACTTCAGGGTATTAGGTGTTTCTCTAAGATAAACCTGTAATGACCCTTCAGGTCATTTTTAAATTAAAGAATTCTTTCCCTCGTATAGAGCATTCCTGTAGCGACCCCAAGTCATTTATGACTTGCTGGCATTGACTGTTCGGTCGCCTGGTCGTTCGTTTGGGTTTTAGGCCCGTTTCCCTGTTTTGGAGATTTTTATAACTTGAAAAGTTAATTTTGGTCAACCTTCTTGGGAGTCATGCTCAGATGAAAATTCTAAGGCCTAGGTTAGCTTCGGAAGATCGATTTTGGTGTAGAACGACCCTTCGTTCGCTTCCCGAGGCTTTAGATGGCGGTTGTGGAATCGGCTCAAACGATACTGGGTGTGGGACCCACTTTTCATCGAAGCAATATCCAAATGGAAATTCCGCCTTCACCGTTGAGTCCGAAATATCGTTTCCAATTAGATTCCATATATGGTTTGTATTTTTCCAATTCCAAACGAGTCCGGAACATCGAAATTTAAGTTTGAAGGGTTGTAGAATTTTGATGCGGCGGTGACGTGGCAGAGCCACGTGACGCCACGTGGCGCTGGCTGGAATTCGTATTTAAGAACAAGTTCGTCCAAGTTTTCCCTCAACTTCAACATCAAATTTCTCCTTCATTTTGAGTCCAAATTAGGTGCTTCAAGAGGCTAACTTCAAGAGAAGAATTTCGTGGGGAATCTAGCGGTGATCTCGAAACGCGAGGGAGGCTTCGTTTGAGGTAAGGAATCAAATTTAGCCACCGCTAGGATGACTTTCGGATTGAATTGTTGTTGAATTTTGAAATGTGAGATCTTGATCATCTTAGGTCCGTTTTGAGTCATTCTTGAGGCTAACTTGTAGAGTTTTTCGCAAGGATCGTTGTGGTATAATTTGTTTGGGTTGAAAGGGTCTCGTTTTTCCAGAAATTGGTGATTAATGGGCTGCCCATTTTAATTGTTGTGGTTGATTTGCTATGTTTTATGCATCTGTTTGTGCTAAAATTTTGGGGTATTAGTTTAGTAAGGTATTTGGGACGTTTCCACGGATTCGATTTCGAGATTCCAATTGTGGGCCCCACAATCCCGTTTTAGACCCGATTTTGGGTCCGTCTCCGAAAAATACAATTTTAGTGTCAATATATTCGTAATGACGAGGTGATTAACCTTTTGTTAGTGGGGAAGCATTCGGAGACCGTTCGGAGGGGAAAAGATGTGGTACCGTGAGTTGGAGCACGCGTGGTCGGCTTTCAGGTAGGCTATGACTTTCTCTCATGAGATTGAGCATGTTTAGGCATTTGTTTATTGATTTGCTTGAGTATGGAGGGGTTCGGGTGTTGAGCATGCTAAATTGCTATAGTTCCTGCCTTAGACCTTATTTCGGGAAAATATTGGATTATGACAAAGATGTCTCTTGATATTATTGAATATCCATATCTTGTGGTGTATATGATAATATTGATTTGAAGTATGTTTGGCCTTAGTCTAGGCTTAGACTAGTGTTGCCATAGACTTGCGAGATTTCGGATGTCGTTGGGCAATAGAACTTTTTCCGACGCCGTTTCGGACGGTCAGCTCCTTGTAGGCGATATAGCGGACTTGAGTCGATAGTCGGTAACTCGGCTTATGACCTTGTATCCATAATGCCCCCTTTTTCGTTAGCTACGGTACCCGGTTAGAGTCCGTGGTCCGGCTTACTTATGTCCAGGCTTAGCTACGGTGCCGGTTCGAGTCCGTGGTCCCTGCTTACCTGTGATCTGGTTTTGGCTACAGTACCCGGTTAGAGTCCGTGGTCCAGCCCACCCGTGCCCGACCTTTGGCTACAGCACCCGGTTCGAGTCCGTGGTCCAGTCCATATAGGTTGACTCATTAGCTATAGTACCCGGTTCGAGTCCGTGGTCCCGCTTGCACGGGGTGTATTCCCAATTCCTCACTAAAGCTTCAGTTAGTCTTGATTATTCTTATCTGTAGGTTGAGGTTTTGGAGGTTGGAGAGATTCCGATTAAGTCCGAGACGTAATGAGATCCTGGAATATGATTGGAAACGGTTCAGTTAAAAGTCCGGAAATTGGTAATATATTGATAGACCTTCTAGTTCCATTATTTTACTTTATCTGCCGATGCATCTGCCGGGCTTATGGGGGTCCGTGCAGGTGGTTTCTTTTATTGTGCACGAGCGTACCCGTCAGGTTTATGGGAGCCCGGCGGAGTTAGTTAGATTACTTGTCTTTGTTGCCCGTACGCTCGTGTACATACCCCATTTACTACTCTTTGCACTTGATGTGACCCTTTATTTGCATTTCGTTTACTTTTGCTTATCTTGCTCGGTCGGCCTATGATGCCTACGGGGTACTGTTGTTTTGGTACTCATGCTACGCTCCGCATCTATTTTGTGATGCAGTCCGAGCACTAGTAGCCGGCGTTGATCGAGCTTGGAGTAGACTTATCCAGGAGACGGGGTGAGCACACGGCGTTTTGTACTATTTCGGTCTCCATCCGTATATATAGACTTGTCTCTTTCCTTTCGAGACAGTCCGGTCTCGTTGTCTAGTTTTGGGACTTGTACTCATTTTGTAGTAGCTCATCTTGGTGACTTCCGGAGTTCGGGGAGGGAAGACCCATTACTTGTTGTTCCGGGTTACGGGTTGGCTTACCTGTTGGTGGGTTATAGTAGGTGCCATCATGACTTGATAAATCGGGTCGTGACAAAACCTCAGATCTGGCTACCATCAGTTAAGAGTAAAGGAATGTGATATTCCAAAGACAACTTTGAGGACCCGTTATGGTCTTTATGAGTTTCTGGGCACGTCGCTCGGTTTAGCAAATGTTCCTGCAGTATTCATGGACCTTATGAATAGTGTATTCAAGCCGTATTTAGATATGTTTATTATCGTGTTTATTTATGACATTCTAATCTATTGAAGGAATGTGGAAGATCATGCTAGCCATCTTAGAATAAATCTCCAAACTCTAAAGGATAGAGAGTTGTATGCTAAGTTCTCTAAATTTAAGTTTTGTCTTGAGTCTGTGGCATTGTTAGGCCACACTATTTCCGGTGATGGGATTTGAGTTGACACTCAGAAATTAGAGGCAGTGCAAAATTGACCTAGACCCACATCTCCAATCGATATTAGGAGTTTATTGGGGTTGGCTGAATATTATAGAAGTTTCGTAGAAGACTTCCCATCTATTTCGTCCCCTTTGACGAAATTGACTCAAAAAACAGTGAAATTTCAATGGTCTAAAGCTTGTGAGAAAAGCTTTCATGAATTGCAAAAGATGTTGAATATTTCCTCAGTATTGACGTTACAAAAAGGTACGCAACACTTTGTTGTATATTATGATGCGTTTAGAGTTGGTTTGGGTTGTATGTTAATGCTGAATTGCAAAGTTATAGCTTATGCCTCCAAACAGTTAAAATTTCACGAGAAGAACTACCCAACCCATGACTTGGAGCTGGCTGTCGTAATATTTGCTTTGGAAATATAGTGTCATTATTTGTATGGTGTTCATGTAGATTTATTCACTGATCATAAGAGTCTTTAATTTGTGTTTAGTCCGAAAGATCTTAGCCTCAGACAAAGAAGGTGGTTAGAGTTACACAAAGATTATGACAGGAGTATTCTTTATCACCCAAGTAAAGTTAATATTGTTGATGATGCCTTGAGTAGATTATCTATTGGTAGTACCGCCCATTTTGAGGAAGATAAGAAAGATTTAGCAAAAATGTGCATAGGCTTGCATGATTAGGGTTCGACTAATGGATCCACAAAAGGAGGATTAGTGGTGATGAATGGGGTTGAATCATCACTAGTGTCAGAAGTGAAGGAAAAGCAAGATCAAAATCCTATTTTTCTTGCATTAAAGGCAAATATTCAAAAGCAAAGAGTAATGGCTTTTGAACAAGGTGGAAATGGTGTATTGAGGTATCAAGGTAGGTTGTGTGTACCAATGGTGGATGAACTCCAAGAGAGTATCATGGAGGAAGCTCATAGCTTCAGATACTCTATCCATCTGGGTTCCACAAATATGTATCGTGATTTGATGGAGGTCTATTGGTGGAGTAGTATGAAGAAGGGCATTGAAGAGTTTGTTACTAAGTGTCCCAATTGCCAATAAGTTAAAGTAGACCACTAGAGGCCCGATGGTATGGTTCAAAATATAGATCTTCCAGAATGGAAGTGGAAGATGATTAATAAGGATTTAATCATAGGTTTACCAAGGTCTTGTTGGCAACACGATTCTATTTGGGTGATTGTGGATCGAATGACAAAATTAACCCATATTTAATTGGTAAACACTACCATTCAGCAGAGGATTATGCCAAGTTGCATCTTCAAGATGTGGTTAGACTTCATGGAGTTCTAGTTTCGATTATTCCAGACAGAAGTGCCCCGTTTACTGCATCGTTTTGGAAGTCATTCCAAAAAGGTTTGGGTTCAAGGGTGAACTTGAGTACTGCTTATCATCCTCAGATAGATGGTCAGGCAAAGTGCACTATTTAGACATTAGAAGATATGTTGAGGGCTTGCGTGATCGATTTCAAGGAAAATTGAGATGATCACTTACCTCTCAATGAATTCGCCTACAACAAAAATTACCACTCTAACATCAGAATTGCTCCATATGAAGATCTTTATGGGAGAAGGTGCGGATCTCCAATTGGATGGTTTTAGGTTAGTGAAGCTGGGTTGAATGGACCAGACTTAGTTCATCAAGCTATGGAGAAAGTGAAAGTTACTCCAAAGAGGTTGAAAATAACGAAAAGTCATCAGAAATCCTACACTGATGTTAGGATAATGGGGTTAGATTTTGAAGTAGATGATTGGGTATACTTGAAAGTTTCACCCATGAAGGGTGTTATGAGATTTGGTAAGAAGGGGAAACTTATTCCCTGGTATATTGGCCCATACAGAATATCCAAAAGGATTGGTAATGTAGCTTATGAGTTAGAGCTACCCCAACAGTTAGCAATGATCCGTCCGTTAATTCATAGTTCCATGTTGAAAAAGTGCATGTGAGATCCTTTACTTATCATACCTACAGAAGATATTGGTATCAAGGGTATCCTGCCTTATGAGGAGATCCCTGTTGAGAAAGCTACTTGGGAAGCTGAGGAGGATATGAAAAAGAGATATCCACATCTCTTTGAGCCCAGAGAAATTCAAGATCAAGGTTATAATTCTTTTCTAGGTACTCTTTAAATTGATATACTTAATGTGTTAGATTTGCTTGTTGGTTGTTTAAGCTGAATGTTAGATGTTACACCCTTAGCCTCCTAAGAGTAATCTTATTGAAGGAAAAATATTTCGAAGGGGGAGATATTGTCACACCTCACCATTTGAAAGAACTAGAAAGAGCTGGAATTATAAAGTGTCATTTTTGGAATTTTATTCTTTTGGAAAATTAGTTACGTTAAGTTTGAGCTTTGGGTCAACTTAGAATGACCATAACTCCTAGCTCAGGATGAGTTAGTTGTTCTAACAGATACCGTAGGAAAGATCTTTGAATTATATTTCCAACACCACAGAGTTTGTTAAATTCCAAGTTCATATAAGGGAGATACGCTCATTTAAAGTTGGGCTTTCTAGATAAGGAAAGTCTAAATCGGATTTTAGAAGGGTATTATGGTCTTTTCACTACCCAATTCATTAAATTCATTTTTGGTAATTAAGTTACGGTCTAAACTGTTAGGATTCAGTTTATGATTTACAAAGTTAAGTTAGGGTTTTGAGATAAGAGAAAAGAAAAGGGGAAAGGAGGAGAAGAAGAAAGGATTCGTTACGTTCTTGAAGTAAAGCTCATCGATTTCAGGAAGGGTTTATCCCTACGAGGTATGTGAAATCACATAGTGTTGGGTTTGTTCACCCACGCACCAATCATGATTTTATTCAGCAAAATTGTGTTCTTGAAAGTATAGAAATTGAGTTCTTGATGGATTTGTTTAATGTTATTCTTGGGTTCTTGATTGCTGAAATTGTCGAGAAGTTCTTGCTTTAAATTCATGAAATTAGATGTCGCTTTGAGTAGATTCTTGCATATTTTGGTTATATAGTCGAATCTAAGTGTTTGGGGAAAGGACCAATTGAATCTAAAAGCTTTAGAGTTGAAAAACAACTAAGGAAATCCGTCAAAATTCTGGGTAACAGGGGTGGGGCGCGGCGCCATTTAGAGTGCCCCACAAAGTATTCTTTAGTTGGGGTTCTCGGGCACCGCACCAACCAGTGCGCACCAACTTCTGTTCTATAGTTTTCCATTTGGCTCCCCGCGCCAGTGATGGCAGGTTCTCTACCATTTCCCACTTCTTTCCGTACGAGTTTCCTTGAAACGTACCTATGTTTTCTAGTTGATTTGAACACTCTAAGGTACATCTAAATAACACTAAATCATCCATAACTTGAGATCATGAGCCTTAAATCCATAATTAAATTCTAGGAAAGTTAGGAGTCAGTCAAGAGAAGTTCATAGAGTTTTCCAAAAGTCTTTTACTAACGTTTAATTTTGTTTTAAGACTTTAGTTCTGAGATGAGTAAAGACTAAAGATTGTTCATTTCTTCAAAAAGTG
Organism: Solanum commersonii; assembly: GCA_029007595.1. NCBI lineage: Eukaryota > Viridiplantae > Streptophyta > Magnoliopsida > Solanales > Solanaceae > Solanum > Solanum commersonii. The sequence goes on from JAJTWQ010000293.1 coordinate 302,091, forward strand.
TATATTGGAACTATATATTCCAAAAGAGTAAATGTTTTCACATTTAAACAAGAGAGGAAACACAGATTTCCAAGAGAGCCTTTGAGCTAGGTTTTGAGTAATTATCTCAAACATCAAAAAGAATTGTTTTTAAAAACATATGAGATGAGTATATTTTGGGAGTAGTATTGAGCACCAATATGGGAATGAGTTCATATTAACTAAAGTCTCCATAAACCATGTAGCCATCGTGGGTAGAAAGGGTCATACTTTTTAGATGATTCCTTAATGCTTTTTATCATAGACTACTGGATCCACTTAGTTCAGCCGTTTAATATCCTGAAAAGTTATAAGATAGCTTTGGCAGCATGGGCGAGATGATGTATCATCAGATTAGCTCATAGTTATGGTTCTCTGTTAGAGAAACTCCCACAAAATTATATTTTTTTATTTTATTTATATATTTAGTTGTTACCTATGGTTTACATGCTTTATATGAATTGCATCTTTACTGTTGTTTATTTCTACACTGAGTTGAGTATTCATGAGTTAAGTAAAGCAGAGGTAAGTGTTTCATTCAGAATTCAGTTCAATCTTATGTCATGTTTAATTTTCCACTCGCATGCTCGTACATTAAATGTAATGATGCAGATACGGTTAACCAGAATCAGCATCCAGCGCCTTGTTGATCCAGTAGAGCACTCAGAGTCAGTTGGTGAGCCTCATTGCTTTATGGAGGATCCCTTTTGTTATGTTTTGTTTTATTGCTTTTGTCTATTTTAGTTGTTAGGATGATCGGGGGTCTTCTCCGGACATCCCTCTTATGTTCTAGAGGCTTCATAGACAGTTAAATATGAGTTCTTTAGTCTTGATATATCAATTGGTTTGCCATAAGACTCAAGTTGCCACTCTGGCTTAGTTGAATGTTATTTCTAAACATTCTCAGTTTGTCTATTCAGACAGTTTATTAAGATTGTATTTAAGTGCATTTTCTATTGAGTAAGTCTTCCGCTGAGAGTCTAGCCAGGCTAAGGGTTCTCTTGGGGCTAGAAATGGTTCTCGAGTGCTAGTCCCGCCCAGGGTGTAAGTTCAAGGAGTGACACATACATTCTATGTACTGACGCCATTTTTCCTACATCTTTTATGATGCAGGTATAGGGAACCAGGATCAGCAACCAGTGCTTCGTTCATTCAGTTGAGTTCCAGAGTTGTTTGGTAACCCTCCTTGCTTCTAGAGTTATATTCAGTTATTTCAATTTGTTAGGATGATCGGGTGTCTTGTCCAGACATCCCTCATAGTATTAGAGGCTTCATATATGGATAGACAGTAGTGCATGAGTCTCTTCATTTTTAGTTGTTTATGTTGACACTTGAGTTGTCTCTTTGGCTAGTTGAATGTTTTATTTCTAAAATATTCTGAGTATTTGTTTGAGACATTGAGTAAAGTTGTGCTTTTGAGTTCATCTTATGTATGAGTAAGTCTTCCGCTAAGCGTTAAGACATGTCAAAGTTTACTTGGGGCCAACAATGGTTCTCGAGGTCTCTTCCCGCCTAGGGTGTAGGCTCAGGCCGTGACATTCAAGTACAAATGAGATTGTTGTTAACTATACTAATAAAAAGAAGATACATATTTGACACGTGCATCACCTATCATGTTTTCTTCTTTTATTTATTATGTATTTTGTAAGTTTAGTTTAAATGAGTTTTAAACGTCATTCTACTATACATGTTTCCCTATTATTAAAAGGTATTCCGATTATATTTAAAGTGTTTACTGCAAGTGTTTTGTATGTGTATCACCTATATATTAATTATATCTAATTTTTATGTATGTGTTCCACACATATATCACCTATTATTTTCGTATATTTCGTAATAATAATTTAAATGATATTTATATTTGTTGATACATGATATATGTAGTTTCAATTATAAAAGTATATGTTCTTTCAATGTTTATATAATAGTGCACGTGTTATGAATTTAATTTGTTTTTTTTTGACACCATTATTTAGTTTGTACTCAATTTTTGAATATATTTTTTCCACATTAATCTACTTTATAATAACTTTAGACATGCTATATCTGAAAGCCAAATATATAAGGTGAATGAACTTTGGGCAATACGTATTAAATAAAGATATATGACAACAAAAGTTTTAGTAATATAAGGAGTGCACTTGATCAATTTCGAGATAAAACATATTCTTCTTCTAAAATTAGTGACTTTGAAAGCAGAATCAATACTCTTTATCCAAGTGTGTTGCAACAAATGAGTTAAATATAGGAAATAAATTAGGAAAAAGAAGTTATTACATTACAAAGTTATAGTGCATAATTGGTATCCCCCCCCCCCCCCCCTACAATATCTTAATTTGGAGGATTCATTTGTCATTCATGCTTCAAAAATGAATAATGCAAGGTTTTCTTCTCTTTCATTTTTATTACCTTCTCATCTATTACTTCGATGTCTTTTATGCTATTGAACGTTTTGTACTCATATGGAATTCATTATTCTTGTACGAACTACTCTTTCATTATTGTTCGAGAAAAAATTCATCATACATTCGCACATATATGCATCCAATACTTTTTTGATTGAAAATCTACCATCAGCTTAACCTGCAGACCCACAACATGTAATTTAAAAAAATGTTATTTTACACTCTCCAGTATATGCATCTAAAATTTTTTTTACAAGGAAATCATCTCAACATGCGAGTTCACAAAATGACATCCTACGTTCTCCTATATGTACATCCAACATTTATTTTTTCAGAAAATTCTCTATCAACTCAACCTTTGGCCCCACAATATGCGAGTTTGCACAAAATTAATTGTGTGGTTATCTAGCCAACATTATTGTTGAATCATAACCACCCGGTAAAAAATGATAGAGAACTACTAACCGATTGACAACAAATGGCTAGAAGAAAGAGTGATGTAGCAATAAGCAAGGGGGGACACCGCCAATAAATATTCTACAAATGAAAAGAAGAAAAAAAGTTGGAGATTCAAATACAAAAGAGATTGTTGTTGACTGTATCAATGAAAAGAAGATACAAATTTTGCATGTGTATCATCTATCATTTTATTAGTATAGTTTAAATGACTTTTAAATATGTCATTCTACGGTATATGGCTCTCTATTATTAAAAGGTATTTCTGTTATTTTTAAAGTAACTAATGCATGTATTCTGTACATGTATCACTTATATATTTATTATACTTCATTTTTATGTACACCTTTCATGCATATACCCTTTTTAAATTTTTATACATTTAGTAATAGTAAGTTTAGTTTAAATTAGCTTTAAATATGATGACATATTATATATGATATATGTATTTCTATATATGATGCTTTTATAACTAGTGCACGTGTTATGCATGTAAGTTGAAATTTTGGACACCATTATTAAATTTGTACTCAATTTTTAAATATTTCCCCATATTTATCGGCTTGGTAATAACTTTAGACATGTTATATCTGAAAGCCAAACAAAAAAGGTAGATGAACTATAGGCAATACACATTAAATAAAAATAAATGACAAGAAATTCATTAGTTATATAAGTAGTACACTTGATCAATTTTGAGAGAAAATATATTCTTCTTCTAAAATTTGTGACTTAGAAAGAAAATATAAATATTTTTTTGATGTGTGTTGCAATAAATGAGTTAAATATAAGCAACAAATTAGGTAAAATAAATCATTACATTAAAAAATTATAGTGCATAATTGTTATTTTCTTCCATGCAATTTCTTACTTTGGAGAATTTATTTGTCATTGACACTCCAAACATGAATAATGCATTTTTTCTCTCTCTTTCATTATCATTACCTTCTCATCTGTTACTTCGATGTCCTTTATCATATGGAGCATTTTGTACTCCTTTGAAATTCATGAATCATGTACGAACTACTCATCCATTATTTTTCGAACAAAATAACATTTTATTTTCAGATGTCTATGCATTAAATAATTTTTCAATGAAAATCTACCATCAGCTCAATCTGTGGCCCCACAATATGCGAGTTCACGAAGAAATGATGGCATGTTTATCTGGCCAACATCGTCATTTAATCATAACCACTCGATAAAAATGACAAGGCACCAATAATCGATAGACAATAAATGACTAGAAAAATAAGAGTTGTACCGATAAGCAAGGACGGAGCAATGACAATGTATATGTTACAAATGTAAAGAATAAATGGAGTTGGAGATTCAAATACAAATGAGATTGTTGTTGATTGTACCAATGAAAAGAAGATTCAAATTTTGCATATGTATTACCTACCATGATTTGTTTCTTTTTGGTATATTTTGTAAATTTAATTTAAATGAGTTTTAAATATGTCATTCAACGGTATATATTTTTCTATTATTAGAAGGTATACTTCTTATAGTTAAAGTAGCTAATGCATCTATTTTGTATGTGTATTACATATATAGCAATTATAAATAATTTTTATGTATCTGTACCACACATATATCATCTATATATTAATTTATATATTTGGTAATAGTAAGTTTAGTTTAGTTGAAATAAGTTTTAAATATGTTGATAGATGATATATGTATTTTCTTTTACAAAAATATACGTTCTTTCTATATTTATATAACAAGTGCACGTGTAGTGCACGTAATTTGATTTTTTTGGATATCATAATTAAATTTGTACTCAATTTATTTGATTTTTTCTTTATATTTACCTACTTTGTAATAAATTTAGACATACAATATTTGAAATCCAAAAAAATTAAAATGGTGAATGAAATTTGGGCAATGCGCATTAAATAAAGACAACTGACAACAAAGTCTTTAGTTATATAAGGAGTGCACTTGATCAGTTTCAAGAGAAAACATATTCCTCTTCTAAACCTTGTGACTTAGGGAGAAAACAATTAATTTTTTTTTAAGTATGTTGCAATAAATGAGTTAAATATACGAAACAAATTAGAAAAACGAAAATCATTACATTACAAAATTATAGTTCAGAATTGCTAATTTTTTCTCTACAACTTCTTACTTTGGAGAATGTATTTGTCATTGACAATCCAAATATGAATAATGCAAAATTTTCTCCTCCTTCATTTTTATTGCCTTGTCATCTATTACTTCAATTTTATTTATGCTATGGAGCATTTCGAATTCATGAATCTTGTAGGAACTACTTATTTATTATTGTCCGAGTTAAATATTATCCTACATTCGCACGTATCCATCCAATAGTTTCTGTTGGAAAATCTACTATCAGATTATCCTACAACTCCACAACATGCGAGTTTACAAAATGCTATCCTACATTCTCCAGTATATGCATCTAGAAATATTTTTACAAGAAAATCAATAATTAACTCAACATGTGAGTTCACCAAATATTATCCTGCATTCTCTTGTATTTGCATCAAATATTTTGTGATCGGGAAATCCACCTTCAACTCAAATTCTACCCCACAATGTGCTAGTTCACAAAGATATGATGGTATGGTTATCTTTTCAACATCGTTGTCGAATCATAACCACTCGATATAAAGTATTAGATCATTAATAATCGATAGACAACAAATGGCTAGAAGAAATAGTGTTGTACCGATAGGTGGGGCCTGGGGGGCAACACCGCCAATGAATAAGCTATAATGGAAAGAAGAAATGATGTTGGAGACTGAAATACAAATGAGATAGTTGTTGACTATACCAAAGAAAAGAGATACAAAATTTTCACGTGTAGCGCCCATATATATATATATTGCAGATTTAATTTAAATGAGTTTTAAAAATGGTGAATCACTTAGGGCAATTATATTAAATAAAGATAACATACCACACATTCTTTAGTTATATAATGTCACAACCCAGATCGTTGTGATTGGCACCCACACTAACCCTTCGGTGGAGGAACCATTACTACAACCCATCTACACAACTTAACGAAAACTAGAACATTTAAAGATACGAAAGGAGGTTTAAATGTCGAATGAAAACTTGAGTTCCCATAAACTCTGGAAATAATCAAAAACAAAACTACCAAACATTGCTGAAAAACTACCCCTAAAACCTGAAAGTCAATGTACCAAAACATCTAAAGTGCAATAAGTCTAAGAAAAGGGTAGAACCCCAACCAAACACAAACATATCTAAACAATTGTCTAAGTTCAGATAAATGGACTAAACAAAATGAAGGACTTCATGGTAGCCTGGAAGAATTGGCTCACCCTTGAAATCTTATCTGGATCACTACTCTTCTAGCTGAGATGTATCAGTAGCCACTTGAAAATGCCCTGCACTCAACAAAGAACGAGCAAGTGTAGTATAGTACACAACCACCGTGTACTGGTAGGATCACACGACTATTCCAGTAAACGCAACATATATAAGTAGTTACAACAAGTTAAACATGCCATGCACATAATGTATACACAGTTATCGATTTAGGACCAATGTACAAATTCACATTCTCAATAACAAGTAATATTACAATTCAATGGTCCTCTCATGGAACCCATACCCAAACTGTTAGTGAACTGGAACGTGGTACCCGATCCCAATTATTGTGCCGGATATGACACCTAATCCCATATATGCACCGGAATTTGGGACCCGATCCAAATTTATGTGTCGGAACGTGACACCCGATCCATTAAACACAACCACCATTACAATCACACTCATATGCACATTGTCATAATCATATAATCACATGTCAAATCGTGGCTTACATTTACCCTTTCATACTCATTTCATTAGGTTTGATCAACAAGGCTTCATTCACAAACATACATGCATTACAATAAAGTAATCACCAATATATATCATGCAAAAGCGAAATCAAACCATCACATACCTCGAAACCAAGCTTGAATCCCTCTAAGGCACTTGAATCTTCCCGTTCTAGATTCTTTCCGCTAGTTCTAGGTCTACAAACAATTAATCTACCCAAGGATAAAAAATCAAAGGTCTAACTATCGGGATTATAACAAACCCAATAACCTAAGACCAAACCCATGATCTTATGGTGTAGCTAAGGCTTTTTCCCACCATCAAATGCAGCCCTAAAACCCTCCCCCAATAATAATTAACCAAGAATGTAAGTTCTAAGGATCGAAAAATGGATTACGGGAATAAAATTATTACCTTGAGTGTTATAAGAGGTGGGAAACTGTCAAGAACTTGCCCTGGTTCCTCTCTTAGATCGCAAGAACAAAAATTGTAGAATAATAACATATTTGGTGTTTAATCTTGACTTAATTCGCGATTGAGCTGATACGGCGGACCTCATCCCAGCACAATGGCTTACACAGAGACAGAGAGCTGGAATTAGAGTTTCAACCCCCATTTCACAACACACCTTCAACCCATCACGTTCAAAGACTACCTTTTCACGCTAAGATCAGTTTTGGGAGTTCTACTCTCCTGAATTTGATTCTGTAAAGTTGTACGGGTTTCTTAACGCCTTGGCTATCCACTCATGTAACCAAAATCAATATTGTATCTCTTATTCATTACTAGTTTTCACTTGACCTCGTATTATTCAAATTTTGTCCAAATCTGGACTAGGCTATGAATTTTCAAGTTACAACCCAAAAGTTTTCTGGCCCAAAAATTTTCCCCGTTGGCTTTTCTATAACGAAGGGAATAGGTCATTACAATAGATACCAATTTACCCATCACTTGTCCTCAAGTGACAATTTAGGAAAAACAAGCTAAAGTAAGGGTGGAGTAGTACCTGAATCGTTGAACAACTGAGGGTACTTTTCTCGCATGTCCTTATCAGTTTCCCAAGTAGCTTTCTCAATTGGACGATGCTTCCATTGAACCTACACAGTCTTAATCTATTTGGTCCTCAGCTTCCGAATATCGCGATCAAGGATTGCATTTGATTCCTCCTCATACTCGAGGTTTTTGTCTAACAACATTGAGTCCCACTTCATGATGTTATCTCCGTCCCCATGGTACTTCTTCAACATGTACACATGAAAAACTGGATGAACTCCAAATAAACTAGGTGGTAAGGCCAATCTATAAGCCAATCGCCCTAAACAATCAAGAATATCAAATGGACCAATATATCACAGACTAAGCTTGCTCTTCTTGCCAAATCTCATCACCCCTTTCATGGGTGACACTTTAAGAGGAACTTTCTCACTAGTCTGAAATGCCATGTCCCTTACATTATGATCTGCATACTTTTTCTATCGACTTGGGGCTGCTAAGAGCTTAGCTTGGATGCTTATAACCTTATCCTGAGCATCCTTCACCAAGTCAACCCCTAATGGTTTCACATATCCACCCTCAAATTATATTATGGGTGATTTACATTCCCTTCCATAAAGTGCCTTGAACAGTGCTATGTTGACGCTGGAGTGGTAACTGTTATTATAGGAGAACTCACACAGCAGTAATAACTTATCCCAATGTCCTCCAAAGTCAATCACACATGCCCTCAACATGTCTTCTAACACGTGAATAGTCTTCTCTAACTGCTGGTCCGTCCGCATATGAAAGGCTGTGCTAAAGGTGAGTTGTGTGCATACTATTCATCATGTAATTTTCTCCAGAACTTGGACGTGAACTATGTACCATGGTCTGAGATGATAGAAAGGGGCACCCAGTGCAGCCTCGCTATCTCTTTAACATAAACCTTAGCCAACTGCTAAGCATTATAGTCTATTCGGACTAGTATAATATAGGCTGACTTACTCAATCTGTCAACCGCTACCCAAATAGAATCATACTTTACCAATGTCTAGGTAAGACCAAGCACAAAGTCTATAGCTATTCTTTCCCACTTCCATTCCGGAATTGACATTCTCTGAAGAAAACCTACAAGCCTTTGGTGTTGATAATTTACTTGCTGATAGTTTTGGCACTTAGCCACAAACTCAGCTATGTATTTCTTCATGCCAGGCCAGTAATAAAGTTGCTTTAAGTCTCGGTACATCTTGATAACTCCCGATGAATGGAATACCGCGAACCATGAGCCTCGGTCAATAATTTTTGAATCAAGTCATCTACACGAAGAACACGAACCCTTCCTTTTAAACATAGTACACCCCCCTCCCCCACACCTAAAGTCACATCTTGTGCCTTGCCATACAGTTTTCTCTTTCTGATCTCATTCAAATTCTCATCCTCAAACTGTTTGGCCTTTATATCCTCAATGAACGTAGCCCTTACCTCAATGCTAGGTAACACCCCACCTTTCTCTAAGATGCCCAACTGCATGAACTTAGATTCTAAGGTGTGAATTTTCTTAGCAAAAGGTTGCTTGGATACACTCAAGCAAGCTAAATTACCCATACTCACTGCTATCTGACTTAGCGCATCTACCACTACATTAGCCTTACCCGGATGATACTGTATGGTCACATCATAATCCTTGAGTAACTCCATCTACCTTCTCTGTCTCAAATTCAAATCCTTTTGAGTAAATAGATGTTGTAGACTACGATGATCAGTAGACACCTCACACTTGACACCATAGAGGTAATGCCGCCAGATCTTAAGAGCAAACACTACAGCTGCCAACTCTAAATCATGTGTTGGGTAACTCCTCTCATTCACCTTCAACTGCCGCAATGCTTAAGCTATAACATTCTTATCCTTCATTTACACAACACCCAAATGGGAAGCATCACAATAAACAATAAAATCTTTAGGTTCCACCGGTAGTGCTAGAATCAGTGTTGTGGTCAAAAGAGTCTTGAGCTTTTAAAAGCTCTCATCACATTTTTTGGTCTATTCGAAAGGCACCTCCTTTTTGGTCAACCTTGTCAGATGCATGGTAATCTAAGCGAAGTTCTTAACAAATTGACGATAGTAGCTAGCGAGCCTGACAAAACTTCTTATTTCAATCACAAAGCTATGCCAAACCCAATTCTTAATCACTTCAATCTTTAGGGATCTACCATTACCCCTTCCCTTGGAAATACATTCCCCAAAAAGAAAACTGAATCCAACCAGAACTCACACACTACACCAAATTCAATTATCAGGGACAAATAATTTCATCATTTATAAATCATATTTCGTCAATAAAAATCATGTGAGACGAAAATTAATTCGTCAATCAGTTGTCACTAAATGTGTGTCGCTAAAAGTATATCAATACGATTTAGTGCTTCGTCGCTAAAAGTATTATATTAACTACAATAAGAAGAATCATCCCCAAATGCTTAAACATTTGTTACAAATTTATTTGTCGTAAAAAGTATATTTTTTTGTACTTAATAGTATGTTCTGTCACTAAAAAGGTTATTACTACCGACAAAATTATATCGTCACTAATTATTTTACTTCAATCAGCGACGACATCAATTGTCTCTAATGTTATATGTATTTCATAGTTGAACAAAATCTAATTTCTTCACTAATGACTATATTTTATATACAAAAAAATATTTTTTTATTAAATGTATTAATTAGGGATAAATTTTTTATTATAAAAAAGGTTAAATTTCCTATTATCTCCCATCTCAATGTTTTAACCCCTCCCAGGAGCTCCGACATTATGCTTTCATGGAGACTCAAACTCATAGCCTTAAGGTTGGAAGTGAGGAGTTTTTACCATCCGATCAACTCTCCCTTGTGTCTCATTTTTATTTTATTTTTAACTTCATTAACTTCTTCCAAATTTAACTTATGTACAAATAATATATTATATGATTATTTATACACATACCCAAATGAATGAAATTTACCACCCACAATTCATTCAGATGTAGATTAAATTTTAATTAAACTATATATTTTGTATAATATCTTTAAATATATTTAGTACAATTCTATCATTTTATTTATATATTTTTATAAATTTTAAAATTTATTCAGTACAATTATATATTTATATAAAATTAAACTTTCCATTTTATAATTGTTTTTTGAATAATCGGTTCAATTCTATTAGTAATTCCAATTGTTTTGAAAAAAGACATTGATACCCATAACTATAATATTTCATCATAATATATTTGAAATCCTTGTTGGTTCATTTCTTTCATTTGTTCTTTCAATTTTTAGTTTATTTCAATTTTCACAGTGATGGAAAAAGTTAATAGAAATTCATGAAATATTTCACACATTTAAAAAGTCTAAGTTTGTAAGTCGATGTTATCTCTGTATAGTTTCTCTACGTACGTATGTGGAATTACTTTTAAATAAGTACATATTTTTAGACAGAAGCAAATAGAACCACTTAGTCTATCTAGTTTACCAATCACAAATCAATAGAAACACACAAAAATTAGCACCAAGATTTGAGAAATTATTTTTTTATCGTCTTTATAGATGAATGTGTATCAAATAAATCAGAAAAGTGTTAAACCAACAAATATTAGCGAGCAAGTGGTAGAACCGTACCACACTCACGGTACTTATAACCTGGATTGTATTTTTCAAATGATGCATTTTATAATTGCATAATTTAAGAAAATTGATGAATGGAACTTTTTCATTTTTAAAAAATCGACCGAATTCGTTGGTTTTAATATTTTCCCTCGCCAATTAACGAATGGACTCTGTCTATTTCTTATGAAAGACTTGTATTATTCTTTTGTAAGTTGTTACTTGTAATGATGAACAATTCTAGCAAACAAAAAATTATATTTAGGTATGCATTTTTTGTGTGTAGAAAATAGTTGAATTATTCCCTACAAATTTTAAGGCTTTGCTATTTAAAACCTTACATATATTGTGACAATTGTTTTGTCGTAATAGATTGATTAGAGACAATAAAATCTTTATTACCAATTATTTATATTATTAGTGACAAAAATAAATATCATAACTATAACTCAATTTTTATAGAAAAAACTTATAATAATTAACTACGAACTCTAATTTGTCTATATAGTAACAACATGTTTTTTTAGATGAAATTTTAAGACAAAAAATAATTTGTCATGAATTAGATACATTATTAGTGACGAAATAATGTGTCACCGATAACTTTAAATTCGTGACTAACATTACTTAACATATGTCGCCAATTAATTTTTTGGTGAGAAACTTTAGTGGACAAATTTTGCTACGGATTTTTATGTTTCATCACTAAAAGTATGTGTCTCATATAATTCAACACGAAAAGTAAATTTTTTCACCAAAAGCGAACAATTATTGACAAATTTGATGTCGTAGATAATAATTTCGTAGCTATATATCATATTTGTTGTAGTGACACTTGGAAAATTTGGCTTATAACTTTTGTCTCCCAAGAACACCCAAAACAATACGAAGATGGTTGCCATGTTCTTCCTTAATCTTTTAATATACCAAAATGTCATCAATAAAGACAATCACAAAAGAATGCAGGAATTGTTTGAACAACCGTTCATTCGAGTCATGAAAGTTGCAGGCGCATTTGTCAACCCAAATGATATTACTAAAAACTCATAGTGCCCATAGCGGGTTCTAAATGCTGTCTTGGGTACATCCTCAGTCCTAATCTTTAACTGATGGTAACTAAGCCTTAGATCAATCTTAGAGAAATCTGACGCGCTTTGCAACTAGTCAAAAATTTCATCTATTCGGAACAACGAATACTTATTTTGAATGGTGACCCTATTCAACTGTCGGTAGTGTATGCACATCCTCATACTACCATCTTTTTCTTAACTAACAAGACGGACCACCCCACAAGAAAGCACTAGGACGATTGAAACCTTTCTCAAAAAGTTCCTGAATTTGAGCCTTAAGCTCTCTCAATTCTACAAGGGCCATGCGATAAGGAGGGATGGAGATGGGGTGGGTACGACGTTCCAAATTAATGCAGAAATACATATCTCCATCCGGAGGCATACCAAGCAAATAAGTATGAAACACTTCTCTAAATTCTGACACCATAGGAATAGACTCAATAGAGGGAGACTCAATCTCAATATCTCGAATATGAGCTAAATATGCCAAACAACCCTGCCCCACCAGTTTCGTAGCACGTATGAAGGATATGACCTTAGTAGGATTATGTTTGTACACACTTTCCCACTATAAGTTTTTCCTACCTGGAATCTTCAGAGTCACAAACTTAGTGTTACAATTTAACACAACATAATATGGGGACAACCTAGTCATGCCTAAGATTATATCAAAGTCAGTCATGTCCAAAATAACCAAATCAACCTAAGTTTGAAAACCCATAAACATAATAGAACAAGCACAATAAACATGGGTGACTATAACAGACTCTCCAACTGGGGTAGAAACATGGATGAGGGCATCAACTACATCACAAATGACATCAAATCCCATGGCAAACCGAATTGACACGTATGAAAAATTAAAACCCAAATGAAACAACACATTAGCCATCCCATCACAGATAAAAATAGTACATGTGATCACTGCATCAGATGTCTCCGCCTTGGCGTTGCCCGAAAAGGCTTAAAACAGAGCCTTGTCATCATGACGGATGACTTCCTTGCCTGGTTGCGCTACTTCCTTGCATGTATTACCATTACCCCGAGCTCCATGACCTTGTTGATTTCCTTCTCACCCACCTTGTGAACGGCCTTTACCATTATTACCGTTGCCCGCGGGTACCACTGCTCTAGTCTACTGCTGTGTGGAATCCAACATGCACTGTTGAGGACAATCTCTCCTCATGTGCCCACGTTCCCCACTATCATAGCAAGTATGATAAAAGAAGGTCTACCACTAGCCAAAGAATTGACTCCTTGTCTATCCTGAATAAAATTTTGTTGTGGGGTTCATAAATAACTATCTGTAGAACGGGCCGTAAGTGTCGGCCTACTTGAACCTCTAGAGTAAGATCCCTTTAAGTTACCTGTGCTCTTGACTTTCTTAGCCAAAGCCTTAGCCTGCCCATCACGTTTTATTCCCTCTAATTTCTTCACAAAGTCGATCACCTAGGTAAAGCTTTTTCCTGCAGAAGTCATGTGAACAGACAATACCTAAAATTCGTTCAATCCTTTGACAAATAGACAAATCCTCTCCTCCTCAGTAGTTGCCAATTGTGTAGCATATCTAGAAAACCCATGGAACTTAGCCTAATAAGCAGCTACAGTCATACCACCTAGCTCCAAAGCGGTGAACTCATCCTTCTTGTGAGCTCTCAAAGTCCGGGCCCATACTTTTCAAAGAATAGAGCATAAAATTGTGTCCAAGTGAGTGGGGTAAAGGTGACGATCTGCATTCCACGTAAGCTCTCCACCACTGCTTAGCCTCACACTAAAATTGGAAAGTCACAAACTATACTCCATGTTGATAAATAATACCCAACTTATGTAGCCTCTAAGAACAATCCAAGATAAACTTGTAGGCATCCTCACTCTCAAAACAATGAAAGATGGGCGACTTCAACTTCAGAAATTTAGTAAACATCTCATGTTCATTACCAGTCATAACAGGATCCAACTACGGACGGAAGAAGGCATCAGTACGTATAGTTCCACCCATCTGGG